>CP130734.1:27532188-27928766 GCA_030553155.1 Nippostrongylus brasiliensis
GCTCGGGTGTCAGTAGCGCCTATTACCACTGCACTACGTGCCCCATATAGAACGAGACGGAAAATTAGTGTTCAAAACACGAGACTTACAGCGATACTGGCCTATCACTGGTCGACCATAAACGTGCCCTTTTTTCATCAAGAGGTGGCCGCGATTCACTGTTCTGTTTCTGTGCGTCTGTAACGGTATGTCATCTACAAAGTACCACCCTAGATGTGTTTTGTCTCAGACTGATCATCGAGGAAGGGTTTTATTTAGTGGCTAAAAAACCGGTAGTGAATTTTTCAGGCGATATCGGTTAACAATATTTCCTTCGACGGATCTCCAGCCTTCCTGCGACTCAGTGATTGGAGTCTTCATCGTTCATATTTTATCCATGTAGGATGTGCAAAGTATCACCCTTACATATTCTGTGTCAGCGTGTTGGGTGTGTATAGTCAGAGAAAAAATGGCGAAAGTCATTCATGTTAAAGGTTAATACAGGATTGCATGACCCACTTAGCACAAATTAATTCCAGAAGGGACTTTTCGCGTGTGAAAAAATGAGAAAAAGGGACATCACAGACAATGCGACCGATATCCACAGTCTCACTCACATAGAGTGGCTCAAGCGCTCTTCTTCGCAGCACCCATCACTGATTTCTAGCTGGGAAGCACACCTTTAACGCAACAAAAACTCCCTCTCATTGATTCCTACCTTCTGGGTCTTACGAGAACGTGTTCTTTGAAGGAAAGAGGGTTCTTTGAAGTAATGTGAAAAAGAAGACGGCAAAAAAGAGGAAATGACTCTTCGCGACTAACCTCGTCGAATAGTGTGGCTGTTAGACATAAATGAATTCTGACTGCCACCTCTTCAGCAAAATCTGTGCGAACTTCGGAACTTATATAAGCACCGCTTTCACTAAAGAAAACCCATAATCTTATATTCAGAAAGCAGTGCCAACTATGCCATCTGGAGAAGTTAAAGTTCTTTCTCATGGACAACATTCTAGTCTAAACACAGTGGAATGGGATCATTTGGAAGCAACCACTCAATACTTGAAACTGTTGCCGGTGATTAATTAGGACTTAATTTTTATTTGGTTTCTTGATTTGCAATCATATGGTCTTACATTCAATATTCACATCAAATCAGCAAGAGCGGACCCTGGATAGTTTGCTAAATTAATTAATCAATCAGCGAAGCACCGCTAAAAAGGATCTAAATTGCGATATTAACGATTTTCGAGCGATAACGATTTTTCTAACAACACTCCTCTGAAGAAAGGTCCATCCAGGAGTATTTGTAACTCATAACTCACTCTGATAACTTTTCGACGAAAAGTGCAGGATATCGATACGGGAACTTCAGCAGTTTGTACTTGAATGTGTCCTTGGCAAGCTTTTCGAAAACAAAACCATTGAGAGATGTGTTACTGGAATTTTTGAAAGGTTGAAGAACTGTAAACTCTGAAAATCGCTGCGTGACACATTTTGCAGGCTCCACAGAATGTTTTCTTCAAAAAGGTGAGTCAAAGTCAATGTTCGAATTTTGTTCGAATCTGTTAAGCCAAAAAGAACCGGACACAACCTCTGCTCCTCGGGATTGTTGCTAGCTTACTAATTTTGTTACAAAAGAGTGGCGAAGCATGTTTCATGTATTAAATAGAGCAAGGAGACACAAAACGCACTCGCTTCTCAAAATAGCAACCATTTCTTCTTCGGAAGAGAATTTAACGACATCCTGAAAATAGCCACCAGATCTTCTGAACTACTCTATTGAACCGTCAAACTCCAACTTTTGGTCAGTTTTCACGGTTTTGCTTTCGTATTCTATCATATATGACATATTGTCGCTGAGGCGCTCTCCTTTTCACAGAGAGCGCCCCGCGCAGGACCGCCCATTGGTGATCAGCTTAATGAGACGTTTCATGTGGATCTGTCCTCAAATAGTCTTGAGGGGCCGTCGCCGCGGACGATCGAGTGAGTCCCCGCTCGTCGATGGTCACCTCCCCACCCCCGAGCTCTCTCACGGGCTGCTGCTCAGCCCTACAGTTTGCTTCCCAGTACAGGAATTCCTGACAGGTGACCACAGGAACCCACTCCAGCAGTATGGAAGTCATTATGATCAACAACCTGGGAGGAGGGGAACGAGCTGGGTAGGGTGCTTTCGAGAGTGTTGAAGAAGTAGTGAGGAAGACGAAGAACGCCCGACTCCGCGCCCACCTCTTCGACTCTACGGTGCTTCCTGCGTTGATGTACGCTTCAGAGCCCCTGTGCCTTACGAAACCAGGATGAACGTGCGATTTGCGTCGCGCAACGAAGTATAGAGAGAAGGATGCTCGGAGTGACTCGCTTCATCCAGGCGAGAGACGGCATACGGTGCTCCGAGCTACGTCGACAGTCGAAGATCAGAGACGCAGTCGCATGGGCCAAGTTGTCGAAGATCAGGTGGGCCGGACACGTAATGCGATTCCGCGACGACCGTTGAACGAGAGCCGTTACTGACTGGATTCAACGGGACGTAGGATGAATACCAGATCGCCACATTCACGATGATGGAACTTCTTTGTCAAGTTCCTGAACGATCGACTCTATGTTCTTCGTGCTCCTCGAGCGAGCAGAACGCACTGGTCTACCTTGAAAGGCGACTACTGAGAGGTTGCTGGCACTCACTCGAGCAAATCGATGATCAACGGGACGGCGATGGATGTGAGTATTATAGTGGAGCAATGCTCACCCCTCCACTATACAATCTAGACCAGCTTAGTTTTACTCAGAATATTTTCAATTTTTTGTATTTTAATGATGTTGTACTGATCTGTTTTAAGGATGTTATCGCAGCAATCGCAGCGTTTATCTAACAAGCCAGACACAACGAATCCATTATACTCGGGTTCACTTACCTTGAATGTCATATTTAATCTGCTTTCTAGATCACTAGTGACGTCATCATTGATACTAAAAGCGTAGTCGTGTGATATTGCATAGATGAGTATGTTATATGCAAATTGTCAACCACATTTTGTCCAAGAAAAGGAAAACTTACACATAGTGTAGAGTAATGTTGTCGCACTCAGCTGACAACGACATACTGTTAGGTGTATAAGTTATGTTGGTTTTTCTAGAGGATGAATGATACCATCCCGCGATTTGTGAATCGGCACTTAGTGCAAGGAAAATGGGTAATGCAAACTGAACGATGGTCCATTTAGGAGTCCTTTTTGCTACGATACAATCTTTCCTGAAAACAATTCAAGACATAATCATGATCGTTCCCTTCGCTCAAATATACACGCACTTGAATCATATAAAAACGCTTTGCCATCACTTTTATAGATTGGTCAGACTGTTTCCACACATTTGAAACCTACTGCTCTATTAGTTTGGATGAGAATGATATTTCTGTAAAATGTTTGGCCCTGGAGCTCGTACTGGTCTTTCCAATGCGACATTGTAGGTAGAACTATTAGGTTGGTGCAAAAGTCTTGCAACACTTTTGCAACATTCTTCAAAATAACAGCAATTTACTGAAACAAAATCTCAGTCAACGATATAATCACCATTCATATATTTATATGACTCTTCCCCATCTTTCGAGAAACTTCTCAGTTCCTCTCCGCCAGAACTCTATGAGCTGTGACGAAAAAAATTGGCCGACCTCCATTTCCAGTTCGTCTCGGTTGTCGAATTCCATATCTCGAAGGTGTTGCTCTAAGGACCTGAATAAGTGATAATCTGAAAGAGCAAGGTCTGGAGAATAAGGTGGGTGCGATAGAACTTCCCTGCTCAAATCCTAAATTTTCGTGTTGCTCTTGCGACATGAGGACGAGCGTTGTCAAAAGGTAAACTTTTCCCTTTCAGGGCGTTTTTTTCGCATGACGAGAAATTCTACCGCACCTACCGTACTCTCCTCACCTTGCTGATTTAGATTATCACTTATTCAGGTCTTTAGAGCAACACCTTCGAGATATGGAATTCGACCACCGAGATGAACTGGAAATAGAGGTCGGCCAATTTTTTTTCGTCACAGCTGCCGGAGTTCTGGCGGAGAGGAATTGAGAAGTTGCCCGAAAGCTGAGGAAGACTCATATATCTGAATGGTGATTATATCGTTGACTGAGATTTCGTTTGAATAAATTGCTGTTATTTTGAAAAGTGTTGCAAGACTTTTGCACCAACCTATTAAATAGTCTCCAACATCTATACGGATGAGCTGTAGGTTTTCTGTGCCAGCGTCAAGAACGCTTCAGAAAATCTTTTCGTATGAGTGAATTCCTCAGTATAATGCAACAGCTAACGAATAAACTTCTAATTTCTACAGCAGAGTGGTCCCGCTAGGACCACCAGTTTCGTCAAACTTCATCTAGGGAGTTCTTTTGCGTGCCTATCGTGATTCTGACGTTTGCCGGCGAATGTCCATCCACAACGGCGGTTTGGGTGATCAGGTCAGAGTCAGAGATTCGCTAAAAGTTCGTCTAGCTAGGTTATTTTGGATGCTGATAACGGATATGAGCTCCTTCTGTGAGATTTCGACTGATTTCTGCAGATGTTCCACAACGTTTTTATCACAATCAGATACGGGGTACGCATGATAGTCGCCTCCACTTCTTTCGCCTTGGTGCTGTTCCCGCTTAATCGAGGTTACTGCCATCTCGCCTCAGTCTGGAACGAGCTCCTTGTGGGGTGACCATAACGTCCTCGATCGCAGGTTCTTGAGCGCGCTTCCTTCCATGCGACCATCGATCCATCTTGTGATTCATCTCCTCCATCAGCCGACCTGTCACACGGGCCTGACGCTGGTACCGACATTCTTCTCAGCTATTTCTAAGCTAGACAACGGTCATCCTGGTACGGGACTGAACCCTGATCATCGAGATCTTGAGCCAAAGCTCTTAACCTCTCGGCCATCCCGTACCCGACTGACTTCTGCAGATCCAGGTAAGTAATCCTCCGCGCCGTCACCCAAAACGTCCCCTCGCCTTGAATGCTTAACTGTACCTGCCCGTAACGGCGGAAATTCGAAAAATTAACATCAGGATATAAGCTGCGTGTTACGGCCAGTAGAAAAGTATAATTGCCGTTCTTACTTTGAGTTTTCAAAGAAGTCAAATTGCCCTCATGTATTTTCTAATTCTCCATTTAACACCAATCTGAAGATGTTTCGGAAGGAAAGATGTGAAGAACTTTTTTTCTCCAGCTGTAATCACCCCTCTCCCATCCTCCGCGCACATAGCACCTAGATTCGTGATCAGCATGCAAAATAACCTACTTGGACGAAGTTTGAGCGAAATCTGAAATTTTGACTTGACCATTCCTGTCATGGGCAGTTCTCTGCTTAAAGACTAGAAAATCGAAAGCAAAATGACATCAGATTTGTGATCAGCACCGTAAACAACATCTTCAAACGAAATTTGGGAACGATCGGTGCGGAAAATTTTTTATCGACCACTGAAGGGCCTCAAGTGGGATAGTGCAAAGACTTTCTTTTCATTTTGGTCAACCAATATACCGCTTAAGGGCCATTCAGAGTGCTGCTGCGGATAGCGGCAACAATGATGAAGGATAGGCCAGCAACAACGCGGCAACGCTGCGCAGCAAACCCGCAGCAGGGGGGGTGGTCATTCGAAGTGCTGCTGCCGCAGTGAGCAGCCAGCAGCAGGCTGCAGCAGCAACAGCACGAATGGTATCGGTCATTTTTTGCTGCCGCAGCAAATCGAGCGGCAGCAGAGCAGTGGTCCTCGATGGAAAGGCGCTCCGCCCTCTTTTTGCTCTTTGCTGTCAGCAGCAGCACTCTGCGTGGGCCTTTAAGGGCTCGTTTAGTGTGCAAGCGACGCGCGACGCGAACCCATGCAAAAGATGCAAAATCAAGAATTCGCGCCGCGAATTCGCGTCGCACCCCGTTTGGTGCTCAGACACTCGTTGGTCATAAGACGCGTCCCATGTAAGTCCGGTGCCACTGCGATTGCGCGTCCCGGACGATTTCTGGACGCGGCGTAAGCGCTATTCGGACGCGTCCGAGCACTTTTCGGACTCGGGCGGGACGCAATTTACGAGCGTCCCACTAGCCTTTCCTGTGCCCTTCCTCTGCTCAAAAATAGTTCACTACTACTTAGCCACAACACACGAAACGCATCAACACAGTTGCTTATTAACGTCTTCAACAGTAACGGCACAATAACAAAAGTAGACCTATGACGAAAATAAGTGAGTCTTCGGTAGTACATCTTCGGTAGGATTATAGGAGATCTGCGATTGAGACCAACACGATAAATACCTAGGGAATCGCATTCCAGATCAATGAAAAACAGGGTAAAATACCGAAATAACAAAACCGGTTATAGAAGGAGGTATATGATAATGGCATAACAATTATGAAGGCATAGATAAATGATAATGGTAGAGCAACGGCCAACGGAATACAAGACTGACAGAAATGAGTATACCATAAGTGACTGTCATAAGTGAGTACACCATAAGTGAGTACAGCAGAAAGTGATCAAAAACAAGGTAACTAACGACTAGTTGTTATTGAGGTCTCGGTCGCCATCACTTCTTAGTTCCCCATCCTTCTTCTGTCGCTGAAAACTGAGATTTGATTGGCTCGATGATTGGTATGAAAGGAAATAAAGGAAAACTGACCTTGTTCTTGATCCATTGTGGAACGCCGTTGGAGGAAGGAGGAACCATTGGTCGACACAATTTATGGTGGAAAATTCTCGCCCGTTCGAGTCCCGAGTGGGAAACATTTGCGAAAGATTTGTCCCCCTTCTTTCTTGTACCTTCGACTTCGCAAGTTTTATGTCTTCCTAAATATTTTCATCTACTTGAATCAATCAAGAATTTTAGTAAATAACCAACGGTCAACTGAGTAGCTATCGTGAACAGTGTCTGGAACATCTTCACGTCTATAATTTCCTCGAATCCATCGTAGCTGAATCGATTGATGGAAGAGGCGGCGGCCGCCTGCACAAACTCCTAAATATGTGAAGAAAAATCGAATAGAAAAGGCAGGAGCAACCTCCTAGAAACTTCAGGTGGTTGTTCCATTCAAGGACATTTATTATTGAATTGTCAAAAACACTGATGTGGGACAAAAAACCCTCTATAACAGAAATAGAGAGCGAAAAAGCCTCGAAATAAAAAAAGACTAAATGAACCATGACTTATAATTATGGCGGTGCAACTGTAAGCAAAATTCGTAAAGAAGCAATCACAATTGAGAACGACCAGGATAAGCAGGACAAGAAATCCGTTCCGTATATAATAATCGAGTAAGCCCTTGCGGGCACTCCCCCCAAGACACGCTATTGCGTGCTTTTCACCCTGGCCCTCCTCGAAGGCCGCGCTCACTGACCGCTGAAAGCAGTGATAAAATAGCACCAATGCTCTTCTGTTCAGTCATCACTGTTTCGCTGTCCTACTGTGGATATCTAACTACAGTAGAACCGCTGAAAGCAGTGATAAAACAGCATCCGTGCTCTTCTGCACAGCCAACGCTGTTTCATTGTCCTCCTGTGGATAACGAGCTATAGGAACATGCCTCAAATAACAATAACGCCGGTGTTTCATTCTGAGTACAAATTCGGTGATTATTCTCAGCGACTGTGACTATTCTCAGCGAACCGTTAGGTTTATGAGATCCAGTCGCTATCACTGGAATGGAGTTGCCAAGTGTAATAAGGTAATGAAGGTAGTAATAGCACAGCAACGATGCTCCTCTGCTCAGCTCTTCTCCTGGATAACCAACTATAGTAAGAGAGCTGAAAGCAGTGATAAAACAACAACAGTGCTCTTCTGTCCAGCCAACACTGTTTCATCGCTGCTCAACCAACACTGCTTCATTGTCCACGCGTGGACAACCAACTATAGGATTTCTCGATATATACGGAACGGATGGGAACATGCCTCTAATAACAGTAACGCCGGGGATTCATTCTGAGTTCGGTTATAAATATGCATGCAAAAACTTACTGTTTCGGAAATGTCTGGAACTGGTCTAGTTCGATTTTAGCATTTTAGTCGACGATTTTAGCATTATGTGAAAATAGGAAGCCCTGGAGAACAACGGAAAACAGAAGGCAGAAGCTGAAGAGCAGTACACGTCTGGAATGAACATAGCACAAAACCACATAGCACAAACAACGAAGAAATCAGCTTCAACAGACTGAATTCAAATTTGTGTATTCAAATAAATCTTGGCAACAAGACAATTGGAACGATAAAGCTTTTTTAGCACCCTATAAAGCTTACATGCGCTCAAGTGTCGCAATATTTCACGAGAGATTCAGTCTCTAGGAAATACCAGACACAACGCTGTCCTGGAATGGGATCGTGCTCCAGCGGTTACTGTGGAAAGTTCGATAGATGCAAAGTAATTCCAGAGTTGAACCAAACTAGCATATACCCAGGATATGCAACATGCGCAATGTCGTCATGCTCCGGAATAATGTGTGGGTGTCTTCTACCCATGCCTTCCTGCTCATTCCACAGGTTTGTCCATATACCGCAAACGAAAACCGTTTATACGGTGGTATCATGTGAGGAGTGGACGCCAGTTGTTACGATAGACATCGAAACTACAATTCTTGGCAGAGTTAACAAGAGCAGGCATACGTTACAACCGTACGTCAAGCACGTGATTTCTGGCTTCGAAATGACAGTCATTTCAGTTCAAAAACCAGTATCAACGTATATGAACAGAAGATTCATTTTAAGTTCGGAAGACTCTTTTGTTATTCCCGAGAACTACAGGCTACCCGTAAAATGTGCTACGGAGGAAATAGCCGCGAAAGATTTCAGTAAATGTGTTACTGATTTTCAATGCATATGTCAAGATACGCGATCTTTATCGGGTTGTCAGTGCCCCAAAGAATCAATCGCTCATATTCGATCGGGTGTATTCAACACGCTACCAATAAATACTCCCAGTACAGTAATACAGACCATGGATAAAGATCTTGTCATGTATTCTACGGAAGCTGAAGTGCTTGTGACTGTACAATCAAAAGCACTGATGAACACTAGCCAGTTCACAATCAACCAATCATGCGAAATCGCTTTTGAAAAACTAGTTGGATGCTACGATTGCTTAGAAGGAGCACATCTGTATGTATCGTGCAAAACTAAACTACCAACAAAGATGGTAATTCAGTGCGACGAACACGCATTTTCTCTAGAATGCGACAACTCAAATAAAACTAGAGTTGTGAGCCTCCATTTTGCAAACGCTTTGGTACAGAAACAGTGCCTAACAATTTGTGATGGCAAATCGGAAAGATTTTCCATCACTGGAACGCTGTTGTTCCATGAAAGGAGGGAGAATATAGATACATTAAGCAACAAACAAATATATGTATCAGAACCTCTACATTGGTTAAAGGATTTGAAATTCCCAGATATGAAACCAATATCACCCTGTGGGTAGGCAGAGGCATGTGCTATATGCTACAGGCAGTGTGGGTGACCTTGACCTCTGTCGTGTCACTCATACGACGCGTTCGACATGGTCATTAATGAAATGCCGACGAGAGCATAATAATTTTGAATAAACACTGCACCTTTATGTAACTGAAGTTATATGATCAGTTATTCTCCATCGACCACTCTACAAACAAACATCGACCAACTTCAATCCACTCCAACTACTTCCAAGCAACTCCTACCACTACTTCGAGTAACTGCCACTATATCCACCAACTTCTACTTCAACTACAATTCAACTTCAACCGCCACCACCGCACTCCGCAACGACATGGGCAACTTCTTCACAACGGCCGATCTTCGTTGATATGATATATTTGATGTAATGTTATTTTGTTTTGGCCCCGGGGGAGTGTCGCGATCCGCGACCCCTCGGTTGGCATATGTGAGGGCGGACCCTCTTCGGAGAGGTCCGCCCGCCGACTGTCGGAGGCTTGTCCTCAGTGTGTTCTTACATTCTCGTCTTGATTTGGTGGACCAGCGAGGCTGGCCACCCCAATAAACATACCACTGAACCACCTTGTTCGCGCAGAAGCGAAACACTAACGTGGTGAGGAATATCCCACCACAGAATCTGAAGACGATGAAAAGGTCGAAGTGTTGGGCGGTTAAATAAGGAATTTTCACATGACAATTCCGTTAGGCAGAAGACAAGGTTACTGAAATCATTGGCATCGATGCGATTTGAACTTGTAGAATGATGAACAGAAATTAAAATTGAAAAAGAGTAATAACACTGGGAAGATCTTAGAAGCCTATGATCTCACAAGTGTCCAAAGGCAACAGAAGAATGATCTAGCAGTTGTCGAACTCGAAAAAAAATATTTGACTTGTGATGTAATTACTCACATTCGAAAATACGAAAAATTTCGTAACCCTTGCAAAGGTCTGCAATGATAAGACGCGGCTGGGACGCGCGAGTGTTCATAACTGAAAAATTTTTGCGTCTCAGCCGCGTTCCACAGATCTGCACTTTTGGGACGCAACTGAAGCGCATTGAGGACGCGTTCGGGACTCAACACCACTTTTGGGACGCGTCTTATGACCAACGAGTGTCTGAGGTGCGCGTCGCACGGACGTCAATCCAACTGCGTCGTGTGTCATTGCACAAACTAGTGTTCTATAAGTTCCCTCTTCTTGAAACCTCTGCATGATGTTACAGAATTCGTATACTGCTTTGCCGAAGGAGGTATGGTGGATCAGATAAACCAGATAAATAAAAATAAATCTGATCCATCCACTAACCTCGTTCGGCAAAGCAGCATACGAATTTTGTAACAAACTAGTCAGTGTGAAGTCCGGTACTTGAAGCCAGAACCAAGATTGATATTACAGTTTATTCGAGCAACGTTTCGGCGTCCTCGCCTTCTTTAGAGCCTGGAACAGAAGAAGAAGACGAGGACGCCGAAACGTTGCCTGAATAAATTGTAATATCAATCTTGGTTCAGGCTTCAAGTACCGGACTTTTCACACTAACAACAATGCGAAGATTCATCGAGAGCCGGACGTGAAACTAGTGTCTTCTTTGGCCTTATTTGGCCCATGCTGTGACATGGCATGTTGTGTTCCGCTCAATCGCTCATCACGAATCTGAGGTCAGTTTCCCGAATTTAGGCCGACAACCACCCACATCGTCGACTAGGATAGTTCGATCAATTCACCCATTTTGCTGAAACTTCTCCTACACTGGCTATTTCGCACCACGGTTCTGTTCTTCTAAAATTTTAACTAATTTCGGCACATTCATGTAGGTACTTCTCCGGGCCGAATCTAAAGTTCTGACTTGACAAGCCAAGTCCACAACATGGATGCAGCTCGGCCGAAATCCTGGAACTGGACATCAGATCAGTGATCAGCGCCCCAAACCAACCCACTAGGCAAAGTTTCATTAGAAGATAATTTTTACCGAAGTGGACCGTGAATCAGAACCAATGCCGAACAAACACATCAGTAGTACATAGAATTATATGAGAAATTGCATTTGTTCGCCTTCACCTTGAAGCCGCGAAGTGCTCACTGTCTTTTCTCGAACGATATTCCAAAATATCACTTCGGCAATCCAGTTCGATCAGAATGACAGCACCGCGCGTAAGGTGCGGTGTCTGTGGTGTGGCTGCGGCAGCGCCTGCAGAATGACGGAGGCGCGATGGGAGCGTCGCGTCGGCCACCATTCGCGCCGCGCGTCGCGTGCACACTAAACGAGCCCTAACGGCTGCTGAATGAAGTGTAGGGGTGCTCTTGTGGAAAAGGATAGTGTGGTCGGATGGCAGGTCAACGGCAGGTCGTCCGATCAAGCGTCGTGATCTTCAAGAGAAATATAAGGCGCAGATGCGGACGAGGCAACGGTTCGGGCCATACGTTGAGATGGCGGCCCACACGCCTACTTCTTCGCCGGTGGACTCCATATCCTTCTCATAGTCTTGCTTCATTCATTTATAACATTGTTTTCATCTGTGGCAAATCGTTTTTATTGTCGTCGTTGTTTTTAATAAAGTTGTATTGCGTGTGTGTGCGGGTGCTCTGGACCGTTGAAACGGTGTACTATCTGGTCTATCGAACCTTCGCTATACGCTACATAGGGGCCGAACCGGTCGAGTGGTAGATTGTATTGGAGACAAAATTAGGCGAGCAGTTGAGGAGTGCAGAAGAGCGCCTCCAATAAGAAACGGACGACTTTGCAAGGGCCGAGCGGAGCTAGAGGCCGGGTGAAAAGTTGCCGAAATGATCAGGGGCCGCTGGAGTGAGGCAATAGCGCTCCACGGCAAATCGGACGAGTGGTGAGAGCCCGATGTGAAAGGGACAGAGAGCCCAAAGCGAGAAGGGACGGGTGACGCACAGAGCTAAGTCGCCCGAAGACCGGTCCTGTGGGAGAGAAAGAGAGCGAGTGTGAGTAAGAGAACGTTGCGGTCCGAATAGAGAGGTATCGCTAGTAGTTGCTGAAGTTGTCGTATTGATTGCGCGAATTACTGCGTCCGACTCATATCCACTATAAAGTGAAATGGACATCAGTAATCAATCATCATGTTCGAGGAACATGGTCCTCGAAGAAGCAGAGGCCGTCGAGTGCCCAGAGCGAACCGCGGGTGCGCAGGTTAGTCGTCTTACAGACGTTGATGCTGGTCAGGAAGTGGAGAAGATACTAGAGATAGCGCGTCAGTTGTCAGCTAAGGTCGAAGCATAACAAGCTGATGTACGCATAGCGGGAAATTATCGGACCCAACTAGCAAGGGTGATCAATTATGAAGTAAGAAATATTAGCGAGAAGTTAGAAGAGCTCAAGTATTCCATACATGGATACAAGTTACTTAGCAGAGATTTGTGTAACATTTTGAGGTGTCGAGGTATCGAAACCTTAGATGAATTGAAAGAATTCATAGAGGTCCACAGAACGAGATGGAGTGTTAGTGGAAGATATTTGCGATATGTTTCAGACCAACGCGAAACAAGTGAGATCGGTGCAGGGTGAAATGAAGGCCAAGATGAACCCACGACCACGCAAGTCATCAGAGGAAATCGAGAAAATGGACAAAAGCTCGGAAAAGGGTCATTTCGAACGAGGCAACGAGCGGTATCGCCACAAGACAACGGAACTGTTTCAGACGCGATCGGAGACGAGAAGCCAAGGTCGGACTGGAGCACACTTCGAGCCGCTCTCGAGGCCGCGTTCGGAAGCATTGGAAGGAGCACGACCAATGGAAGCAGTTAAGGAGTCATTCAGCTTGATGGCAATGATGCAGGCGAACGCTTGTGTAAACCCAGGGTTGTTCAAAGGCAGTCGCCCCGAAAATTTCGGTGAATTCATCCGCCGTTTTGAAAGGAAGTATAGAGCGGTAGTGTTTGATGATAGGACCTTGATTGACATTCTTGGTGATGATCATCTGGAAGATAGAAGTAAAAGTCTTTTCCTAGCTATACCTCAGTCCATTAAGGATCAGCGTTTCGACGTAGTAGTAGCGGAACTGAAGAAACTACTAGCGAACGATTCGACGGCAGGTCGCCTCGGAGCACTAACTGAGCTGAGAAATTTAAGAAGAAGAGGGGGTCAGAGTATAATGGAGTTTTGTGTTGTTCTCGAGAAACTGAGACGGCAAACGAACCCAGGCTGTACTTTGAGCGACAGATCAATGGAATATGCCCAAAGCCTTTTGGATGATTTGACGAACTGGCCGGAGCATATTCAGTTACTCTGTAAGCTACATAAGGTAGATCCTTCGGACGCTCATGAGTCAGTGAAACAGTTGGCCTTAAGCATCGAGCAGTCAAAAACGATGTGGGGAAACCACGTCAGTGAGCGAGGAGAGGAGAAAAATAGTTGGAAAAGAAGAGGTATAGGATATCATGGAAGCGATAATAGGGGAGTAGATAGGACGCTGAGATGTGAATCCTATGCTGAGAAACGCGTATCAGTGAGCCTTGATATTATGAAGCGCGATCAAGTTCAAAGGCAGCAAGAAAGACCAGCCAATAGAGAAGTTAGTTCCATTGACAACAATGTTACCCAAGTCGGTCATCGCGATCAGAGAAGTCACCAACACTAAAGGAGGAAAAATAGTGGAACGATTTTAGAACGGGCGGAACGGATTTTCACCCACCCCGGAGCTCCTCCCCTAGCCTGACCGCGTGGCTTCGCTATGTGGCGGGTGACTACTCACAATGCACACTATTTCGTATTTCGAGAAGAGAGAAGCGAAATAGTCTGCGTCTTGAGTAGAGTGTGCGCAGCGTGGCGCACAATTTCGCAATGACATCATCGCAATGACAATATCGTGGTAGTCCGTTCCGCCTGTTCCATTATCGCGCTATTAGGAAAAATGGGTAGGAAAGTATATGCAAAAGTCAAGAGAGTGATTGATTTTTCTTCCAGAGGTGCCGAAACCCGGCCCAAAGTCAAGAAAGGTCATCTCGAGTACGTCTATGAGGACCGCAAGTGCGAAAACAAGCAAAGGAATCGTTTTTGTGAAGTCGGAGCACGTGAGATTTCTTTGTATTTTTAGGAATCTGATTTTACATTAGGATGTGCAAAAGTGTTGCACGAGACAATTCGAAAAAAGTGAAATCGATAATAGCGCTTCCAGAGATAAAGCGTGTTGTGATTCAGACGATGAGGTCATCGTCTCCAGGGAGGGGAGGCATGTGGTCGGATGGCAGGTCAACGGTAGATCGTCCGATCTGGCGCAGTAATCTTGGCGGGAATTAAGAGAATTACAATTGGCAGATGCGGACGAGGCAACGGTTCGGGCCATCCGCCGAGATCGCGGCCCAGACGCCTACTTCTTTTTCGCCGGTGGACTCCATATCTTTCTCATAGTCCTGCTTCATTCACTTGTAACATTGTGTTCATCTGTAGCAAATCGTATTTATTGTCGTCGTTATTTTTAATAAAGTTGTATTGCGTGTGTGTGCGCGGGTACTCTGGACCGTTGAAACGGTGCACTATCTGGTATATCGAACCTTTGATATACGCTACAATCTTCTTCTTCTTCTTTAGCGTTTGTCCCGCTTTGAAGCAGGGTCGGCTTTACCAATTCTCTGACGCCACACCGCTCTATCCCGCGCGTGGTCTGGATGAATTCTTTCTGCCTTCAAATCCGCGTGTATCGTATCCAGCCAGCGCTGCTTTCTCTCATTCTCTGCTTTCGCATGAATTCTTCGCGTCATCATGCCATTTGATGTGACATGTTTCTCCATCGGCCGGCCTGTCACCAGGGCCTGTCGCCGGAACTCGATGGTCCGCGATCAGCTCACCCCAAGCTAGTTGGGGAGTTCCCAGTGGCACCAACGTGGAGGAGCGGACCTCGCCACCTGATATACGCTACAATAGTAAGTATATTTTCATTGGTGAACGGCGACACAACCATCATCAACTGCTCTCATGTGGAAAATGAAAGTGGCATCCATCCAAACAAAAAGCAGTGTTTTGCTCATTATGCAATAAAGATAGGACTACCCTCACTTCTATAGATCTATTCATTTACACGTAACACAATGTCACGAGCGGTTGTTGTTAATGTTTCATAGAAATTGTTTTTGCTCAACGCTTTGACTAATCGCCATGCCTTTTCAATACCAGCTAATCATTGCTTCATTCCGATCATCACGAGATTTATCAAAGGTGCCTACACAAACTATTTCTCACACAGTTCCCTCTATGGGCTGCCTACATTTGTGATTTTCCCTGTTCGATTTCATTCACTTTGTTGCACGATTTCTTTCACTTCAATGTGCGCAATTCCTCTCGCTAATGTGACCTAACATACATTGTTTCTTTTTCAATATGTAATCAGCACTCTTTCTACTCTTTTACCCCATTTCTTAGCCGTCATTTTTCGATCACTGCGCGAATGCGAAACTTTGCAAGCAAAACAAGCGATAAAATCAAGCAACTCTGCTCTGTGGGCTAATCTAACTCACTTTAGAAGAACAATGAAGGAGGTAAAACAGCACATCTCTCATGTAGTCTGGATATAAAATGAACCTCACTATCAATGGTCAACGATACCTTGCAAACTGATAAGCAAGGTAATTTGGAAATGATCTGAGGCCGTATGCTCGTCTAACCCCGACCGGGGTGAAGCCACGTCATCCCCGACCGGGGCACATCCCTGCTGCAGGGTAGGTCGGGGCTGGTCGTATGCTCGTCAGCGGGGAATGCCTCGGGGACACGTGGCAGTGTTGGCAGCATGATATCAACGATAAGAGCTGAGATATCATTTCATTTTCGACTACGCTCTAGCTCTTAGCGTTTTATTTGAGATTTCACGAAACTTTCTTTAATTCTTTTTCTCACTTATTATAGGAATTGTGTGAACATTTCCTCTTATAGTTGGTTTTGTCATTGTTTAACCTACGTGTCATCTAATTTTCTCGGAACTCATGTTCACCCTAGGCTTTCGTTTTGAAACTATTTTCTCATTATTTTACTCGAAGACCGAAAGTTTTCTTCGATGGGCAGAACTATTGAAATCGAATTCAAGAATCGTGCTCGTGATTGATCTGAGGAAAAGAACAAGCTTAGTGCACTAAAAGAGAAAATGTTCTCCTATTGAGTGCAACAACAAAAAAGGCCGGGATTATAGTTAAATTCTTTGGAGATGTACATGAATCACGAAGCTGGGAATTTCATAGAGGAGAACGTCTATTACCAAGTCCCATATTACCAAGATTTTGACGTGGGCTATGAAGAAGTGTACTGTGGTGATGAAGTAATACAAGAAGATAGTGACAGTCGTCGTCGAAATAACTCGAAAAATTCTGTGCTATACTCAACGACTCTAAAAAAATGTCATTAAACTCTGTGCTGTCGCTGAACTCCACTCCTCTTTAACACTGATGAAAATCGATTACCGAGATTGAAATTAGGATAACTAATGGCTATTACAACCTATTTCGGTGATTTGAGCACTAATCAAACGACAAAATAGGAAAAAAATTTGAAAAAGAAGGCAGAGAATCCTACTCGACGCTACACGCACAACGATGAAATTTTCCCGGACGAGTTTTCCGGACCAGTTTTTTCAAAATTTCAATCATCGTTTCGGGACGAGGGGTATCATAATAAGCTCCAATAACGGACCAGATATTGTAAAGTTGAGCTTTACCCGATTAGTCGACCCCCTACCCGCCATATAACCCCGAATGTAAATCAGGTGGACGAGTTGTCCGGAACAGGAGGACGAGTTGTCCCCCGCGCTTAGGGCATTCCTCCCTTTAAATTCGCTTTTATATTGCCAACTACCATGCAGATCTGGTCCGGAAAACTCGTCCGGGAAAATTTCATCGTTGTGCGTGTAGCGTCGAGTGAGAATCCTCAGCATGTAAGGAGCTTTGATAAGCTCCAATGCTAAAATGCCGCTTTATCACGGCTTTCCTCTACAAAATGGTAGAGGGACTTATCATTGGTCGGGGATGACGTGGCTTGGGGATCATATCATCCACGTCATCCCCGGAATTAGACGAGCATACGCCTTATCATTCTTATCATCCACGTCATCCCCGGGGTTAGACGAGCATACGGCCTCTGATCGTATTGAAGGAATCTAATAACTATAATGACAACGAACCAACATAAATACGTCGGTATTTCAAAAATTTCGAACAGATATTTATTAATATTAGGTTGTCAAGGAACTTCTGTCTTTTTTGGACATTATTTGCCAAAACGCATAATATAACTCAGCTCGGGACCAACAACTCAGCTTTTCCCTAATTCCATTCCCACTTGAGAGAACTTCCTTCATGGTCATTCGTGCCACTAGGGTAAAAATCTGAAGGTCTGGAGTTCGTTTCTTGATCCTCTCTCCCCTCAAAATCATAATGGATATCTATTGTTGTTAATTCCACATATGAGTGCGCAAACTGCTTTTCATCATAGTATATGTGGTATCTATCCTTCGTCGCAGCATAGATTCCTTAAGGAAATCGTTCCGTCAAATTCATTCTGATTGATGAACTCGCAGCTCCATTCGTTTCAGCTGCCGCATCATGGTGAAATTATGAGGCACCAATTGTAAGTTTCTTTACCATCAAGACCAGCTTGAGGTGATCAATGGTAAGAGTGCAGCAGCAATCTATGTTCACTGCTTTCACATAGAGCAGTTCCTATTTTTCATATCTCTTGCTTTCTTTCAGTGATAAGGACAAACTGGTGGATCGTCTTCAACTGTTGCCCTGTCTTCAAACGATTCGCTTTCTTTTAGAAACTTATTAGGTCAGCCAAATGCACTAAATTATGAAAGAACACTTCCTCGGCATACAATATTAAGATTTACAGCTCTAGCGTTGAAGCGCTTTAACAATATGGTATCACCTTGGCGTACACCTCTCTTCACGTTGATGCGAACAGTGTTGTAGAACGGTGTGACGACGGTCGTGGCTCCTTCGTAGAGCTGAGTTAGTATCTTCGCCTCTCCCGAGAACATCATGCAAACGCTACAATGGGACGAAATGGGAGTGAAGATCAACGGTCGGCAGTTACACTCTGATGGACAGCCTGATTATGAACAAATTGATATTGGATTCGATTTCATTTTAGTGAACATCTGCCCAAATCGCAACATCCTTTGTGTTTTTACACTCCCCATTTCCTCATACCGACCTGCTGTAGAGTTTTTGCACCAGTTATCTACCTGGTTCAGAGGTGTTGTGCGTATTCCACAGCTAATCCTTGTTATGGTAGGCCCACTATTGGTGCTTTTCTATGACAGGCAATTGTTTGCAATGATTTAAGATGTCCAAATCTTTGAAAATGGACGCTTTATAAAAAATACTAAGCAGCAATAACTGTACAGTGCTACTACTTTCGATCCTAGACGTTGTTATAGAACATCGTTCAAATCTCCGCTCTATCTACATCTACACTTAGCACAGGTGACATGTTTTTCCGCAATATCGAGCACGAATTCTTCTGTCGTATTCGGCATTGGTACAAAATCCGTGTTTCTCCCAAAGTGCACATCTGAAATGGAATCGAATGAACACCACGAAGACTCGTTAGTTGCACAATGAGAGGACTATCTGTTGGCTCTGTATACGAACTTTGTTATGATTTGACAAGCACATAGTAGAGTACGGAAACAGCGGTTTTGACAAGTTCAGATGAGATCGTTAAACGTATGCTGTTCATTTTAAATCACCCCGTTATCACCCCCCGGTCCAATGAATTCATCACCCACCTCGTTCACAAAATTCTAGGGCGAGCGAATCGTACTACTGAGGACTAGAAAATGGAATAGGCGCTGGACTTACTTTGTTGATTCATCGTAGCAGCCATGACACTTGTTGCAGGTTTTCGCACAGGCACGATGCATCAGACCCTCGTATTTTGGGTTGTTGCAAAGGTTTTTCCGTAAAGCACAGTCCTTCGCGTAATCGGTACATGTAGCTAAAGCAAAGCAACCTAGAGAAAGATAGAAGGGCTCCTGAACATGCCTTTTTTCTTCTTTTATGGTATAATACTTCACAGCAGATGTTTCTGCTCTGAGTTTCATTAGGGGCAATATCAATATTAATTATGAACTTTACGGCATAAGGTTATGATTTTTTCAAATCCTGCTCCTTTTCTTTTCTTATCATTTTCATATTTTCATAAAGCATGTACATGTAGAAGCCACTGTAAAACAAGGTGATAGAGGCACAGTGGATCCCGATATGAATGTAAGAGAAATTTAGGCGAGATGTGACGAGCTCTCGAACATCGATATCTGTCGTAATAAATAAGTGGTGGAAGTAAAAGTATTCTGGCATAAGGAAGGTGCTAGAGAAGAGAGAAGCGCAAACCGGCGCAATTGGGAGGAGAGCCGTCGGCTCGGAGGTGTTGTGGTCTTGAGGCCCCTGATAGGCAGGCGAAGCGGGTTCGTATCCCCCTGAGACTCGACCTATGCGATGATTC
Organism: Nippostrongylus brasiliensis; assembly: GCA_030553155.1. NCBI lineage: Eukaryota > Metazoa > Nematoda > Chromadorea > Rhabditida > Heligmosomidae > Nippostrongylus > Nippostrongylus brasiliensis. The sequence goes on from CP130734.1 coordinate 27,552,038, forward strand.
TAGCACCATCATCACGAAACAAATGAAAGCAAATTAATGACAGCTCAAATAACTCACTGCTCTGGCCATTAGCAGGGCAGCGATTGCACGTGGAGCCGCATTGTTCGGTCATGTGGTCATAGTAATCGAGAGAGTTGCAGAATTGCTGCAATTTGGTGTTGTAGTTCGCAACAAAATACGACTACAAATGGGAAGTTGTAAATAAACTAGGTTAATCGCGTCATTTGACTTGTGTTTGCAGTTGAAATCAGGTAGCGAATGGATGAGTTCGAACAAGACTTTACACGCTGGTATTAAAAGACATTCACTCGATCTTACAATAAACAGAAGGGTACGAAGAGAACTCAAAAAGACGTACTGACTGACATGGCGCTTATACGATTGTTATGCCGACTCAAACAATCACATACCATCTACAACTACAACAGTCAATTGGAAAAATAAGCATCACGGTCAACAACTAATCGAGCAAAGAATTCCTCCAAGGAAATGTATGACTATATCCTTGCTTAACCGATCAACATTATCATACATTCGAGCACGGAAAATGACACTGAGAGATGAACGTTGACCAAACCAGTGGAGTTCCATTGAAATTAAAAACTCATATAGCGCAGTTATCACCTGCACGAACCCCGGTTACACGTTCCGCTCGCAGCGTAGCAAGATCCATCGGGCGGTCCCGCCCGCTCGAGATTTGCGAATCTCTTCCTTTGAGGGTTCTTCGTTTCAAAGATCTCCAGCCGTTTGCTGACGAAGCTATGTACGTGGCCAAAAGTGGAGGGTGTGGGATATATCGCGGACCAAAAGCCACCTTATATTTGCCGTGAGACGCGGAGTAGGTGGTCGGCAAGCTGATTCTATCGCGCCAAACATTGACACCTACTCGCAGATGTAAGTAGTTTCGCCTAAAAACTCGCATCGATAAACACAGAAGTACAAGAGGGCCGAATCAATGTCGTCTCTAATAAATGCGCCCTTAACTGCAGCGGGGTGGCCCAACTAGCTACCCGCCGTATCTAGCCGTACGGCACAGCCTGGCAAGCGGTACGTACGCTCCTCATATGCGGAAAATAGTAACGATAACAAAGCCGTTTCCCTGACATCTGTATTGACCTATGTAAAATACATAAGGTGAGGAATGGAGCGCTATACAGAGTATACACTATTTCGTTCGTGATGTCTGTAAAAAAAAATTAAGAAAAAGGATTGAGATCTTCGACTTCATTCGTCTGGCACAATCTTCCTCACATTCCTTCAGGAATTTTATGGTGCATAAGAGAACAATAATTAAAGAAAGCATCAACTCACGACCATCGTTGAGCACACTACGCTGTCGCTAACATCCTTACAAAGATTCGCATTCTTCACGTCACATTTCCCGCAGGTCAACGGACATTTATCCTAAACATTGAATTCATAAGACACAGAGCCAGATCTAATGTATCAGCATTCTTAACCTGGCTTGGAACCATTTCTTTTATCCCATCAAGATAGATTGTTTCGATGAACAGTTCCAGTGAACGGTCAACAGCAGATAGTCTTCACCGTTCGTGTTGAAGGGATGGAACCATGGTACCCGTGTAACCCTACTGATGATTTTTATGGATGCAAATAACATTTAAGAATTCTTCTCGTACTCTGCACAGGACGAGAAAGGTGATACAATACCTTAGGGTATTGGCTTGCGTGTTCTCATTGAATTTACTCACATTTTCTTATTTGAGGATTATCTTCTTACCTTCATGAACTTTTCCCACACCGTCGAGTTACACTGAGACGCGAGCGCCGTGCAGTTCAAAATCGTATCATTCAGTGGATTGTTGCAAGAGAAAGCGTCGCACTTTCCACAGGTCACCAAGCATTCCTAGAAGAATTCGTTCTGTTGCAACCGTGTTCAACAATCATCTCTTCGCTTCTTGGGTCAATATACACATTTGACTGTGACAGCGGCATTAAACATACCACCAATTTTTTTTGTGAAACCTATGGGATCTTCATCACTGCTCGATGGATTACAGAGAAAACATTCAATCCAGAAATTAGGACGCTACTATTTTCGGCAATGGGCTAGGAAAATAGTTTTCCTGTACACCAATTTTCGAGGAAATATTAATCACACAGCTCAACTCTAGCTCAGGTAAGGAAAGATGAGCGAATATAGCGGTATGATTGCTATGTGAATTCAATGAGATGAACAGCTAGCTGAAAAACGCAGTTCAACAATACCACGAGAAGAGAAACGATGCATAGAGATGTAACCTCAGACGAAGAAAATTCAGGGTGGGAGGTGTTGGAGGAAATCGTGAGATTCAATGAAATCTGAAAAAAAGACCAGGGATGAGGACGTTTTTAGTAGATGATGAATAATTAACTTTTCAACGTTGAACCCACCATGAGCTGAGGATGGTAGGATATTTCGTTACAGTTGTCGATGTTCTCGAAGATTTCACTGCATCGCTGTTCCCGTGTGGCCTTTTGGCAGTCCTCCAGTGCTGCATAGGGGCAGATAATTACTGCAAGGACGATGAGTTGAAAAGCAAACGACAACATTTTTGGTGCCAGAAGGAGAGAATGTTGAGCTTTATAGGGGCTTAGGCAGCTGAGGCAACAGTTCTCTGTTTGTGCCGGCATCGACACTTCTACAGCTTAACAATTTGGCATGTCTGCCAAACAAACGATTACGGTGCATTTGGAAAACAACGAAACCCAACAAAGGCGTCCACACGCTATCTGTATTAGTACGATAAGCAGTAGACTTATGACTAATACAATCTATAAAAAAGACATATCACAACAGTTCATACAACAAAAATCTGTCCTATGAGACAGATAATTAATGCTTTTTACTAACAAAGGTAAGATTCTGTGTAGTGTGTATTACCCAGAAAAAAAGAGTAGACTATCAATGTATTAGGTTGGCAACTAATTTATTGGACTCGAGAGCATATTTATCGAATATGTTTATTACCAAAACACAAATAACAATTTGTAATTGAAGTATAATCCCCTAGAATATACAACTTCTTCCCATTGCTTGTGCAAGTGGACCCTTTCAAAACTGCAGAATTTTCAAGTGTTGGAGGAGAAGAAGTTCTGAAGGTGCTTTGTGACCTGGCCCACATTGGTGGACTTTTTCCAGCCTCTCTATTTTTTGAAGGGTCTTAATCGAAGCTAGAGGTCTGGAGTCCTCTTGCTGGACAACGACGCCTCATCTGAATAGCTTCGAAACCGATTCAAAGAAGATTTGCTTGAACACAGCCCAAATGATGACAGTAGAACTCTGCGTCAGCGTCAGAGACCTCTGCGTCAGTGCTGTAACCACTATCAATGAGCTTCCAGAAGGCAACACCTCGATGGCGCCTCGTGATCGACTTCTGTGCTACGCCACTAAAATTTATGAACCATTTAAACACTGTCGATCTTTTGACCGCCTCCCATGCATTCTAAGCTCTGCATAGATTTTCAGCTTCAAGGTGTCCGAGCTGGAATGCTGCATTTGAGTGGTTTTTATTTCAGACTGAAAAAACCAGTACGTAAGGACGACAGGTTTCCAGAATGCTTTTCAAAAGTTGTATGCTATCGAATACGTTATCTCCGGCAATCTCTTGCAGAGAGATTGCTCAAAGGTTTATAGGGCATCCGCTCCTTGACGACAACATTTATACCATTTTCACCTTAGATTGGACACTTTTCAAACCACGTCGGACGTTTTTCAAACCAAATTGGACACTTTTCAAGCCAAAGTGGGCCAAAGTGGCTTGAAAAGTGTCCAATTTGGTTTGAAAAACGTCCGACGTGGTTTGAAAAGTGTCCAATCCAAAGTGGAGATGGTATAGCTATTGACAGTCCAGCCTAACACTCGATCTAGATTCAACCACGAAGGCAGGGACTATGTCAAAGCTAAATAGATTTACTACATGAATAAAAGACGTGAAGGAACAACCGTCTTCTAACGAAGAGCTATAGTTCGAAAATGAAAATCTACGCCAAAGAAACCAGACAAGAACAACACCTCAGGTGCATTCTCAACTAGTGAGGAATGTGTTCGCCAACGCTGCTTCCCCGTCTCGTTCAAACTGGATCTGCTGCATCCCAGCTTGTGTACATGGAAGGACGTTGTTCGTTCGTCGGCAACGCTAATTCACTTCGACTAGCGCTTGATCATCACATAACATCAACAAGTTCTGCATCCGCAGATCTACGAGTCAATCTTGCTTTCCTTCAGTAGAAATTTATTGCATGGCTTAGAACTAATTAGCCGAGGTGACGATAAACGTAATGAGTAATAGACGCCATCATGGGAAAATCACAGAGGATAAAACAGCTAATAACAAATACAGTAGTTCGCGAAAAAATATGTCACCTTGCATTTTTAGGTACAGATCGGTGAAACCAAAAGAAATTTTATTCCAGTTGACAGTTTTGACAACTATTATTGAAAATACACTAATACGTGCCCTTGTTGGAAATTCTAGATTTTAAAAAAAAAATGTTAAACACATTTTCATATGCATTTTCAAACGAATATATCTTAGGAACCACTGAGCTTCTTCTTGTTTTGAAGTGATATTCTGATGAAGCATGATTAGCTTGTTCTTATAGGCTATGAATTTTAGTTTCAAGACATTAATAAATCATAGAATTTTTTGTGCGAATTTTTTCCTGGTCAAAAAATGGTGAAATCATGGGACAATCTTTCATATAAAATTTCATATACTAGTAACCAACAGATGAAATACCATCAAATTAAGATACGTGATAGCATATAATTTTCTCTTTTCCACGCATAACTAAGTTTGGAGGATAGCCGTCTGATTACAGAGAAAATAGCCAATGAAGTTGCATTTACACAAGCGGCAGTTTTACGAACAACAGGAGGGCATTCGACTCCAGATTTCTCCAGTGCATAGTAGACTTATTGCTTGTTGGGTAGTTAACAGGTAGCAAAATGATTCCCGCTATCATTCAGAAAATCGTCTTCTAGTTGGACCGAGAGAAAATGGGGCACAAACCCGCGCAGCGTACGGTGGCGGGATAGTGATGCATACAACAACAGACGATTTTCTGAATAATAGCGCGAATTATTTTGCTACCTGTTAAGTACCTAACAAGCAATGAGCCTACTATGCACTGGAGAAATCTGGAGCTGAATGCCCTCCGGGTCTTCGTAAAACGGCCGCTTGTGTAAATGCAATTTCATTAGCTATTTTCTCTGTGATCAGACGGCTGTTCTTCAAAGTTAGATATGAGTGGGAAAGAGAAAATCATATGCTATCATATATCCTTATTTGATGGTATTTCATTCGCTGGTTACTGATATATGAGATTTTATCTGAAAGATTGTCCCATGACTCCACGATTTTTTGACCATGAAAAAATTCACACCAAAAATTCTATAGTTTATTGATGTCTTGAAACTAAAATTCACAGGCTATAAGAACAACCTAATCATGCTCTATCAGAATATCACTACATGACAAGCAGAAGCTCAGTGGTTCCTAAGATACATTCGTTTAAAAATACATATGAAAATGAGTTTAACATTTTTTAAAAAAAATCTAGAATTTTCAACAAGGGCACGTATTAGTGTATTTGCAATAACAGTTATCAAAACTGTCAACTGGAATGAAATTCCTTCTGGTTTCACCGATCTGTACCCAAAAATGCAAGGTGACATATCTTTTCGCGAACTACTGTATGTATGTATGCGCGTGTATCATAGGAATATTAATATTCGTTTATTTATCGGTGAAAGATGGAAGACAAAGGAGCGTGCCGCACGTTCGTCTTCCCTTCGGAAACGTAAATGTATGATGAAGCCGCATTTGGTCAATGCAGCCATGATCAACACATTTCCTTCTTCCATCTCCGAAATAACGCGTCACCACGAACGCTGAATTCGGAAGCATTTTTCGAAAGAGAATTATGATAAAGTGAGAAAGATTTTATGTTGATGGTGTGTGACAAAAGATGAACTCCCACAAATAAAGCGCACAGTAAGCAAGTGTAAGAAAAATAAGAAGAGAAAACATTAGCAAAAAAGACCGATAGCGCACCATATCCAAAAACAAGAACAGAGTCTATGCAGCATTAACACTTAGCATTAAAATTGATTTTGGAATAGTTCACGCGGTTTTCGAAACAAAACTTTTCATTGATTTCCCTATACATACAAATATATGTAGATTAGGGAATGAAATATTCAACACAATCTTTTTCTGATCAAGCAGGTGCTTCCGATTCAGAATCCTTCTGTTTCCAAGTAAAAGAAGTGCAATCCGGTTCACTGTCTACATTGAACGTTTTCTCTTCCGTGGCATTGGAGAGAGACAAGAAAATGTGGTATTAGGTTGTCGGAAAAGTTTCCCGCCACTTAGTTCAACCGCTCACCAAAATTTTAAATTGGGTTTCGAGATCTCACCTTTATACCCGTTCTGTAGATTTATTTGTGAACTACATATACCACAGTTGTCCTGGTGCAGCACTACAGGTATTGCAGAGAAAATCGATATTGGTTGCACATATCTTGAACTGCTTTTTCTTCACCAGCCCATAAAACAACGCATTGAAGGAAGTTCAGGCAGCGAATGTTTCGTATGTTCAAAAAGGCCCATTTTGGCTTCAAGGAACAACGGTAGTCGGGGAGGGTAGTTGCTGTGGATTCAGTGGCTCTCCTGGAGCTGGCTTTAGATGATGGCCGACGTAGTACTGTGAGTTGGTAGAGGAACTCAAGAGCCATATACCCTCACAAGCTGCTCCACCCCGAGGCTTTACAAAGATAAGGAAATAGGGCACATAGTTGCGGCATGCTTTAGCGGTCACCATCTACAGATGGTGACGGGTGCATGCACAAAAATCTCAACTTTCCAAAGACAATTTTATTCGCCCGGCAACTTGGTTAGTGGCATCAAGGAGTAGGTAGTGTGCACCAATCACATGCCAAACCTCCCCTGCTACTCACTTGTCGTAAACCAGCGAAAATTTCAAAATCCGCAACTTCACCCGAAGTGGGAGATGATCGGTGTGCCGTTGAACTGCAAACAAGGCATTCGCTAAAAGCTGCTACCTGCAGATGCTACTGTCACTAGCGATGTCTAACGTAGCCATTTCGACGGCGACGGAGCAGCTGTTCGTGGAAAATATGAGAGTCTTCTTCAGTCCCAATGACGCGATTTCACCCGTTGAGAAGGAAACTTGGAAAAAATTTCAAAATCTCCGATGGCGTATTCTGATCTATCCAAGACATTCGTCGAACATTGCCCTAACAAAGTAACATTTGATCAATTCGTTCTCCATTCAGTTACTAGAGAACCAACTCGACGAGTAAGATTACCTCAAAACGTGGCTCGATGAATTCTTTTTATCAAAACTCTAGAAACTCTGTACGAGGAGCGTCCAAAATTTATCTAGTAAATAACAGGATGCTGTTGATGGAAATCATACATAAATATGTGGGATGTCGAGTGGAATAAAAAAAGAGAAACAAATTTGAAAATAATGGCAGAAGTGGCGGGAACCTTTTTCGACGACCTAATAATTTGTAAGTGCAAGATTTAGGCTATACTGCAGGTATGGCTGCAATTTCCATTCAAAGTCCAGTAGTATCTAGTATAGTTGTGCTCTCCCAAAAATTTCGAATAATCGAATATATTTGAATATCGACGATTTTCGAACGTTCGAATTCGAATAACATTCGAAAATCGCGATTTTTCGAGCATTCGAATTCGAGTACATTCGAAAATCGCGATTTTTCGAGCATTCGAATTCGAATACATTCGAAAATCGCGATTTTTCGAGCATTCGAATTCGAATACATTCGAAAATCGCGATTTTTCGAGCATTCGAATTCGAATACATTCGAAAATCGCGATTTTTCGAGCATTCGAATTCGAATACATTCGAAAATCGCGATTTTTCGAGCATTCGAATTCGAATACATTCGAAAATCGCGATTTTTCGAGCATTCGAATTCGAATACATTCGAAAATCGCGATTTTTCGAGCATTCGAATTCGAATATTCGATTTCGAATAGAATTATTCGAATTCGAACGTTCGAATATTCATTCGAGCACAACTATAGTTCGAATGCGAATGTTTCGAGCATTCGAATTTGAGCATTCGAACACGAATGTTTCGAGCATTCGAATTTGAGCATTCGAACACGAATGTTTCGAGCATTCGAACTCGAATACATTCGAAAATCGCGTTTTTTCGAGCATTCGAATTCGAATACATTCGAAAATCGCGATTTTTCGAGCATTCGAATTCGAATACATTCGAAAATCGCGTTTTTTCGAATGTTCGAATTCGAATACATTCGAAAATCGCGTTTTTTCGAGCATTCGAATTCGAATACATTCGAAAATCGCGATTTTTCGAGCATTCGAATTCGAATACATTCGAAAATCGCGTTTTTTCGAATGTTCGAATTCGAATATTCGATTTCGAATAGAATTATTCGAATTCGAACGTTCGAATATTCATTCGAGCACAACTATAGTATCTAGGGAGTATCTGTTGCAATACAGGTGTAGGTGTTGATGTGCAGGAAATAATAATTATAATGCTTGCTCGATCTCTTCTTCAAATTTAGCGGCCACTCTGTATAGATGATGGCAGTAACGCGAACTGGTATACTCTGAACCTCAGCACCGTCGGAACCGTAAGAGGCAGACGCAATTACTTTGAGAGAATGACAGTGAATCTCCGAAACGTCACCTCAGATAAAGTCGACTTTCTCCAGATTCTGCACGTTTGACCTGGTGTAACTCTGGCTAGATCGATATTGAAAGAGCAATATAATAACCAGCGTTGATGCGACGAGCAGAACGACCTCTGTTAGCGAAAATGCTCTTCATCATATCGTCGCTTCTACTTCCGTCACACTGTAGTTCTCACCACATCAAAATATGCGTATCCTGTTCTAATAGGGCAGTGAAAGTAAAACCGGATAACTGTGCAGTTTCGTGAATGCTAATCGTCGTGCCAGTCACATGGTTAACTTCATGTTGGGCAGATTTTCGATTACAAGAACGAGGGAGACCGGTTCTATGCGAATGCTTTGGATGTACAGATATATGGAATTCTATATGAACGCAGCCAATGCGCCATTTGCTAAGGCACAAATTATATAGGAGCGGTGAATTAAACTTTTCCTCGTTTTTAGCTGAAATCATCACGGAGAATAGCAGTGTACTCGACAGCTGAGCCGTGTTGAACGGAGGATGGATACAACGGATGAAGAGTGGATCTAGTGCTACAACATTATAAAAAAGGGCAGAGAAAGGGGTGCGGTGAGATTGACACAAAACAGACAAACCAGACAACAATAAGGAAAATTGTGCCTTGTAAATGGTGGGACTACTGAGGTCAGGTGGGTTTTGTGGTGCTTGCTCCAGAGTCAATTGTGACAATAGCGAAGAGCTGTTGAATTCGTAAAGCGACTCGGCAATAAGTATTATAGTATATAGAAGTATATAGAAAATCCCGCCACGAACTGACTGAATTTTCCGAGGTTTGGCATTTCTCTAGTAACAGGCCAGATAATCTGAAGCTATGGTAGGAGAAAGAACGTGTCCGCAGCAATCTAAAATGTGATTGGAGGTAGACCGTCAACTCACGGGAGATGAGGGAGATTATTGAGAAGAACATCGAGCTACAAGCTAATGTTAGTTTGAACAAGATGGTTAAGGAAGATTAACATTTTCGAGATCCTATTGAGAAGATCGTGAACATAAAGCTTTGGTTTTAAAGTTTCAAGTTCACAGTTTTCATGGCGCACGTATTTATTCGCCACCCTATATTCCCATGCTGGTATACCGCGATACATTCAAACTGAATAATATCGCCTGTACTCGCAAAGGCTTGGTTGACGCGAGCTTTCCCCGCTGATCGTAAATTATGTTAGCATCCATTAATTGTATTCCTTCCGCAGCATCTTGTCTCGGCGCATACCAGTCATCAACCGTACTACACCGCCTCAAAACCGAGATCAGCGTGTAGGAGATGCCAGCTTTTTGACTAACACGAGAATCGAGCTACCATCAGATCAATCAGCAGTTAGAGCAGAAGTTCACTATCAGCTTGAGTCATACGCAATCGACCAATGTGATCGGATTTTTAAATCAAAATTCTCGCCAATAAGGGCACTGGTCAGAAAGTGTAAAGCGAGGAAAACTCAACAAAATTGTCCATTGCACTTTAGCAAAGTCGAAAACTGTTATAGTTGCTTGGAAATCATTCTGTCTGAATGGCATATTCGCAACGTCATGCCTTCCACTCCTTTTATTGGGCCCCAGCGGTAACCAATCTTTTGAACGCTCAAAAATGTTCACGAGGAAAGAGCTCCGGTTCGAAACACCGTCTACTCTTGGCTCTCTACCTTCAATATGTACGACTATACGATCGATAACAAGGGCAGGCCATGATGCCTGGTGGAGTTTGACCTGGACGTACATAGGTGCGAGGTGGGGATAGAACCGTACCAAACTACTCATTAATTATCAATCAGCATTGGTGTTCCTCTGTCATTTTCGGTTCGTACACTGAAGTCGATTCGCAAAATCTCGATCGATTTTTTATGACTCGACCTAATAGAAATCAGCACGGGCTTCGCGATAAGGCTCGCATCCATCATCGCATAGCAAACCCAAAGTCAAACGTTAGATAAACAGGTGCCGTGACAGTTAATTTGGATCGTACTAAATTGAAACTTAGACCAAAATACTATTTGGTGGATAAATATCTTAAATACTCGATTTCTAAAGTATGATACTCACACACAATGGATGAAGGAATTCTCTCACTGAATGCGAAGATGATACACTTTAGGTGTAAGTAATTCTTAAACTGTGCCGACTATATCTAAAGAATTTATAAAATCACAGATTACACTTGTTGTTGTTGTCCCAGAACCTGAAGTCCCTGAGAGCGAAATTTTGGAACTCGCAGTGAAACGCTTCATGAAAAATAGCCAGAATTCAAATTTTGCTTCCGCCCAATTTTGAACGTAAACTTTTCTCAGGCTTGTTGCATACCGAAATGATCGTCATGACTTCCTTCCTTCAGGTATGGTATTATTTTTGATATTAAGCAGCCATGTATATCTTACAATACAAATCTCAGCTGTAACACAATTGCAAATATCCACAAGGTGTAATTAGCGAGGACGGCCTAGTGAGGTTGACTTTGTGTGGCCGTCGCCTTGATGAGGTCAAGGAACATACACATGGAAATCAAAATTTTAAGAATTTCACTGCACTTTCTTCACTGTCAGATAGACCACGCTTTTCTGATTCCGGCCATGTATTTTTATTTAATACAATTAAATCTAAAGTGATTCATGCCGGATGAACGGTAAAAACGATCTACATCGTTTGAATCACGTTTTGGCGGAAAAATACGGTACTGTATTTGATGCAGTCGACTGTATCAGCACACAGTCGCGGAACATCTGTAGACATCTGTAGTTCCCTGGACGTACGTACGCAAAGTCCCGAATTTCATTAGGAATATAGCATTTTGTTGTCCGATTGAACTGATCGCAAAGTTGCTCACACGGGTCTTTCAAGGACTTTTGCTGGGCCAATGCAACAACTCTCAATTATGTTCACAAATTTGCGAATGGTCCTTCAGCAACGCATTGTAAACTTGTGGATATATAAGTTTGAATTTTTCCCGTAAGGTTATTACGCAACATCAAAGAAAAAAGAAGGATGCCACTTGCACTGTTCCGAAATCTCTAGTCTTCCTAGCGGAAAACTCTGATGCGCGAGATTCACCGTTAATTGACTCTTGTTTCTCTCTTACGAAAATGAGGCTAAAATGTGGAAGCGCTTGAGGAGTTTCTCGTCTCACGTAAGCAGCGATGACGCAAGAGATCTGTGATAAGCATTGTTAGCACGAGATCGTGACAAAACCAGATGAGCTGGGCGGCGTTTCGGTAACGGGCAGACTTAGGCAGAGCCAGTTTTCTTACTAGTATATAAGACATCCAGATATGGCCATCCAAACACTTATCACCGCCACAATCTCTTTTCCTTCTATGGCTGCGCCAGCAGCAATCTTCATTTACTCATCTGCCTACACCTCTCGAACATATGAATGCATGCTTTATCTATTAGCCCTTTTTGTTCACAACGAATAGCATTGCTTCAATCTGATAAGTGGCAATTGAAAACATTGCCTTCGATTTACCTTCTCTTAAACATTTTACGTTATTCCCGAAACCATTACAAGAAATGAGCCTTTCCTCTACATTTAATGAACGATTCGATACATTTTGACAGCTGCAGAACTTATGAAAAGAACGTACAGAAGATTTCCGTCTACAAGCCATCATATGAATTATTCGCTTGTTGTATGAAACTTATTTCGGCTACGAACATCCTCTCGGTTCAAGTACCTCCAGATAATTACATTGCTCAATGTAACTCTTTTCAGGGTATGTTGTACCTTCACCTGACGCTACTATTATTAGTAGCCGTCCCGGTTAACGCCTTCCTGTTTCCCATGTCGGGAGGTGGAGGAGGCTGCTGTCCTCCGCCCCCTTGTTGCTGTGGAGGAGGAGGCGGCGGCGGCGGCGGTGGCGGAGGATGCGGAGGAGGCGGCGGTGGATGCGGCGGAGGTTGCGGAGGAGGCGGCGGAGGTGGAGGAGGTGGAGGAGGTGGCGGAGGTTGCTGTCCACCCCCACCATGCTGTCCACCCCCACCATGCTGTCCACCACCCCCGTGCTGTCCACCTCCACCACCACCACCTCCTCCTCCCTGCTGCGCACCAGCACCATCATGCGGCGGAGGAGGCGGCGGAGGCTGCGGAGGAGGAGGCGGCGGCGGATGCGGAGGAGGAGGCGGTGGATGCGGAGGAGGAGGCGGTGGATGCGGAGGTGGCGGCGGATGTGGAGGCGGAGGCGGTGGATGCGGAGGTGGCGGCGGATGTGGAGGCGGAGGCGGCGGATGCGGAGGCGGCGGTGGAGGCTGTGGAGGAGGAGGCGGAGGTTGCGGAGGAGGCGGTGGAGGATGCGGAGGAGGCGGCGGATGCGGAGGTGGAGGAGGCGGCTGCGGAGGAGGCGGTGGAGGATGCGGAGGAGGCGGAGGCGGATGCGGAGGAGGCGGTGGAGGATGCGGAGGAGGCGGCGGATGCGGAGGTGGAGGAGGAGGATGTGGAGGAGGAGGCGGTGGATGCGGAGGAGGCAGCAGCGGATGCGGAGGAGGCGGCGGCGGATGCGGAGGAGGCGGTGGAGGATGCGGAGGAGGAGGCGGAGGCTGCGGAGGAGGAGGCGGTGGATGCGGAGGAGGTGGCGGCGGATGCGGAGGTGGCGGTGGAAGCAGCGGAGGTGGCGGATATGCCGTCGCACCAGCACCAGCACCTTCAGGAGGATGCGGAGGAGGAGGTGGCGGATACGCTACCGCCCCAGCAGGAGGAGGAGGAGGCGGCTACGTTCAAGCTCCATCCGCAGGATGCGGAGCCCCACCAGCTGCCCCATCATATGCTGCTCCCCCACCACCACCTCCACCACCCAGCTACGCTTCAGCAGGAGGTATGTCTATTGCTGAAATTCTGTTACCACAACAATAATTCCACAAAAAATCTGACGTGTAGTGATAAAGATTTCGGCACTCGCACTGAAATTGAGACTTAAAAATCATTGACAGAAGTTGAAACCATGAGATGAAAAACCAATTAACGAAATTGTTCTGTACAATAAAACCGCACTATTTTATTTTAGGTGGATATGCAACCGGAGGAGGTGGAGGTGGATACCCCACAGGAGGAGGTGGAGGCAGTTACGCTAGCAGCGGAGGAGGCGGAGGCAGTTACGCCAGCAGCGGAGGAGGAGGATACCCTTCGGGCGGAGGAGGCGGTGGTGGATACCCCTCAGGCGGCGGTGGTGGATATCCCTCAGGCGGAGGAGGTGGCGGATACCCCTCCGGCGGAGGTGGTGGCGGATATGCAGGCGGCGGCGGAGGCGGATACTCTCAAGGCGGTTAGGATTCGATACTACATTACGGATCCATTTGTAATAGTGCTTAGTGATAAAAGTCTAATATTATACATTGTTTTGCAGCCAATGCGGTAGTGAGATTTCAGCCGAATTTACAGTTCCCACTTGGGATTTTCTGGTGAAAGAACATTGATAGCGGTGTATTAGGCTAAAAGTCACGTCAGCAGCTGCACTGACTCTTGTTCTTAAGCAGTCAGCGAACCAAAACAAAATTGGGCTACATTACCAAAAAAATTACAACAATTAAACTTAATTTTTCCAAAAATTGATCAGTATTAATGAACACCTATGGATCATCATATTCAGGTGGCGGAGGAGGATACTCTGGAGGACCTGCCGCCGGTGGAGGAGGATACTCTGGCGGACCTAGCGGAGGAGGAGGATACTCAAGCGGAGGAGGCGGCGGTGGAGGTTATTCTAAAGGCGGCGGCGGCGGTGGTGCATACCAAGGCGGAAGCAGTGGATACTCTGCAGGCGCACCTCCTCCACCCCCACCACCTCCACCTCCACCAGCTCCAGCTCCAGCCCCAGCACCGGCCCCTGCACCAGCTCCAGCACCCGAACCAGAGGTCGCTCCAGCTGCGGCTCCATCTGGAGGATCATACAACGAGGTAGATTTCCGTTTTAGTCCTATTTTGCAGAGGTGGTGGTGAGGTCAAGTTCATTCGTAAGACCAATGCATTCATCAAACGTAGTTATTGATTGTTATGCCCCATAGTTTATGAACGATCCACTAAGCGGCATAATAAACCACTCTGTGGATCAGCGCATTCTGAAGCCACAGTATGTTTTTCCAGAACGCCGGCGCCCAGTCTAGTGGTGGTTACGATGGCGGTGATGCTGGTGGCGAAGAAACGGAGAGCGCTGGAACCAGTAGCGGAAGCAACTACGATGCAGCTGCATCAAGTGGAAATTCAGCTGCAGCTGGCGGAGGCGAAGAGTACGAAGGCGGAGCAGGATTCCGCTTGCGACGATTCTCGAAGACCGACAAGGGCACGCTTGACAAGAACTGTAACTCGCTGCGGTTGCGGAAGATCATGCGACAGGTGAGTCGTAATTTCTACTCATTTGGTTATGAGAAACATTTGTTGTCCCGATCTTTGAGGCCACATTCGCCCATCACTGGTGTAGTAAAGTAGGGACAGTTAAAGATAAGTATGACCCGCACGTGCGACAGAAGCGCAGTAAGGGCCGCGCTATGGTCATTTTGCCGTACCAGCCGGAGCGCTGCCACAGAACGAAGTGCCAGGAATCATTCCTCGCTGCTGCTGCAAAAAGGTGACGTAAGGTGTGCGGTCTTGTCTGTGAATTTTTGCGTCCCCACACGAGACCTGACAACGATCTGGCTCTCGAAGAATCTCGGCATGGTCGTAGTCAATGAGGCAGTCTGGTTACTGCTGCACAACCGAGATTGGTATTAACAATTTATTCGTGCTCACATTTCGGAGTCCTCGCCTTCTCCAGAGCCACGACAAATCGAGTTCAAACTGAGCAACTACTTACACCACACCGCATCAAATTCTCCGAAAAATTCTTCCCTTTTTCGGAGAATTCGATGCGATGTTGAGTGGGTAGTTGTTCAGGTTGAACTCGACTTGTTCGTGGCTCTGGAGAAGGCGAAGACTCCGAAATGCGAGCACGAATAAATTGTTAATACCAATCTTGGTTGTGCTCCAGTAATTAGACTAATTCACGGATCCAAACGTCGCTGCTGATCCGACAAAAAATTCCATTTCTCAGCAGCAGTGGGTTCCCATCTGAAGAGAGCGCCGTACAGTCTCAAGGAAAAATTGCTCTTTCATCCAAACCAGAATCGTTGAAATAGCTCTCATGCGCAAGGCAGTGGTACAACAAATCCGCACAAAGAGAAACCCGTGTTCTGCTAAGCTCTAGAAGCCATTAATTCGGAAATACAGGGTGTCCCAAAAAGATGTATACACTGTTTGAAATGTCATAACTTTGGCGAGAGTCAACCAATCGAAACGAGTTATAGCTTGTATGAAAGCTAAGGAAAAAGTAAATTTTCTGGTATGTGTTTGGTAAAGATTGCGCCATGTACTCGACCGTGGCCTCGGATTTTGTACCTGATTGATAGTGCATGAGTTATATGCTTGCTCTGTTTTGGTCGTAAACAGCTGATATCGCTGCTATGAGTTACTTCTAAGGCAGTTAACGAATCGAATTGCTGCAGCTTTTGGTTAAACATGGAACAACATCAATATCGATCAATATTTGTAACCACTGTTTGAGAAGCTAAAAATCTTCCAACAGCGATGCAATCATAAGAAAAAAATTTAGAGGAATGTGAAGTGTGTGAACCATGAAGATTGCGCCATGCACATGTCCGAATCATCGGATTCTAGACCTGATTGAAAGTTCACGGCTAACATGCTTGTTCTACTTCGGTTGCAAACAGGTGATATCGCTGATACGCGTTTCTCTTGATGCAGTTAACACAAAAGAATCCAAAAGTAACAAGTTTAACACACATTTTGAAATTCTTTTGCACAATAGTGCTTACTCTGTTAAAAATCCAGGACTCTTGTAGTGAACATGTAACAGCAACTGCTATGTTGTCAAATTTGTTATGTTTTGATGTTTTTATGTTTACCGCTTCAAGAAAAACGCGTAACAATGATATCATTTCTTGGCGACCAAAGTAGAACAAGCATGTTATCCGTGAACTTTCAATCAGGTCTAGAATCCGACGATTCGGACATGTGCATGGCGCAATCTTCATGGTTCATACATTTCACATTCCTCTAAATTCTTTTCTTATGATTGCATCGCTGCTGGAAGATTTTTAGCTTCTCAAACAGTGGTTACAAATATTGATCGATATTGATGTTGTTCCATGTTCAACCAAAAGCTGCAGCAATTCGATGTGTTAACTGCCTTAGAAGTAACTCATAGCAGCGATATCAGCTGTTTACGACTAAAACAGAGCAAGCATATGACCCATGCACTATCAATCAGGTACAAAATCCGAGGCCACGGTCGAGTACATGACGCAATCTTTACCAAACACATACCAGAAAATTTACTTTTTCCTTAGCTTTCATACAAGCTATAACTCGTTTCGATTGGTTCACTCTCGCCAAAGTTATGACATTTCAAACAGTGTATACATCTTTTTGGGACACCCTGTAGATTACTTAAAGTTGAACCAACGGTGGCGGAACCCTCATCTGACATCCTTGGTTGGTGATGGGGTGTCTCACGTATAGGCAACAGGTCTTGCTCACAATCATGTCAACAATTCCGGAAGTAAAGGTTTTCAAAGGCTCCGCTTCACTCGATATCCAATTCTCTACCGCTCTACCACGAACAGCTGGAATTCTTTATCACTTGCAGAGCATGACAACTGAGCCCGAGTCTTCGATGCTTCACGTTTCGGACGGAGTGAAGGCACGACTGAATTCCGGAGAATGGTACGTAGCTTGCGGTACCGACGGTATCGAGCCGTTGGAGAGCGAACAACGCGAGCACTGTCTCGTCGAGGCTGAGACGTTCGTCTGCTACGTGGTGAAGAAGGACTAACCAGAGCCGAACAACCTGTCGCCCGGTGGTGGCTGAAAGAACCACCATTAGCCAGTGTAATGTATTGTTGCATTTTCACTTCACTTTGACTAATTGAATATATGATTAAAAAACTTCTTGTTTTGCCATGAACAATACACGGTTTGAAAGAGAGAATGTCAGTTCAGCGTATTTGGATGAAGCATCTGCCATACAGCTGATATCAGGCTATATTTCCCTTCAGAGGAGTAAAAAGTGAAAGATCTGTTTCAGATATCATTGCATGCACCTCCTAACCACGACCCTACTCCTACCCACTCATTCATGACACTGTCATGATCGATGCTTTTCTATATCATTCCAACGAATTAGATGGGTGCAGCACATCTACATGTCAACAAGGCGATTTTCGGATCACCATGAGTACTTGATCAAAATGAATGAACTGCTAAGTACTTAGCTAAGTTCTACAGAAACATTGCCGAGGCGACATTAATTGCCCAGAAACGTGTGACAAACCTACGGCTTCACCCTCACGGCTCAAGGAGCAGTGATCAGCCATAATTTATGATAGGCCAGCAGTGCTGCTGCCTTTCTGCAGAAAGAGAGGTCACTCGCACCTTCACTGCATCACTGCCGTTGCCAATACAGAGTTGTTGTCGAAATGGACTGTCCTCGCAAATAACGCTTCCACTGTCGAAAGAGCGGTGGTGGTATAACGCCAGGTAAGTTACTATTGAATAAATCGTACATACATCCATAGGTTCGAACTGTTTTATCAGTGCATTATCAGTGGCAATGAGAAAGTCTCACTTTTACTGTTTATCCCACATTGTTACTACCAATACATGGCCTGACTACCGCACATGACGTCTTGCAGAGTCGGTAGTGGCGCCAAGCAGCCATGATGAAGCCGGGTGCTTGCAGCTGCTGCGCAGTAGCGCAGTATCCGGTATCTAATTTCTTTGCGAAAACCACACATGTCGCCAATTTTGCACTAAACAGTTTTTTGACCAACGACAGTCCAGGAGACGGCCGCAAAGGCGCACAGCTATTGCGGAAGTACCCGTACACCCTTTTTAAACGCTCTACATTGGTTTGCTGCCGCAGAAGAGTGTGAAGGGGCCCTAAGGCAGGCCAGCAGTATCGCTTTTTACTGCCGCAGTGCCTCGAAGTGTGCGGTCGTTCACGTCAACAGCCACACCCAATCTGTTTGTACTCCCTGATCCGCTGTTTTCCGAAAGGTATCCGTTAACAACATTAAGGTAAATTAATTACTACACTATATAGTTCTCAGTGTAAATTAATTACTAGACTACATAATTCTAAGTATGATAAAACCATTATACACAAAGCAATATTCTCATGTATAATCAAAAACAAATTCATATATCATAAGTATAATAACTTATATAAGTTCAAGAACTTCCATGGCTTAGTCAAAGAACTTCTAGATCTAAATAACCATTAGAGGTCATCTTCAACGTATACACGCATCCCGCCCTAATGTTTGATCTCCATAGCGTATATATACCCGTCCCAACACCTCCCTCCCATGGGTACACTCCTAGCCCTACTGATGATCCTATGGGAATGTTACTCTACTTCTTAACTACTTTCTTATTATGGTCACTACCTAACTATCAGGGGTGTGCGGAACTTCCGTTTCCGTGTTCCGAATTCCGGTTTACGGCCGTTTTTGGCCCTTCCGTTCCGTTTCGTGTTCCGCTTTGTTTTCGGGGCGGAACACGGAAACGGAAGAGGAAATCGAAGACCTCCACTGTGCAAGCTAACAAAATGGTGACTGAAGTTATTGTGCTGACGTCGATGCGAGCAGCGAAGTACACTCCCCCTCCTCCTAAGGAAACTTGCAATGAAGTATTTGTCGACACCTGCCACATCCGAGTGCGAGAGCTTGTTTTTTTCTGCTGGTTTCATTGTAAACGATCTGATGAGAAATAGCCTCTCTCTCGTTTCTCCACAATTCCATGGTCGTTTTGGGCTTTTAATTCTATTTTGAAAGCATTCTTGTCTATTACGCCAAAAAAGCCTTTCTCTAAGTACTTGTCTTCGCCTTATGATGAAGTTTATAAAGACGAATTTCCACCGTTTACTTTGAAGCTATCACCAAACGTTGAACGCCTTCACCAAAATAATAGACACATTCTAGTGAAAACAAAGCGAGCATCTACGGGTACCTTTAGAAACAGAAGTGAAAACTTCTTGTGATCCATTTTTTCTGAATTCCAATAATTCAGCGATTTTTGCACTATTTCCGGCTTCCGTGCTCCGCATTCCGGTTTCCGGCCATTTTTGGCTATTTCCGTTCCGTCTTCCGCTTTTTTTGAAAAAAAAAATTCCGCACATCCCTGCTAATTATAGTAATGATCTTAGTCATTTCTTATCTTGTATAGGGCTGAAAGGTGAAACAGGATAAAGAATACTAAGAGTTTGTATTACTTTAATATCGATTTTACCTACTGTATTATGTTTTATTAACCGCCTCCGACCATACCCGCCATTTGTAGAGCAGCAGATTACACGTTCATTGAAGTATGGAGTGATACGATCACCCCATCGAGGTGCTCAAATGTGTACTTCAATGAGAACTTCGTTCCACAAACGAAAAAAGAAAAAACACAAAACAACAAAAACGCTTGATGCATCGCAACAACTGTTATCATACCGAGGCCAATAATTACAAAAGCTGAACAACAATTACTCTCTTCTTTATAATTAGCATTTCATTTGATTGTGTCAAACAGTAATCTGTATCAAGACAAAAGCAATTAAAGAACAGTGGTAGATCGGAATACATTCCCGTGATGAAAATCATTTCACAAATTCAATCCTCCGTTATCCACAAGCTTGCTTTGGACATCAGTACACAACATACTATTATAAACATTGAAAGGGCAAACAAGTTTTTTCTCTCTATGAGGACACAGAGCTCCACTTCATGATGTAGAGGAAACATTGTTCATTATACTTTCCACTTCTGCTCCCATGGAAAATCAAGCCTCTCGAGGTGGAGCTAGTAGATCAACGTGTGGCTTCATTTCTACATCAACACCGGGAGGAGGAGGCTCCTCGCTACCCATGTCAGGTTCCTCCTGCTTGATCTCCACAGAGCGACCATCACGATCGCGATCTTCTCTGTCACGATCTTTATCCCTGTCTCTATCACGATCATCTCGTTCATCACGACGTGATCGCTTCTCCCTTCGATCTCGATCATCGCCGCGTCTCTCTCGACGATCACCATCTTCATCCTTTTCGTGCCGCCTGCAAAGTGACCCTCAAGAAGGAATGTCGCGACTCACAGACTTCTGCTACACCTATCAAACGAGCTCTACTCCAACGAGTTATTTATTCTCATATTTAAATAAGCTGACAAAGAAAATGCTTAACCTACACAGAGCGATAGCGAGCTACATTCAAAAATTAGCCGAATGTTATGCTAGAGATGGGTTTTTTCGAGATTTTAAACTTCACTTCCAGAAGATTGAAAAGTTACTAGTCAATGCGGCTCCTCTTATTACCGACTTTCGTTAAAAAATGAACCAAGAAATACGTGAAATTGGCCAATGAAAATGTACCTTCGCTTCCTATCGCCCTCATCATCCCGTCGCTCCCGCTTCTTGTCTTTATCTCGCTCATCACGACGCTTTCGTGCTAAAATTGGGGAATTTCAATGAAATCACGTTTTCATATTTCAACAGTTCACACACCATCGGCGCTTCCGCTTCTTGACCGATGCCGCCTACTGCTTCTGTCAGCGCGCTCGACTCCACGCTCCCGATCTCTATCCCTGTCACGATCCCTCTCCTTGTCTCGTTCCTTGTCCCGATCCTTGTCACGAGTACTGTCCCGATCACGTCTGTCATCGCGTTCACGCTCTCGTCCCAGATCGCGACTACGTCTACAGAATATGTTTTTAGTATTGCTCGAGATGGACAGAGAACAACAGCGTTAGAAGTAACGCCACCTAGAATCGCGCTTGGGGCTTTTGGAGCGACTTCGTCGTCGGTGTCGTCTGCGATCATCATCACTGGAATAATACAGTTTTATGACTAGCTAGAAAACAAACGTCAGAAGAAAATGAAGGCGAAAAAAATACCCTTCGTCAAAATCGCCCGACTCCCGACGTGGCATTGAATCAAAGTCACGTCCAATCAGTGGTGGAGGTCTGCCCATTCCTGATAGAATTTGAACAATTAATGTACTTGATCCTCTTCTAATTGAAAGCGAACGAAATCTCTTATTGCTTCAATATAACTTGAAATAACTAACCTGGTCCTCCGGGCGGATAACGATTTTGGCCGAATCCAGGAGGTGGAAGCATAGTATTGAACCCGGGAGGAGGCATGTTTGTCATCGGCATCGCCATCTGAGGCGGACGCATACCAGGTGGCGGCAATGATGGATTGAAACTAGGATACCAATCATTGCAAATCTTCTTGTAATAACGAAAGAATAGCGTCAACAAAAGGAAAGTCCAAAAATAACATAAGGTTGATTTTATCGAAAGGTAAGCAGGAAAAGTTATACCCTGGAGGTGGCATCGACAAGTCCAGACCACTGCTTGATCCAAGAGTAGGTATCGTTTGCGGCTCCAAGTCGACCCCAGGAGGGCCGTCAACACCAGGTGGTCCGATGAGATCTACACCGGGAGGTCCATCTAAACAGTTGCGGTATGTAATTTAATTTTTTGTTTATGGTTGATAGATTAGAACACGGCGAACTTTTTTACTCGCAGAGGCCTTCGTGTTTGACGAAATATTAACGGACGACAGGATGATGCTGGGTTGTCGGTCACGGTCCTCCAGGGACTGGCCAAGTGGCGATACGGTAATGGTAAAGGCAAATGTGTCGACGTTGATCAGTCCTCTAAGGACGACACTTTATTCAATTCAAATTCGTAGAGGCATTGTGAACGCGTATTTCGCCTATACAATGACTTTCGTGACTACGAAGTCCTACGTTTACCTGGGGCGCTCCATGAACACGGACAACGACATGAACGAAGAACTCATCAGAAGAAGGAGAGCCGCGTGGTCAGCCTACGGGTCTCTAAAAGATGCCATCGACCAACTCCACGATGCTGACCTCCGTGCTCGTTTGCTCGACTCGACAGTTCTTCCTGCTCTGTGCTACGCGGCTGAGACGTGGCCTGATACGTCAGCCACGGCGAAGGCCCTGCAAGTCACACACAGAGCTTTAGAAAGGTGTCTTCCGAAGTTTACCCGGCTATCCCAACATCGAGCCGGACTTCGCAGCTCGGATCTAAGGCAGATGTCCCGTCTGCGAGACCCTGCGGACTACACATCGAAAGCGAAACATCGATGGGCCGGTCACATAATGAGAAGAGACGACGACCGTTGGACAAGAAGAACGGTGGAATGGCTGCCGCGCGATTGCACGCGGCCTCGTGGAAGACCACTTGTCAGATGGTCTGATGTGTTCGTCGAACGTATTAAGACTATGCTGTGTTCCAGAACGGCTGATTCTCGCTGTCGTCACAGTCGCCTCCGACCAACAAGCTGGATGACGACGCGAATCGAAGTCGTGTTGGGGCCCGCACGTCTAGTGAAGCCGGGCCATCTAAGTATCTAAGTATCTAAGTAATGACTTTCGGGGCCAGTCGCTACACCAAGCCAGTGACTTTACCATCCTAGGCAAATGTGGCACAAATTTACCTGAGCCCAGAGGAATGTATGGTTTACTTAGTCCGCGTGAGGATCGATCGCTCCACTGGGCGAGTGTCAGTAGCGACTTTAAACACTTCATCACGCGAGCCCATGATGTCCACGTCCACGGCGACACGGCGTAGCGGAGAAGAAGCGTTGAGTTTCAAAAAATTGTTGTCCGTATCTCGTTATTTCTATTAAACTTGAGGTTCTCCATGGCTGTTAGTTGCATGTTGTAATGACTTGTTTTCTTTCCTAACAATAAGATAGCTGTTGACTGAGCCTGATTTGGAAAATGTTTCACTTATGTATTATCTAGTGGATCCATGTTCGCATCTTAAATAAATAAATAATATCCTCACCCATCATATGGATTTGCGGTACAGCAGGCTGAGCAGGCGGAGGCGCCGAAGGAGGAATTCCGGGAGGCGGCTTGCTAAAATCGACAACCGTTGCAGGAGCAGGTGCCTGAAAGTTAAAATTTCACCTCAAAGCGCTCAATTAATTGGTTTTGAAACACTGTTCAATAAAAATGAGAGATAGACATTGAAATCGGAAACATACCACTCCAGGAGGAGCAGGAGGGGCTGCGGAAGTTGGTGGACCAGCAATGACAGTTCGCATAATTGGCTGAAATCGAACGTTTCTTCAGGTAGCGAAAGTTACCAAACCCATTAAATCAATGGGAAGATCGATAACTAAGCTCTAATGAATGGGGAGGTCGATAATTAATCTCTAATCAGCACTTCTACAACGCTTACTTCTGAGGTATCAGTGGCGAGTTTGTGGTAGTGAGGCTTGAACTTCCCACCGTTGTCGGTGAGAACTTTGACTGATCCTTCTGTGAGAGGCACGAGTTGTCGTCCTCCAGTTGCTGAAATATCATGTCACAGTAGACCATAAGACGGTGAAAAGTAAGACATATTGATTTGCACAGCATCTCTACCAAGTATGGACCCTGAAAAGGCCATCTGGCATCAAATTGAACCACTTACGAGGCATTCCAAGAGGATTTGTGAGACTAATGGAGGAGAAAAGAGCCTTGTTTGCGGCGGCTTGGTTTCCGTACTCCTGTCTCAACTTCTTCTGGCGTTCGCAATACGCGTTCCAGGTGTCTAAATTTTTAACAAAATTATCATGGTCCGTCAAATCAATATAAATAAAGGCAACAAAACAACTCATAGAAAACATACCTTCTGTAAACCCGTAATTGAAATAATCAGTGATGTCAGCTCCGGGTTTTCGCCATGGACGATCTTCCATTTGTGCGAGATCAATATCATAGATCGGTTTGTCGTTAATCATTGGTACTGCGTCGATGTCGAGCTTTCCACTTTGACTTGCATCACCATTCACATCCAGAGAGCCTTTCTACAACAAATAAGTACTTTTCGGACAATTCGTAAAATTTATCAGAGCATGGCCATTAGTTTGAAAAGAACGGTTAAGTTTCATGTTTGCTTTGATCCGACATCAAGACCTCTGAATGTGCAGGTCGCTATGCCAAATGTGAATGCAACACAATGAATTTGATTTTTGAGCAAATCCTTCTTCTCGATGTTGAAAAATAACACTAGTAAAATATGCCGAATGAGAACTAAGACTGCGGAGCACGTTTTGACAAACGGAAGTCAGAGAACTGCCCCTGAAAGAATCGTGGCCAGAGAGTCCTTGTTAACCCATTGACGACCGTGTGTCCCGCCGGCGGGACACACCTTTGGTCCGCGGTGGATCGTGTGTCCCGCCGCCTTTCGTTTACTTCTGACGATTACATAAGTTTTAAAAACAACAAGACACACAGGGAGATCATGCACGTTTTTTTGATAATTTTGAAAACAATTTTGAAAGCAATTAGCAACGCTCTCATCACTGCAAGTGCGCGCGGTTCCCGGGCCAAACATGCAGGGAGCGTGCAGTCGTCAATGGGTTAAAATTGTAGATTACTCTAACCATGTGAATATTGTTCAAATAAGAACTAATTCGATACTATAATTGAACAAAGTTAAAACATAAAGAACTGCGAGTAGGAGTTTCAATAACCCACGGGATGGCGCGACAAATTATCAATATCAACTCGTGAGTTATCAGCGGGAAGGAACGTAAAAAGGATACGAAAAGTATGATAGTTAAAACATATATCCTTGAGTTATCAAAAATGAAAAACGAAAACAGGACTGATAAAACGTAAAGCCGATAATCGTATATCAATCCAAACCCCTTTTAGGGTGCAAAAAACCGTAAATATCAAGCCTTACCAAACTGTACTGTACGTTCACGGGTGGAATAACACCAATGGTGACTTCCACGTCGTCGTCGTCATCCTCATCACCAGAATCGGCAAGCGGATCTAAAATTCCAAATCGAGCAGAGTTCTCAGAGAAACTTCAAACCATCAAAACACTACAAAATGAGAAAACCTTAAAAGCACAAAAGGCTACCTGCCACTGGCGCCGTAGCGTCATGCTTAGGCGTCTCTTGAGGTGCCGGTGTCGGCTCCACCTCTACACCAGGCGGTCCGTCCGAATCCATCTGTGGGTATCAATCAAAGATGGTTACCTCAATATTTTACGAAACCAGAATAGTTCGAAATATTCTACTGATTAGCACAACAGCAGACTCAACAAAATAAAAACGAGAGCCGAAGTAAACAAAAGCCATTTATTTGTACATATCATTATTAGTTGTCATGGCATTATTCTACGCGCTAAACCTGCATCTAAAATGATATACAAGTTTTTGTCATGAAAACTATGTGAAGAACGGAACGAGTCCAATAAAAGTTCACCGCATGAAATTTGGCAAGAGTTTTGATTCACTAACAATCATCACCGTCTTTAATGCAAATTTCAATGTACATTCACGAGACACGAGAACATGACTAGAAATTAATAAATAGAAGTTAAACATGCAATTATGCCCGCTAAGACACAGGACAGACGTGAAGCGCTAAGTAACCATTCTTTCGCTGGACAACATATGATGCCTATACATCAATGAGAAATCGATTTGGGTAGAATTTGAGACCCTCTGTAGAATCATCTCGACAAAGCATTGCTTTTTCTTCGGCAGCCAACAACCTGCAAATGCTTGACATTGGTAAAAATATCATCGCAATATTTCCTTCAATTGTAGATCTGTTAGAAATAGATAAGCATGCACAAGTCGTGGAATAAATTCACCAGATTACCCTCATATTTAGCAGTTGGTATCAATCCTACATTATTGCACTGCGACACTTCTTCTTTGTGCCGATCTTCTGTAGACTAATATTACCAGGAAAAGACACAGCACGAAGTCATAGGAAATGTAGGACACCAGTATCAAATGCAATCAGCATTAAGCCAAACCATCCGAGGTAAGAATTGGGTCAAATTTGAAATTTTGAATTGATCATCCTAGTGGACGATGTGTATAGTCGAATTTCGAAAAACAGAGCTGTGATCGGCACCCAAAAAGAAACATTGGAGAAGTTTGACAAGGTTGGTTGAGAAAAATTGCTCCAACCACTGAAAATGCATCAAGTGGAATACTGTCATTGATATTGCAGACATTTCAAAATAAAACAACAGCCACAAAAACGAACAAGAACGGTAGCAATTAAAAGCAGAAAAGGCGCCGACACCAACCTCTCCTTTGCTAATATCACCGTTATTCCGTGGCTGGTAGCTAATTCACTTGCGGTTGCACTTCCGTTCAGTTTAACAAACTCTGCTGTAGCTTCCACCATACTCTCTATCGAAGCCGTTTTCAACTGCAGTACTATGACTCCAGTGGCAAAGCGGTGTAATCTGAAGAGTTCGGATATTATGAAAATACTATTACGCTATATCATTCTGAAACCGCTTACTCCATAGGTGAATCAGGTTTCCTACTTAAAGCTTGACAGGCATTAAGGAGATCCTCCGGGGAGAGTAGTTCCATGCCTCGGGCGCGATTCACTCTGCAGAACACCTCAGGCAGAGTCATCATACCCCCGCATTCCTGACAATCACCATTATAAGGTGTCACACTCTTTTTTTGCCGAATATATTATGAAGATAAAACGTTGAAAGATTAAAAAACTGAAAGCCAGAGGTAGTAAGCAAAGAGTGAGAAAACCTAGAGAGAAAGTAGTCCGTAATGAGTTACCTTTAATGGCTCCAGCAGTACGGTTCGTAGCTCTTCAGCAAGCTTCTCAAAATAAGCTGCTCCACTTCCGTAGACAGATTTCGTCACCGGATCAGATACTCCAAGCGAAAGAAGATATGATTTGAAGGCGACGGTCTGAAACAGTTATATTGTGAAGCGTTCATGGTTGTGGCGACAAAAAGATAGGTATAAATCTTATATTTCGTGTTACCACCACAGCAACTACGAAGGCCAGATTCAAAACATAAAACAAAGCATTGTTGTGAAGGCATAAACATTCATAGGTTTCTGCGTGACGGTGATTTCAAATCCACTTTCATTATGGCAAACAACTAAAAACGCGAATGTTGACTAAAAGGGAAACCTCGTCTTCTGTGATTTCTCCTCTTCTCGACCGGAGCTTTTCTGATATGCTCTTTGACAAGTTCACCATATCACGAGCCGTTTCCATTAACCGAGACATATCTTCAAATGCCTGAAAATTGTCATTAAAGGCCATGAAGCGAAAGGATTCGACGATTTTTCTTCACGTCACAGAGAATAATATGAGGAATTGGAAAGGCGCACCTGACTAATAGTTTCGTGTGTTCGCTGGTGATTTTCGGCTAATCTTTTTTCAAGACCAGCTATACCAACCGGTCGCATTTGTATTCCTTGACTAGTCCGCGACTGAAAAATCTTGCATTAACATTGCCAGCCTTGTAGTAGGGTAATTTTAACCTGGTCGTTCCAGGGCTTCACAAAGACAAACATCATTTCTTGAATTAGAAAATTCTCGAATTTGGCTCCAACAAAACGAAATAGCATTGCAGAAAATGTCTCGGAACCGTTCAGCAAGTAACTACTCCTCGCCCATTTCATAAATAAGTAC
Organism: Nippostrongylus brasiliensis; assembly: GCA_030553155.1. Taxonomy (NCBI): domain Eukaryota; kingdom Metazoa; phylum Nematoda; class Chromadorea; order Rhabditida; family Heligmosomidae; genus Nippostrongylus; species Nippostrongylus brasiliensis. The sequence continues at coordinate 27,580,252 of CP130734.1, forward strand.
CAATAACAGATATGACAGATAATTCAATTTTTTTTCAGTAACTCGACTATTAATTCATCCCGTTCCGAGAGCACATCTGATTCAATAATTATCCAATCTTAAACAGAGCAAAGAATGGAGACCGAGTAGATTGAATGTAAAACGACATCACGCAATCAATGAGCGCTGGCAACAACTTACTCCGCCTGAGCTGGAACCGGAACTCGAACGCTGCCATGTCTTTCGCTTCAAAGCTTCCTCATACTTTTTATAGAACTGGAATAAGCATGTTGTGATGTAAGAGGTAAAATTCAGAGGACAAATCACTTACATCTTCTTCGCCACCACCGCGAAATACGAGACGAATGTAGTTGTAGGGACTGGAGCGCTGAGGCCCAACACTGTTCGCGGGTGCTGGTTCAAGTCTGACGATTATTTTTCCTCCACGACTGAACATCGATTTGTGATGCTTTTCGGTAGACTTCACGAGAGAATGATGAAGTATGAGGCGACGATCCTCAAGTGACGCGCATTAGGTGAATTGCAACAATGTTTTTTTTTTCGAACAGAAGGTTGCTGTTTGGAGAAACGCAATGGGAGAGAAGAAAACGAACCCCTTCAAAAAATATAAGATATGACACAAAATCACGTTGTATGAATTGACTGAGAAATATCAATCTTAAAGCTCACTGGATCACTTGAATCGGCCCATATGATACGGTGTAGGGTCAACGAGGCTGTTCCCTGTTCGAATGCAGTCTGAATGAAAAATGACTCGATCACAATTACGAAAACAAACAATTACAGAGAAGAGCACCAAAATACATAGATAAAAATACGATTTCCAGTAAGCACAAAACCATAACTTAGAAATGGATGCCACCCGGGCCAACAGCCTTTCAGTCGACAAGAGTTAGTCTAAATCCGAATCGCTTTGGAACAAATCGACCAAATCAAGGCTTCCCAGAAAACTATTGAACATTCTTTTCGAACTAACACCACTTTTGAACATACAGTGCGTCTCATAATATTACACAGTCGACATATTGACAGTTCCCATTTCGACGAGAAAGAGTCTTTTATCTGTATCAGGAACGCCGAAATACGATCGTATTCATTTCGAAGCTAGAACTGAAGAATTTTGAGTGAATTCTGAGGCATACTTTCTCAATAAGGGATCACCTACTTCTTACGGTATGCCACTGTTCATATGCTCAAAAAAGCACAGGTATCGACCGTCAATCCTTGGGTAACCAATGATCAGATATAGAAACCGCTCCGCTGAAGTTGTGGGGAAAAAATGAGAGCAGTGGCTCTCGTCCCCCATAAAACTAGAAATTAGTGCAAATACACCAAGTTGAGATGATCATTTTAGAGTAGCGTTCTCGCAATCGTTTTCTATGGCGATGAAAATGGAACCTCAGAAGAAGGCGAAAACCTGAAAATTATTCAGGAAAAAAACGAGAACCAAAGCAGAAGATGATTAAGGTATACGGATAAAAGGTGGTGATAACTATTTTTACCGAGTGTTCAAAGCGTTTTTCAAAACTTAGACTGTCATCTGAATCCACATTGATTTATGAGATCGGAATTTTTCAATACTCGCATTTCTCACTATGAAAAGGTAAAATTGAAATATAAACCTTGATGTGTCCAAAGAATGAAAACAAACGTTGACAAATTAACAGAGTACAACCGTTTCAAGGATCAGAAAAGCAATGATTAACGTTTGTGGCTCCACGTTCATCATTTTTACGGCCTTTTTGTCTATTATGCCACTGTTACGCATTGTTCGTGTAACAAATAAACGAATATCAAAACAAATAACCATGGAACACTCTGTACATCAATATACGCAAACTGCTCACTTCATAAGCACGCACTCTTAAGTTGTGCTCCTGCTCGTGAAGAATTCAGCTGTCGTTGAAAAAATAAAATAAACCAACAAAGTAAAACCACTTACATGTTTGAGATCACCGTCATAAATACCGACATGTCCGGCCTGACAAAGCAGATCTTCTAAGCTCTCTCCTGGTTGGTACCAAGTTAATCGATCCATAACTGCAAAAACAATTATCACACATAAACCACTCAGAAATGCATTCCACAACCATCACAACGTGAACGACGGCAGAATTCAGAAAATAAATTAGAACCAAATAGAGAGATCACACAAGAATACAGAAGCTCAACAAAAAGAAGAAAGATGCTCAACCAGAAACAACTGGAGAATTGCGGCCAGAAACTGATACTCCCGAGGAGAATCGAAACGGCAGAAGAGCGGATCCTCTCTGCTTGCCTGCTTTTCATTTCTCATGAACCTCCTCTGCAGCTCCAGCACCCTGCCTTCTGACCCTCACCGACGGCAGATGGAAGAAGCACGAAGGAGCAGTTCGACGGCGACGGCTTATTCATGGCGAATCGACGGGATAGCGGTGGAGCGCTAAAAGCGCCTTGGAGCGCGTTATTTCCGTCACGCATTGTGGGCTTTGGGCGGATTCAAGCTCCGTCGCTCAAGTATCGTAGTAGGCTCGTTTAGCGAGTTTGAATGAATGAAATGGATCAATTTATTTATTTATTTATTTCATTGCATCATAGGATGCGCACCAACCAAGACGAAAGTAAGAAAACTGAACGAATACTATTAGCGAAAGAAAGTGAAGAAAAAGAAAAAGAAAATTATTACCTGTGATGGGCCTCACAGTGGGTATGAGGCGCGATGAAAACAAAAAATAAACTTATGTAGATAATGAAGTGACCCAAAAATGAAGTGACCCAAGCATTCCATCCCTCTGCAGCGAGATAAATTATTACGGGAAATGTCCGAGAAGATGAAGACGCTGATTTCAATAGCAGCTTATCCACAATTCGTTGTATAGGCCAAATGCGGAGTCACCATGCTCCTACGATTGTAAGTGGAAGGCGAAGGTGCGGCGCCTCCTGATCAACCACGACCGCATCACGTTTTGTCCTTATTTTGAAGCCGGTTCAGAGTTCTTAGACCTCAAATTCCGCTTCGGTAGAATATTTGCTCCCATCCGAATTCATTCAGCGTGTCGTCGAGACGACTATCTTTCTTCCACCTCCTGTTCATCTCTCGCCATCGCCTCCGTCGTCGTCTCAGCAAAGATCAGCCGCTAGGGCACCAATGTCGTCTGCTGCTTCCGGGGTCAGCCGCCAAGGCAGCCATCACCATGCGACGAGCTGGGGCCAGCCGCTATGGCGCCCAAACAACATTGAAATTAATATAACGGGGATTATTCGAGTTGCTAAGCACCTCGTCATTTGCTTTAGGAGTTCCAAAGAGTTTTGGGTTGCGGCTGTAGTAAACAGTCATCCATCCGATACAGATGCCACTTTTGCGATCAGCATTTCAATAACCTGTATAAACGAAGTTAACGGCAGCAAAATTTCCGGCAGCAGAACTGACCATCAATTTTCCTCCCCGTGAATTTCCAAAATTTTGGCCCATGGGAGGGAACTCTTACCAATGTCATTTTCTTAACTTGTTGTTTGCAGATATGACGACAACAAGAACAACAACGGTGTCGAATCACTGCTGTTTGCTGAAAGAGAAAACATCTGGACACGAAATCGGGATTCTTTCTGTCTTGTGTTAAAGCAATATATAATTTTCACAAATTTCAATGTTCCTAGTTCGACAATAAAAATGTTTTAAGATGTATCGAAATCGAAAAGATATTTTTTGGTAATTCCCCTTTTTCTGGGCACACGACAAATGTTTCTTGTGGAATGGCCATGGGAGAGGAGGCTGACTTCAAATAGTTCGGATGAGTCCGTATATGAATATCTGTTTTTTTTTCACTGGAATGCTATTCTCTTTTTATCGCTCTGGAAAGGGTTTGAGACTTGTGAAAAGCGTGAATGAATACGTTGAGATGAAATTATTTTGTGTCCGTTTTTTGCATGAAGGTGATGAATGGAAACCATAATAAAATCTCCAAACTGATCCAAATAACTAATGTACAATTGAATCAAAATCGCTTCTGTCATGTTTAATGTTGCGAACAAAATGAAATTTTCTCCACAACCTCTCCGATATAGGGCCTTTCTACTGCGTAGTACTGAATTGTTTTTTCTTCAATTTGGCAATAAAATCTTATCTCTAACACAAAATATGTATACATACTATTAAGGTGACTCAAAATTTTGTGTGCGTTTCAGGTTCCAACTTTCTTTATTCATAACTTAAGAAAAACAAATCAATGATCAATAAGATAAGTTCCACGGTTTAGCACAACTCTTCGCCAGCGATCAGGTAAGGCGTCGACACCGCGTCTCCAGAAGTCTGCACTCCGCGACTCAATCTCTGCCTGCACTTCCTTTTCAAAATGGTTCCGCGTTTTGAATTCCTTACCAGCGCAGTAGTGCTGAAGCGACCAGAATATGTGAAAATCGCACGGAGAGATGTCTGGGCTGTAAGATGGGTGTGGTAGGGTACTGATTACGAGACTGTCTAGGGTGGCCAGGGTGACTGAATATTTGTAGGGTCTTGCGTTGTCCCACAAAAGAAAAGGGCGCGCCAGTTTTGGAGGCAAGAGGGCAGCTCTACATTTGATCTCTTGTAGTTCTTCGCGAATAATCTCGGAGGTCACCGTGGTGTATTGTAGAAGACAAGGCCATGGCGCGAGAACCAGAATGACCGCATGAGCTTCTTGCCATGGATGTTGCGCTTCACGGGAGTAGGGTGAGGCGCGTCGTGGTCAACCCATATTAAGTTACGGCTTGGGTTTGACCAGTAAACCCACTTTTCATCTTGGCATATTATTGAATCCAGCAGCCTCCTTCTGTGCACACGAGCGCGGTTCGAAGCACATATGTCAACTCGCATCCGTCTCTGCTCCTGCGTGAGATAGTGTGGCACCGTTCTTGGCCTTCTTGCGACTTTGCCAGCTTGATGTAGAACACGCCGGACTCTTTCTCGTGGAGCACCAGTCGTCTTCTCGAGTCTGCGTAACGAAGATCGGGGGTCTCGTTCTAGTGTGCAGAGAATCTTGTCATCATCTGCGGAAGATGGACGACCTGATCTTGAATTGTCTTCCAGGTTGATGTCACCGCGGTTGAAACGGGCCCGCCACTTTGTCATCCAATTTCGGGAAGGGGCGTCCTTGCCAAACTGATTTTGCACCAGCTTTGTCGCCTGTCTCCTTGTTTGGCCACGGAAGTGGTGTAACAAAGTGCGACGTGCATAAAAACGGTCATCGAACTTCGACGGCATATTCCTTGCAACACTGTGCAACCAGCTATCAACCAGCTTTTTCTTAATAAGACAACGACGATAGCTTCTCTAATGCCGCTCTAGACGGGTCAGGGTAGAGTTACCTTACCACGAGAAGGTAAGCTCGAGTCTTTAATTACAATTGAAGACGAAAAAATCTGAAAAATCTTCATTCTTTTCTGAGCAGTGGAGATCTGTCGAGATTCCACAACTACCCGAACATTAAACACTCCAAGCCATGAACAAGCACTTTAGCAAAGTTGGAAACAGGAATTGGGTCGACACTGGTCTTCTGCTTAGGAAAGCGTGGACGATCGTAAATTTTGTGCTAAAATCGAATCCGTTGTTCGATCTTGGTGTCGTTTGATAATTCCCGCCTCTTTCGCATCAGCAAAAATTTGTTGCTCACCTAGGCCACTAAGAATTTCGCCTAAACGTCCTCCAGAGGCCCTTTTCTTTCTCGCTGTCCAGCCTGATTTCAAGTATTCCGTATTGCTCAACTTACTAGACTGATACTTTTGTGGTGCCTCACCTCCTGTTACCGCGTTTTCGTGATTCATGTCCCCCTGTTGCAAGTAGTGCTTGATATCGTGATAATGCTACCTCCATAGCATAACTAAAGCGTAAGTAAAGTGGTCGACTTGATCGGTACCTGGAGGTTGCACCACGTATTCGTCTCCCATAAAGAATCGCAGAAGTATTGTGGGTGGGTATTTTACCTAGTCAGTGAAATGCGGAGCCAGTAGATGTGCAAGTTAAAGTGGGCATCTCTCTGAAAGAGTCTGGTAACAACTTACCCCATCACGGTCGGACGAAAAGCCTACCTAGCCTGGTCGGGGATCGATCACTCGATCGTGCTAGTACATATGTATCAGTAGGAGCTCTTACCTCACTATCACGCGTGCCCCAGTAGGAAAAGTAGACGACCAAAGGTTTGAAATCGAGTTCCGCCAGTAGCTTTTCTACTGTAAACTCAGCGTAACTAGAAGAGGAACTGATATCGTTGCTGAAGTGTACACTGCCTCGTGGATTTTGGGGAACACTTATAGTCTGAAGCTTAGGACTGTTACGTTAGGAAGCCAATGACTTTATGGGTACTTTTTAGTAGCAAAGCTCTCATTCTTCATTTGTTCAGCTACCGTCCGACTTGTCGGCTTTTAGGAGATTTCTAATCCGATGTCTAACTTAGTAGAGCCCCTGATCCTAAATATATTCCTGTCGATCTTTACGATTGTGACAATGTTCCATGATTTTTCTCAGTCGTTGCTCAATTTGCTCTAGTCATCATGTTTTCCTCGGAGAATTTGTTGTATATCTCACACAAGCATGCTTGTGTAATAAATAAATAAAACTATACTGTACTGTATCCTCATGTCGAGATTTATGATTGATCGGACATGAACAAATAGAAAAACGTTGTTCTCAATCACATTTGACTATGATTGATAAATTTTCTCGAAGCGAACTTGTTGTCGGAGGCGGTTCTGGACAAAGAAAACCAATCGCATCACATCATAGACTGGGCGAACACATGCAGGAATGCACTTGCTGAGCAGAGCCACCTAATACGTCTCGCAATAGGCCGGTGCTTAGCACTTCGGTGAAGCTCTCTGGGGGAAACCGAGCCGCGTGTATTGAGTTTGCGCGACGAGATCTCAAGTAAGTAAAACTACTCAGAGTCTCTTCGGCACCGTGTGGTATCATGTCTGTCGAAATTTTCCCTCTTGAAATTCTTTATTGGAATGACACTTTTCCAAATCCAAAAGTTTGGAAATAGGAACTGTTCGCCCTGAATAGTTCTCATGGCCTATTCATGACCTTTTGCAGAGTTTTGGTTTCATTTACGCTACCATGGTAAAACGCTGTCGTTTCTCTAAACATTGTAAATGATAGGGAAGTCCCGCTCGCTTTTGTGCTCGCATGGATACGGACGACAACTATATTGAATGGTAAATCGCTTCGCTAGTACGCGGAAAATCTGAATGGCAATAATCATGATTATTTTTTACGTAGAATCAAAGGTGTTGGACTATCCCGTTTGTTTTGTCTCCTGACCCATGCGCACCTGAAAAGTCCGTCCACTTGGGAAGCGTTGTTATCTATTTGGAAGCCCTTGAAGGAACATCCATTTTCTACCTATTCTATGAATCACTTCCGCTTGCGGTACATTATCGAAGGCTATAGCAAAGAAGTGAATAGGATGAACTTCTGCCTCACAATCAACAGCCTTACAGTAGTAAGTTATTGAGGGACATCCAAAGAAGGCTTTTCAAAGGACTTCTGCTGCCCAATGAGCTTAAGGTTTGTCGAGGATTACAGTAACTGGGAAGAAATGTAGCCGTTCAAAATGGGAAGGGATGGGTGAATGAAATACTGCCATTAGAGAGCTTTCAACGACTAACCGGAAAGGAAAGTGCCTACTATATGTTAACCATGTAGTTCAGGTCAGATTATATTAGGTTGTCCAATAAGTTCTTGCGATTTCCATAACAATTTTCAAAGTTTCACAAATTTTGACTGAATCAACCTTACACATCGAAGTACCGCCCATCTTTGTCAATGACTGTCCTCCATCGATTCGGTAGGGAATGGATACCGTTGCGGTAGAACTCCGGAGGTTTTGATTCGAAGAAGTGGCGAAGGTCAATTTCGAGTGCAGCTCGATCATCGTATCGTTTTCCTTCCAGAAAGTGAGCTAGCGAGCGGAACAGATGGTAGTCAGTAGGGGCAAGGTCTGGTGAGTAGGGTGGGTGGGGAATCACTTCCCACCCCAGCATCTGCAGCTTTTGGCGGGTCAACGTGGAAGTGTGCGGTCTAGCATTATCATGGAGAAAATATATTTTGTCGATTTCTGGACGAGTAACACGGACAGCGTCGCTGAGTTTTTGCAGTTGGTTGCAATACACTTCGCTGTTGACGGTACTACCAGAAGGACAGAGCTTCCAGTACAGAATTCCTCGGACGTCCCAGAAAACTCCCGGCATCTCCTTCCTCGGTTTGGGCCCACCTTTGGGAATTGCTGGTGGCTTCTTCTCTGCTGGGACCCATGCATGTCTGGTTGTACGTGACCTACAACACCCACTTCTCATCTCCTGTAGTGAGTGAGTCCAACCAGTCAAAACGGCGAGAGCTATGAGAGTCAAAGCGACAAGCTTGGAATCCGTGAAGAAGGCGGTGACGAAGATAAATCTTTGATGACTCATATAGTTGTAAACAACCGGCTGATATAAAGCGAAAATGTTGTGTACGCATAAGCTAACCTTTGACCTTTTATATACCCTACTGCTAAACGATAATACGTCTCAACCAGGAACGCCAGGTCAAAACACAAAATCGCAAGAACTTATTGGACAACCTAATACTTTTGATTAGATTTCTGGTCCTCATTCGGCTTCCTCTGATACCCCACATTATCGCTTCTGTCCTGATTGCCTCGACTTGTGCTTGATTTCTCATCTACATTTTAACAAGTCTCATATTCCATTCGGGTTAAGAATGTTACAGTGGTAAAAGGCGATACTGACATCAGCATGGTCAAGCGATCGATCCATCCGGAGTAGGGTAAATTAGTACTGGACTTTTATTGGCAAAAACCGAGTACACACTTTCTGATCAACCGAATATTTAACAAATTCTGTGTGGATACGTGACCAAATGACTACAGAGGTTAAGTAACTTCACTCATTTACCTAATTTAAAGTATTACAAGTATTCAGGGTTTAGACAATGTGCAATGCAGGGAAAATAGAAGTTTACATAGAAACTACATACGAGCAGTAATCATTTTCAAGAACTTCTTCTCCGGCAAGGTGAAGATACCAACTTGGTATGGCGGCGTGCCCCCGCAAGTCATTGTGTGGGCCGATTGTGCATTCACCATGCTTTCTTCTGCTTCTAAATGAAACGCGAGGATGGCGGCGCGTTCTTAGAGGGCTGACCAGGGCCGATCCCTTCACCTTTTAGTTTTGGTCGAATGATAGCAGTTTCGGTTTATTTCCTTTAAGGTTCTCTAAAATACCATGTCGTCGATGCACCTCTTGAACTAGAGCGTAGAAACTTCGTTTCGAGCTCAAGGGACAATGAGCGTCGATTTCGTAGTGAATATTAAACTGGGAGTTCAACACCATCCCAATCTTGAAAGTTTTGGAATTAAAGGTTGTCTATTCTAGCTGTGTTTAGTTTCGTGCGCACTTGCCTACGCCATTGACGTTTTTCCTGCAAATGTCTGGAAATGAAGTGCTCTTTTGGGAATTATTTCGTGCGCACCTTGTAGCTGGCATTTATCCCGACAAGCTCAGCTCAGTGACAGCATCGCTATCATAGCTTTTTTCGCTCATCCAAAATTGCAACTTTCTCTGGTTGGATGTTCTTCCCTGGAGGGTTACTTTAGGTACCAAGAATTCGTTTTTATGATATTTTAGTAATGTTCAACAGATGGTTCATATAAAGCGTTGGGAGCGTTGTTTTCACTGTGGGAGGACTACGGTAGGGAGCCTGAAAATGAACACGTTTCCTTGTGCTCACTCCATCATATCAAGCTTACAAAATTGTGCACCATTTGCAAATTTGAGGTGTGGGCCTCGATAACAAAAGAGGGATTTCTCATCCAAGTGGGTGAGGCACAAAGCATGCTATTTTTTAGTTCCGGTGATTCGACACTAATCAGGCAGGCGCTGGAGCAGTATTTATGAAGAGCACTTGTATTTCTTCTCAATTAAGGAGCGATCATTGAAGTAATTACCCATTTTTCGCGGTAGGAAAAGAGTATAAATTACCCTCTCTCAGCTGACTCGTAATTATCAAACCTGCGAAAATCTAGGAAACACTCGGGAGTCGAGCAGGTCATCGGAGGGTTAGAAGAAGCAATATATACAGAAAGCACTTGCGACCTTATGAAGCATTATTAAAAGAAAAAAGTCAAAAAATGGCCAATTTGCAAATGCGGAGTTCCTGACAGTGATCCACAATACCTCAATACTAAAAGATGGTTCTGCATCTGCATTAGAAATCAACTCGAGCGCCGTCGTTTGTCGAGTGCCCCTCGTCCAAAACAGCCATTGCGCAGCGAAGACAATGCTTCAGTTCGATGGGCAGATGGCCTGGCTGGTCGGTTTACAGCCATCCGCTGTGTTTGCGCATAATTCGGGCCGAGTCTTCGCGCGTCGTAGCACTTTCGTGCGGCGTGTTGCCAATTTGTACCAGTTAACATTCGATTAACGATGAAGCAGCTCTCTCTTGGTGTGGAGCGCACATCTGGAGAGCAGGAGGTGGAGACACACAAACGGCGCCCAGACGTGAAACACTCGAACTGACAATGCTACTCGTCTTGGGCCGATTCTGCATTCACCATGCTTCTAGGACCTGAATGAAACGCGAGGATGGCGGCACGTTCTTAAAGGGCAACCATCCGGCATTGTTAGATTCAAAGAGCAAACGGCTATGTGGTACTTCTTTCGGATACCACACCTTTTCGGTGCAACGCCCATAGCAGCTTGATGCATTGGCTGTCATTGAATTTGACGTGAGTTGCATGAGCAATGCAGCTTGTATGCCTTAGATGTTACAGCTATGACAATAAAAGCAGTTTCATAAGATAATGCTTGACTACTTCAATTCGACCAAGATCAACTTTTAAAAATCATCAATAACGAGTAGCCGATAGTCCAGATCTTTGCTGAAGAAATACTTAAAGCAGTTGAGCTCTTTGCCCTAGTTGAGCCTCTGATGAGTTGATCAGTTTTTGCATTTCAACGTCTGGGAGTATGGTAGCCGATTATGGGACTTCGCCTTGTTGGCTTTCCTCCTCTTGATGACCAATTCTATCCTTTAAAAAAGAAAAACGGTTAAAGTATAGTGGTCGAAGATGATGTTCAGTCTCCCAAGGATGCGCCGTATATTGGTCCACCACTCAGAATATGGTCGCGAGTAATGCAATGGTAAGAGGTGCTACATATGTATCTATGTACGATCGATCCTCGCCCAAGCTAATCACGTCCTCTATTTTCTGGAGTTAAGTGAATTAGTACCAGGCCTATCTGGAACGAAGAACACACTGTCGTAAACAGTGGGTGCTTAACTCAAGTCAATGTATCAGCCAGATTAGCGTTCACCATGCCTGTACGATTCTGAATGGAGGACGAATCCGTGGCGCGTCCTTAGGAGACTGACTGACCGTCAATGCCGACATCTGTAGTTTTACCTTCACTTTTTGCAGGGATGTCAAATGCTTTCTGCGGCTTTTACACTGTCCTTAGCTTTTCATTTGAAAATCTCGTGCGCCCACTCTGGCAGAATCTGGAAATTCATCTTCTACTTTGATCAGTTTATTTGTTCTACAGCTCGTCTATCTGCCGTCTCGCCAATTTGTGCCCATAATGCATCTCAGGACAGCCTGCAACAATGATGGATGTCAAATAGATAGCGCACGCCTTACATCGTCCTCCGAGACTTACCAGTAATCTTTCCGTCATTTACCCGCCCCACAACTGCTCATGGGTTGCTCATCCCGGCCGACATCGCTTATAACTCACGATGAACACACTTAGACGCCCTGCACTTTTAAACTTCCATACGCTCACAACTTTTGCTGAAGAACAGTCGAAGAGCCTTCTCAAAATGACACGAAGCCACAGTAGAGGACGATATGATATGTGACTTTGCATTTTGAGAAAAATCGGTAAAATCTAAAGCAATTTTTGCCATCCTATACCTATACATTTTTCAGCAAGATATAGCTGACTGGTGAATATTTTTGTCGTTTGGATCCCGAATACTGAAACAAACGGTACGTTCCCGGCATTCTCCTGCGCTTCTGAATAATACATGGCCGTAACCGAGGAGATTGGTGGTAAAGCACACCCATTTACTGAGGTCGACAACTTGTTCACGTTTCTTACTTGAATATTCTACTTGTTGGTATAGTTACCATTGTTCGGTCCTCGCAAGTCATCCGCTTTGAGTTTGCGTTTCTCCGGTCTCGGCTGACACCTGGACCAACGTTCGCCGACCATTTTGAGGAGAGGTATCTCTGCTAGAAATATTGCCAGTGCTAACCAACTAACACCTACCCTTCTGAATTCTTTTGCTTACGTTCAGTCACATTCTTGTGCTACCGTCTTAGACTTTGGCTAATGACCAACAATCATTCTTTCTCGTCCTATTTCTTTAGAGCACACTTTTTGTATACTCATATAAAACATTTCTTGCAGTGATCAGTGATTTGCTTATTGTTTATTTTTATATTTATATTTTTTGTTTATGTTTATCTAACATGTTCTAGTAACCCTCTGGGTTCACTTCATGTAACTCAACTGTCTGGAAATTGTGAAGTAGACCTCTAATATCCGACCCATTAACTTCTCTAACTTGCGGTCACTCATATTCTTCTCCTGTGTGCGGTCAATATTATTTTCTCATATCCTTTTCCAATTGAAAAGGTCGAGGTTCTTGTGATCTACCGGCTCCACTTCACATAACGGTAAGTACTTTCGAAGCGTCCGTTCTTTCGTCTCGATGTGGGTGTTGCATTGTTTGGATTCGTGTAAACATCGCTTTGTCTAAGAGTTCTCAGGCCAGCTCACCACTCACCACGAGCTCCTGTTCTACAAGTTTTCATTGGCGCTGTTGACAAATGATAAGGGCTAGTTTTTGATCCGGACCACTTTTTCCATTAATGCATGTGTTACCGAGAACAGGCTCTGAAAAGGTGATGAACCCAGCTGGGATAGTCAAACCCAGCTTGGAGATACGGGTTACCTCCTGAAGTAAGCCTTTCACGCTTGAAAAGGAGTTTGATCGAGGAGCTTTTAATAATCTTATTGTTGTCTAGTTGGTTGATCGTTTTACGTATTCAGTGGTTTGCTTTTTTGAAATTCTGGAATTGTCTGCTTGCATATTGATCTGTTCTTTTATAACCGGCGCACCTCTATGCACCGTAATAAATCAATAAATCAATAACTGAATGAACAAAAAATAACTAAATTAATATTCGTGCAGGTGACCTGGTTCTGCCACATGTATAAAAACAAGTTTTCTTCAGAGGAAATTGGTGAGTCTCTGGAAAATTGTAGCAGCATCTACTGAAGTAGAAAACTTGTGGAATGCTTTCCTAAAGAGACCAGTTTTATAAGTATTCGTTTATTGTAAGCTTGCACAAATTGTCCAAAAAAAGATTCGATTGTCGCAAACGAGATGAAATTGCTGCTGTACCCAACCCAACCGATCTGAAGCTAGGACCTGTTTAACGACTACTTTTCGGAGATACAAGAGGGATTCTCGGCATTGTAATTTATGAAATAAATAGTTGGAGTGAAGAACTGATCTCCATTCCAATATCCGTGCCAAGATTGAGAATTTTTGTAGTTGAGGAGCGGTTTTGTGAATTCGCACTGAATCGCGTTTTTTGTAGAATGAATGAACCTGTTCGTCGCGTTTATTTCATTTCGATTCTGGTGTGCACGGCTAGAACAGCTCCAGTGACAAAAATGCCTGTGACAGCTTTCATCAGAGCCGCATTCGTCTTGAGTATATGTTTCTCAGAACGATCTCGAAAAATATGTACGTACACAAACTTAACCACAACCGCTTTCTTTGAACGTTCGAAGCTCCTTTCTTGAATTAATTAGGCTGCTCCATAATAAAGAACATTTATTAGATTGAAGTTAAAAGAATAATATTGCGTTAAAAATGTTCCAATTGAATTTTTTTACGCTGCCGTTTTTCGGTTTTCTGAACGCAATTCAGTTGAGATACATGTGGTATCTAGCATAAGGAGTGCCGCTGTCCACCATATATCGTTATCCCGCTGGTGAAGATTTTCTCATGTGTACAGAAGCTCGGCGGTTTCTCTTGGCTAACTTTTCACCTTATTTTCGAGATGATCTGAGTAGCTGAGATTTTTCTTCTGTGTGGTTCTGAAACGATGGGAGCAAACGGTGTGTTGTAAGACTTATCGTTAGACTTACATACATCTGTAGAGTAGCTCAGATGGGGTACTGAAGTCCAAGAACTCTTCTAATTCATTCTCATTCATCATTGTGCAAATTTTTTGTTAGATTTGTACTCGACAACGGAACGCCCTTGTTGAAACTCGTAAAGACAAATTAGGCTTAGATTTAATTAGAATCTCAACAGAGTTAGAAGAGTGATGTATAGTTGAGCCGCTTTATTCCCAGGTTATCAAAAAATAAATGAATATGCTTTCAGAAAGTTTTGGTGGAGCGATTAATCATCTCGCCCTGAAGGTCAACAAATCAATACACAACATATGAGTGGTAAAATGACTCTTCCCCCTTATCTTTCATACGAAATGGTAACCAACATCTTCCGTGATGTCCATGCTTCAGCAAAAACTATGAACATCCCTTCACTGCGATTTGCTGCTCCCTATGCGGTCTGTGCCCGTTACCTTTCACCTGTACTGCCTTACTACACCACTTCAATTAATCTTCCGGCTCTTTGACCTCTAGTTCACCTTCTTCGAGGGTGCTATGTACAGTACTATATGTTTGAATAAATAAATAAATGGATAAATGAATAGAGCAAGGATGACGACGACGAACACGTCGAAACGTTAGGTCATTAAATGAAGTTTGCTCCACCTACTGACCTCGTGCGGCACGGCAGCATACGAAGATGAATAAATAATTTTGATTTTAATTTTTTTGTTTATATTATTTATTTCAAAGCTCACCTAAGACGATGACAGGTCGTGCGCGCTCTGATTCGATTCTTGTGGGTTACAGTATACAATGTTATATACATTATTACAAAACTGCCCCCAATCACGAGCAGCGCAGTACTGTGGATCGCGTCGCAACCGTGTTGCGTTGGTTACGGTAATTTTACGGTACCCACCGTAGCCGCGACGCGTCCACTTCGTGCGTTTTTCTCGATGGGGTTACGCTCCTGCGAAGAAGTGCTGAAAAATCGAACAGTGAATTGACCTTTAGGCTTACGGTCAATAGTAATTTTTTTATTCCACAACGTTTAATCCCGATCAGTTACGGGGTACGTCTTTCATCATAGTCGCTCCGTCTTCTTCCGCCGTGGTGCTGCTCCCGCGTTTGTTGAGGTGCCACACTGCCATCTCGTATCGCCCCAGAGCACCATATGTGGTGGTCGTATCGTCCTCGATCGCAGTTTCTTGAGCGCCACTTTCTTGCATGCGACCATCGTTCCGTCTCGTGACGGTCAATGGTGATAGGGTCTCTAATTATAACAAAGGGAATGTAAAAGGTAAAAGGTAAAGGTAAAGGTACCGGAGTTGATCAGTCCTAAGCGGGGATACCGCCGCATTCGTGTTCCATTCAGAGTCAAAGAGGCATGCTGAACGCGTATTTGGCCTATGCAATGACTTGCGGGGGACCAGCCGCTATACCAAACCAGTGTCTATACCTTTTCCGACAAGTCTGATTCAAATTTACCAGAGGATCGAGCTAACCAGCCCGGGAGAGGGGATCGATCGCTCGATCGTGCGGGTATGAGCGGCATATCACACCACTATACCACGCGCACCTTTTAAATAGAGTTGTGGAATGACCCCTTCCCGCTCATCTTTTCCGCGAACCCAACTCACTGGCGTTCTGCCAGTGTTTACTGTCTGTTGACGATCGGCTTTTTTTAGCGATCGCTGCGCGTTCTTTCTCTCTCGCTTGATTCGAAGTTCTTTGATCAGCTGAACCGCTGAACTCGTGAGCTGGCACGCGCCCAAGTTATGTAGCAGTTGCTTCGCGCCCCCACCTCTTACAACAGCCAGTTAATAGCTTAATGAGATTTCCGGTCGGCTTTTCACTTATTGTGTTGGTATGCTGATTTCCCTTTACAACTTATTCTATTGCTCTTTTCAACCTCCTTTGCTTTGCTACAGACTTATCGTTAGGTCACCATCGTGAACTTGCCAATTTAGCACAGTTTGGCGTGCAAACGATTATTTCTTTATTTTGGAATTCGTTTATTGCGCTGAAGACGTGACAGCAGTAGCTGCAAATTGGAATAGAGTGCATATGTCTTTTAGAGATTTGAGAGCATGAATATGGTCTCAAAAGCGAGCAGTGGTGCACGTTACTAACAAAAATGTCGCCCCTATAAAAGAAAAATACACCTGAATAAAGGGCAAAAATGAAGAGAAAATAAAATGAATTCATCCGTTTGACATATTAGGCTTAGAGGAATCTGAATAAACCCTTGACGACAGAAGGAAAATTTACTTGTTCTTCTAATGGGCTGCGATTGCTAATGGAGCGTATCAAGGATGAGTTTTTACCTTCGCTGAAGTCAGTTTGATTAGATTCTCTAGCCATTACACACTTTTCTCCACTTTTCCTCTTTTTTGTTGAGCACTCTTATCTTAGCACGCTTATGAGCAGAGAAGACAAATAGGTGAACCAGTATTTTATTCATCTTTTTATTCATATAATTAGGTAAATAAATACCAAATCTATTTTACTTTCTACTTTTTTCTTGATAATAGCAAGGATATTTCTAACCCTGAAGGAGAGACTCTGAGGCGTCACGTAACCACTATATACCATGATGCTTCTCCTTTTCCTCTTGTCGATGTATAATAGATGAAAAACACGAGACTTCAAGTTGGTCAATTTTTTTCTCTGGACGCAGTGAGAGAATTGAATCTGTCACAATTAGTTTGACTTGCAACTGTGCGTGCGACTTGCAGTTTGACTCTTCACTTTGAAACGACAATCAACTTTGCCAGATGGCCTAGTTTTCGTTTTTACGAAATGTATTTTCTAGAGCTGAGAGATGCTTTCATTTTTTCTCTACGATCTGTCTTCATATCTTTTCACTACTCTTTCTTACGAATCTCGCTGGTCCTTTGCTTCAGTGCTCTACATTTTTTCCATACTGAAAAATTTCCTCTTTTCGCAAAATCAGACTAGAGCAGTTTGATGCAATTTTCGTCTTTTATTTTCTAATTTAGCGTTACAAAGAAACTCTTCCATCAAGTAGATCAGCGAACTGTTCCCTCATAGAACTGGGTAGCCTGGAAATAAAGGGAATCGCTGACCGCCTTTGAAGCAACTTTTTCAGGGGTGAGGATTTTTAGTTAAGAATTCTCAAAGGTAGTATACACAATTTCCATCGCAGCGGTTGGATCTGGGAAATGAAGTGGTTTGCTTTCCACTACTAATCATTATCCAGCTCAAGTCCTCCAATTTCTCACGGGTTACTTTAACTGTAAGAGGGTTAGGAGGCACGACGACGCTCCTGTGGAGTTGGCATTGTAACTAAAAGTACTGAACGCTGTTTGACAATATAAACCCGTCACAACAAAACATCTTGGGTGACTAACAAGTACCACGACGTCACGACGCGGATATCTGTAATAAAAAAACTCTAAAATTTCTAAACGGGGGGGGGGGGCTAGAGACTTTTTACCATTGTCTACTAGCGCAGGAAAAGATGCTGATCATAAGTTTAATCTCGAATTCCTTCATTACCAGGTGGTTTATCAAGCTCTAGTTGTTGTCGAAACGCCACCAGAAATAAATGCGATGTGCTTTGTGTAGCCTGCATAAGTACATACTTCGGCTCATCAATATCGACACTAAATTCAAAGATTTGACGTTTGAATATGGGATATACGTATAGGATGCCTACGCGATAGATACTGATTCATTGTCTGGAAATATTAGAGGATCTTGTCCTTCAAGCGAATTCGCCGTCCGATTCTAGATGAATCGTGACATGGTCGTAGCGAAAGCAAGAAAGTCTGATTTCTGCTGCTCAACTAGATATAAGCAGCTTTATTCGCGCTGACGTACCATAGGCCCTCCTCTTCTTCAGAGGCTCCAACAAGCTGAGTTCAACCTGAGAAACTACCCACTCAGCACCGCATCTAAATCTATGAAAATGAAAAAGACAATTTAATGACCATCGAACAAGTGAGAAAGATCAGAAGAAATTAACCCTAATGATGTGGTCTAGTGAGTGCCACTAAGAACCAGTTGCTGGTAAGACTCGGAGGTGACTGAGATTTCACGCCTAGGGACCATCTGCCCAGAGATTTGATTCATGACCTTGTAAGCGGAGACCGCACATGTCGGCGAACGGGTGATGGTCTCGTCTTTTTATCGTAATCATTTCTATTTCATACCCTCGCGATTGGCATACAAAACTTGTAGGAATTTTGGGTGGGTAGAGTCTATCGAGGAGATATCGTGGGGTAAATCGCCGACACGAGAAGCCGGTTTGAAATCGCCATGGCTGCCCGATCGGGAGATACTTCCATATAAACGTTTATTCGCGATGAAACACTGAGAGCTGGGCTGAGTGAGAAAAGTCGCGAACTTGTTTCGTGCGGTCGTCGCAACCGCCGCTGCCGGTGTCGCACGCGGCAATCCATTTCGGCACTTCGGCCTAATTTGTTGCACTTTCTCGTGATGGAACAATCTCTGGGCCATATCCGTTCGACTGGCGACCGACATTCACATTTGTGCACTGCCTATTGTAAATCTATCACAATGGATTAGTTGTCATAACGCATCAGTGACCTGTTGTACCGTCTTCGATTACCCTTCTAACTATGGTACAAGTGTTAGTTACGCAAAACCCATTTCAACACAAGAAAATTAACCTCTGGAAAGTCCACCCAATTACAATTTCCACTTTACGATGCTAGGCTCACCCACAGATTAACAGATAGCTGCGAATAGCGGGCATGGGATTAGGATATTTGAGGGGTATTGTGGGCATATGATAAATTTATTGACTAGTTTCTGACAAACTTTATCTTGACCTTAGTGGGGGTTTTCTTATTCTCGAAAAACCATTATTCACAAAAATCGCGATTCGTGTGAGACTTGAACTTGCCCTTCAGCCCTATGTATTCGATTGGATGGTTGATTGATATCTTGCATTTTCTTGCTTCATGACACCATATTCAAAAAAACTGTTAGAGAAATGGGCTTTTTTGAGAACAAACGCTGATTCATTTTTATGTCTACAAATAGAAAGGTGTCGATTGGTTGCCATAGCAGGTCTTCTCCCGGTAGTTGTTCTCTTAGAGTAAAGCACTGAAGAAGCTGACCCAAATTTGTTCAACTAAAGAAGTTCGCATGCTGGGTATGTTTTTTGGAGAGAGAAGGACCTGGAATTGTACCTCATACGACGTCTTCATCCGGTTTTCAGAAATTTCCTTCTCTTCCAGCTCCATGCTACACCCAACACTGTTGCTGCTAGATGAACCGAACGAAGGTTTCCGAAATTTTACGCTTTCCATAGTCAAAGAATCTAAAACCTAAAACAGGATTCGCTCGACAACAGAACTACCGGAAGATTCTCACTATTACAGCACTGAAATATTCTTTTTTGATGTTCCTCCTGGGCCACATATAACCGGTCGAGGTGTGGTGCGGCTTCTTCGCCCTATTTAGAGTTTAAAGTTTGGATCGTGAATTTCTGTTGTGGATGAGGCAATGTTTAGTAGAAATCACATCATGAAGTTTAAATAGCCATTGATTCTTTCAGGCTGTAAAAGAGCGAGTTAACTAAAGCGTCAGCCAACAAGCCTATTTGACAGCCTTTTGGAGCTGTTTTAGAGTATGAAAATTAGAATATTATTACTCAGAGAGAACCTTCGTGTAGGAGCAATTGTCCAAAGTATTGGCAGATTCTAAGAATTGGAGAAGAAGAGCAACTGGCGTCTGAAACGTCGTCGGAAAATTATTGTTGCATTAGGCGTTCGTAGGAATTAGCACACTTAGCTGCCTTGTCCAAACCTCCGCTGCGTTTCGTCTCCAGGTTGGTACGGGCACTTAAGAAGGAGGTTATCACTAGTTAAAAGAAATGTAAATAAAAGTATAAATAAAAATATATGGAATATTTCGTATGCCGCTATACCGAACGAGGTTAGTAGGCGGACCAAATTTTATTAATGGTCTAACGTTTCGACCTGTTCGTCGTCATCAGAGGCCCCGTGATCCACTGGCAGAGTGGTGCCGACGTGGAATATTAATATTATCAAGATAGCAAAAGGACCCGCGTGATGCAATGGTAGGAGCTGCTGCTAATACCAGCACGGTCGAGCGATCGATCCGGCAACCGAGCCTTCCATCACTCAAGGATAGCTTGGTACCAGATTTATCTGGGAAGGTAAAAACACTGACTTGGTACAGCGGTTGGCCCCCGCAAGACATTGCGACGTGTTCTTAAGGGACTGATCAACGCCAACACCTTTCCCTTCATCGTTACCTTTGCCTTCACCTTTATCATGATGGGGAAAAATATGACGTGTAACGATAAGGCAGGCAATCTCGAAGCTAACAGAAAGCGGCCCCAGACAACCGCGATGATGATCCGATGACGCTTGGCAGAGACTTAGGTCTACCTTTTTTTCCTGATAGATATGAAATTTTCCTTTTTCTCGGATGAGGTACGTCCCGGTAGTTCCTCCCCACCTGAGGGAAATCAAACATATGTAGCTGCATTGGGTAGCTCAAGTGTATCGTTAATTTTAGTGCTTTATACTGAAATCATAAAAATCTTTTGTTACAACAAACAGGAGTTGACGAACCACTTTCGGAATATTCTATATTGCTATCTTTCATGCTAATCATTTTTAGCGTCGAAAATGAATTTCTGTGGGGGTTCTTGGATTTGGGGGAAAATCGCAGCCTTCTAACCGCGATCTTTCAATCGCCGGACCTTGGGATTTTTGTGGCAATTTTTAGTATGAGCATAATAACAATCGTTCAATTTTTGCCTAGTTTCAGACACAGCCAGTTATGAAACTGCATCGACACTGCTCGGTATTTCTTTGTCTTATGATACTAAATAATCACAGGATAAATTCATTTTTTCTTCGACACTGGTTCGGTTATTCAGGGACATTTTCAACAGTTGACCTTTATCTGTCTATTCTTCATGCTAACTTCGCCCGTATCATAGATATCGATTTATATCCTCACAGGTAACCACCATCCGTTTCTTAATAATTCCTGAGGAGGGGACCAATCAGTCTTGAAGTTAATCTTTGCGAAGAGATTTGGAGCTGCTTCTTTTACTTGCAAATTTCACTTCTTCCCTCATTTAAGTGTTATTTCCAACGCCAAGTTTCTGGCTGGTTTTTGAAATAGTACAATATATGTATTTAGTAGAAGCTACAGATAGTAACCAGAGCAACTCCCTGTTCATAGATCTCGACATGGTGCTTTCATTCACAAGTCAGTTCTTCTTCTCCTCTTACTTGTTTCTCTTGACTAACCACGCCTTCCATCCCTTCAAGGTGGGATTACGCAGTTTTCTTCAAGAAACTGAATACCGAAAAAATTGCACCAATTTTTTTCGCTTGCTTTGCAACCAATCCTCTTACAATGTTGTGTCACCGAGATGGTCATTCTGAACCGATGAACCGGTTTGTGATTTGAAGCGCCGTCGGCGTCAAATTCCACCTAGAGGGGCTAAGTCAGCCGATTTCACGTTGCGAATTTTGTAACCTGAAACGGCTGACTGGGTGTGTGGTGTGGTATGTGAGTGTGTGGAGATTTCGATCGCGCCATGCGCTTCATCAGTGACTTAGGAACAAGTTCTCGGAACCGTATTTATGGAGTGCAGCAGAACCTTATGCAGTTCGACTTCAAGTCAGGATGTGCGGACCTGTTTTGGCCGGTCACTGAACATTGTGGTGTTCGTTGAGTTGTCGTCTATAGCTGGTTGACCGACAGTTGTACTTTTTCACACGACTTCTCAGAGCACAGCTGTTACAGACGGACGGATTTCCTCCACTAGAAGAAGAAGGTCCACCATGAGTCGTAGAAGAGGGCACTATGTGAATTGGTGGACGCGGAACGAAAACATATGCGATACTTGGAAACAAGACTACCAGGCAGTTTTTGAGAGAAACTTCAGAGTCAGAGTGAGGATAAAAGTGAAGGTGCCGGCGTTGATCAGCCCCAAAAGGGCGCGCACCGCATTCATATTCTGTCCAAACAAGTCGTGGTGAATGCGAACTCAG
Organism: Nippostrongylus brasiliensis; assembly: GCA_030553155.1. Taxonomy (NCBI): domain Eukaryota; kingdom Metazoa; phylum Nematoda; class Chromadorea; order Rhabditida; family Heligmosomidae; genus Nippostrongylus; species Nippostrongylus brasiliensis. The sequence goes on from CP130734.1 coordinate 27,602,442, forward strand.
CCTATACAATGAGTTTCGTTGACCACCGTTTCACCAAATCAGTGTCTTTACCTATCCAGACAAGTATGGTACCAGTTTCCAGGACCCCGGAGGAATGGGATGCTAGCGAGGATAGATCGGTCATTCGTATGCTTGGTAAGCCCGAGCGAGGATAGATCGGTCATTCGTATGGTTTTCAGCACGGCCTTTTACCCCTGTATCAGTGGTGTGCTCTATTTTTTCATTTGTATTCTACCTACACGTTTATTTATTTTTTTAGGCTAATCGCCTTAGACTCCTCGCGACTTGCCTTTATTTTTTTAATATCTTTGGGGGTTGTCGCAAAAAATGCAAAAATTCAACTCGAGAAAAATAGTTTTAGCGGGAAACTCAAATCAGCTTCAAAATTGGCTTGCTGTCGAGTTTGAGTGGGTCTCTAACTAGGTCGAGTAAGAGCTCTATTGGACCGTGATTACCTGTTATTCTAAAGAAATGGCTATGCAGAATTTTCTATTGCTGCCCATACCGTTTTCAACCATCAGAACATTCTTTTTCCTCATTTCTCTGTATATTTTTCTCTATATTCTTTATATTTTATTTTCAAGCCGGATGTGGTTGTTTTCTATGAATCGCAGCTTTTACTTTCGGCTTGAGTCAGGTCGTGGACTTCCTTGGTTCACAATTTTGACCCAACGTCCGATTTTTTGTTCATGGACGCTGGTTAGGCCGGTCGTTGACCCTCAGTTGTGTGATGGACGGAAGGACGGAAGCGATTCTTCATTTTATCACGCCTCTAGTATTGCGTGCTAGCGCACTATGCATTTTCAAGCGAATATCTCTGGATGAACGAGATGAGACACTCGTCCTGCGCTATTTTAGAATTCTCTGACAGCCTTCGTCTGTTCTTTGTCGTACGGTAGTTTGCAAATCTGAAAAGAAAGTCTTTATATGTCTACGGAGATATTTCTCTCTTGTTTCAAGCCGGATGTAGTTGTTCCTGGTACAGATGCGATTTGTGCTGCAAGAAATCGCATCGCTGAAAGAAGCTTGCAGATACGTAGTCTAAAAGTTACGGATTAAACACAAGTTTTCCTGAGAAGATACCGCCTTTCTTTTTCATGTTTTGATGTAACTAATAAGTAAGTCTAAAAATTCTTCCTAGTATAGATTCTAAAATATGTGCCGAAATACTAGTTTACTAGTTTTCTTAGGATGTTTCTTGCTGTGTAACTATAATAACATTCAAATAATATCATAATGAAATAGAACTCACGATGGTCCTCCCTCACCTCTCCTTACCAATCCTCTCGAGCGTACCTCATTTTGCATGATGCTCTAACAAGCAGTAGACGAGCTACCTTGCTTTCAAGTATTTTAGCTTTAAAGGTAAAGGTGTCGGCGTTGATCAACCCCTGGGAACAACATATTCGGGTTCCATTCAGAATCATAGAGGTATGGTGAATGCGTATTTAGCCCATACAAGGACTTCCCATGATTGCCGCTATACCAAGTCAGTATCTTTACCTTCCAAAACAAGTCTGGTACCAATTTGCCCTACCTCGGCGGGATGGAGGGCTTGGTTAGCCTGGGCCGGGATCGATCACTGGTCCGTGCGGGTGAGAGTAGCGTCTCTTACCACTGCACCACGCAGACCCTTATTTTAGCTTTACATTGTCCAATTCTCAATCACAGATTTCGCAGTCTTCATCTCGTAGAGAGGAATCAGTAAGCTATCCGAACTTTCTAACTCTTACTTTAAAATAGACCAGATATGTATGCATCCGTAAGTAGCCAGTGTCCTATGGGGAATACAATGGCTCATCAAGTAGAATTTTCTACAACGTGAAGTAATCATTATTTCAAGTGCTGTTTTCTTGCAAACGTAAGCGTGTCAGTCATGCGTCACGGTATCGTAGAAGAACGGGTAATTTTGAAACTAGAGAAGTTGTGACCTTATTCAATGATGCCATCAGTATTCTATACTCCCTTGCCTTCACTTCAATTTTCGAAAGATTTTTCGCACCTGTTGATCTCGAAGGGCAAAAGAATTGAGAGATCGATTACTGTTATATTTCCTAATTATCTAAGCATATCGCAGAACTTATTGATGCTTGCTACAGGAGGGATTCGCTGCTATTGCAGTTCTGCTGTTGGTATTCCATAGGTATTCCTTGTGAGACTCGGAGTAGTCTTTCTGAAAAGATAGAGAAGAAGTGCTGTCTCTTTCTGTCCTCCACTTTTGATTTGATATTCTTTTACGCGTTCTGAATACCCTTTAGCCGTTATGGTTTATTCGGACATTTGGGCACTTTTGTCTGTATTTAGAAATCATATTAATAATAGATAAAACGCTACTCAATATTTAATAGGACCTGGCAATTCTACCCTCCCCCTTACCCGCTCTACGTGGCACATAGCTGTTGACCTTGTTTCTCCAGCTAATCTAGCAGCTGATCATTGTACGTCATAGCAAAACTTGACGCTGGCTTGCTTCCTTCCAATGGGCAGCGTCCGTTGCATAGTAGGAAAATAGGCGACTACGAAGCTTGCAACTCTTCCTCCACCCTCGTCAAAAGCCTTTTGGAGCCAGTGATGGCCTCTTCTGTCCTAAGCAGAATAGGGGGCCTCATCCTGAATGCTTTCTACAGTGGGTCATTGACTTCAGAGTCGAAACCACAGGCATTGAAGAACAAAATTTGACCAGCGATCGATAATTGGAAGGTTAAAATATCGTACTTTTCGAGCATTTGACGTTCAGGGTGTTCCAATATCTTGTGTTGGATAATGGTAGTTCAATTCATGGAAGTTTTCAAAAACTGTTGCTTTCTTAACCCTCATGGTGCGATAAAAAAAGGCGCTACTGGCACTTGCATAGTCTAGGGATCGATCCTCGTCTGAGCTCATCGAGCTTTTCATCTCTTGTCTGATCATGGTGTTGGATTTGTCTGGGAAGGTGAACACACTGACATGAACGTCGCCTGTCTCCTGCGATTCTTTGTATAGGCTGATTTCGCACTTAACATGCCTCTATGATGTTGAATGAAAAACGAGTGCGGGGCGCGCTCGAGGAGAACTGACCAACGCTGACCAATTTACCTTTTACCTTTACCTAGCTTGCATCAATGTTGACCTCTTTTCCTAGGCGCTGAGCTTTTCTTTTTCGTTGGAAATGTTAGGATGAACGGTGTCTTTCTTTCCCACTTGAAACTAGGTCAGACAACCGACTCCAATTTTCTACTGGCGCTTTCTCCACTGACTGGACAGTTAGTTCACCTGTCCGTTTTTATGCTGGTGGCCGTGTCTACCTAACTGACACTCACTCTGGTCACAAACTGTCGCTTTGTGAGTGGGTAACGCTTACGATGTCCGAACAGAGTCCGCGCAACGTCGATTTTTTGCTGGTCTGCACCTCCTGAAACAGGTGTAATTAGTGTTCAGGCTAAGAAGAAACTTGTAACCAGCTTCGAGCGACAGTTCGCGCGCGTGCCCGCGACGATTCCGACGGCAATGACGGACAGGCGGCCAGCGCCGATCCGGACAATTTTAGTGTTCTTTCACTTAGTGTGCAGTTTCGGACAATGAAGACGGGAAGACGAAGGACGTGAGGACGGGCATTTCCCTGAGTAAGATATACCGTTTGACCCCACAGAAAGTCGTGCAAAATGTAAAAATAGAGGTGAAGGTGTTGGCGTCTATCAGTCTCCTGAGTACGCGTATTCCTTTTCGATTAAGACTCCTAGACGCATGGTGAATGCGTATTTGGCCTAAACAATGACTTCCCAGGCCTGCCGATATACCAAGTTAGTGTCTTTATCTTCCCAGACAAGTCTGGTACCCATTTACCCGACCCCGGAGGAATGGACGGCTTGGTTTGCTTGGGCCGGGATTGATCGCTCGACCGTGAGTGTGTCACTAGAGCCTCCTGTCACTGCACTACGCGCGCTCAAAGGTCATTTCCCCAACACATTATATTTGTTTTCTTGTTTATTTATTTATTCATTTATTTATTCGCCACAGCCCAATCAAAAGAACACAAACGTAAATGTTATACGTGGTTATTGGACATAAAATTATAATAACCTAGAAATGAAAGTAGAGTCAAATTGAAAGACCAAATTGAACTGATAAGCATAAATTTATTAGTGGTACTAAAATTGTGTAAGTTTATCTGCGTGCGAGAAGGAGGAAACACGAACCCTTCGAACTTCAGGAGTCAACAGATATGGATGAACTCGATTTTAAGATCAAAGTTTGAACGGGCATACCATTCTACTGCGAAACTGGACACCTGGACAGAACCTGGAGGGACTTTCCGAACCGATATCTATACCCAAAGTAAGTCCCAATGGGAGGTTTGCTACCACTGGTCATTGGGATAGATGGAAGAATATAGTACATGGTTTGCTCTGTGCGAGTAAAGCGGTGCAGCTTAGGATGCGTAGCCGTCCCTGATATTCATCGTTGATATATCTGAAAATGCGAGATAATAACAACTAGAATGTCGGATAAAATAGGAGAGGAAAATATTAAACAGTGGCATATCCATCATTTTTCATTTCAATCACTTGGATTTCTGAAAGAAAAAGTGTCACCATTCACGACCATATCACTGTGAAAACGAAGAATGGAGAAAAAATCGTAGTGCTTGTGCACGAGCGTTGCAAATGGGGTGTTTCCGCCACTTTCTGGTTGTCAACCTCGCCAAAGGTGAAGATTTCGGTGAAGGGAACTCGAACGAATTAAGAAATGTGAGAATTGGAAGTAGAGAGTAAATGAAACTGGCTACATAATGGTAGAACTGCAGTGCCCATCATACGAAAAACAGATGCTTTATTTCAAGTGAAGTATCTCTCACAAGTGAAAAACAGCGGATCTTCGCTACTCCATTTTAATGTTATTATTTGACATTAGCAATTCCTTTTACTATTCTATTACTTCAACGACATACCGTACTTTCTCTCATTACCCTATTTCTTTTACTACCGTAATTCCCTCATTCTCGAGTTTAGATCGAGGAAATCTGGAATTCATACGAGTACATATTGTTCATGGCATTACCTCGGATTCAGTTCTAGTTTCGCACCTCATTAAACATTCTTTTCGAGGCTGCAAACTGGCCCACTTCTTATTGCCTTTCCACCATCATTATAACTGCTGCACGTACTCAGGTAGACAGCTATAGATCACCCGAAGATGAGCTTGTTTAAAATGAGTAATGGGTATGCGCGTCTCCAGCAAGGGGCTCCTGTCTGAAGATCAATTCAGCACACCTTAACATGCTGTTTGTTTCTTTGGAGCTCAGCAAATGGTCTACGTTGTGTATATTATTACATTTATCACATATTGATTTATTACATTATTTGTTATTGGCTCAAAACCAGGCCTTCCACCCTTCCTGGACCGAGTAAAATGGTACCAAATTCGACTGTGAAGGTAAAGACACTGACTTGATATAGCGACTGACCTCCGCAGGTCACTGTATAGGCTAAATACGCATTCACTGTGTCTCTACGATTCTGAATGGAAGACGAATGCACGGCGCGTTCTTTGGAGACAGATCAACAACGGCACCTTTATCTTTACCTTACCTTATATCATTATATTTATATCTTACCCAACTTAAAAAAGAGAAATGTACTTGTGCTCGACGTGGGTAACAAAAAAATCACTGGGTAGTAAAAAATTGTTGTTCACTCGCAGACATTTTTAACGTCTTTTTGTGAATGCGTGGTATTCCACAGTCCTATATTGCTTTTTACCATTCTTTCAAGCATCAACGTTGCGCGCAGAGTTCTTGTTCACCTTGAAAATTAGGAGCGACACCGAAATCAAGTTCGTTTCTTCAATTAGGAAAAAACACAATTCTTCAGTGTCGTCATCGTCGGCATCATTACCATTACAGCGTGGAATTCGATTGGAGCGTCGAGGCATCACCGATCGGTTGCTATCCAGATCGGTGAAATCAAATGTCGTTGTAGAGGCCTCATTTGGTGTCGTCGAGTTCCGTGTCGTCGTTGAGAACGATCTCGCATCGATGGCTGACTGTCCCTGCGGTCACTCTCAATCAGATTCTCATCGTACCCGGCGGTTGCACTGATTGAGTTTATTTGTTCGAGTTTTGATGCAGCATCGCGTACGAACAAATCGTGTATTGTGAACGGTTGGCTGTAGCCGCTGGTTGGTGCTTGTGATGTTGGTGATCCGATGGATCTTCTCCACCCATCCGATTCGAAACTCGAACCACACGCACACATCTTCAGAATATCTAGCGAAAGAAGAAAAAACGTCGGACGTCTGATAGCGATTAATGTGGTCGAGGTTTTTGTACAACGATCGGAAACTGCGGCGTAGTGATGATGGTGGTGGTGGATACCTGTTGATGATGCTTCCGTGTCCGGTGTGTTATTGCGATGAGATCGACTATCCTGTTATCTCATCATCTCCACTCCTATCAGCTTCCGTTGCTGACGCATTGAACGCAGAAATGTCTGCATGAAATCTGCGTCTCTCCGGTGTTTTCCATCTGTAGCTGGCGCATTTCGAATATAAACGTAAACTGTGAACGTTACGAGAACATCGGCTTACAACAGGCATGAAGCTTTATACCGGGATACATGGTGTGAGCTCAACCCAAAGTGGTGGAAAATGTGAGCATAACCCTCTCTTAGAAGCAAAAAGTCTCTTATAAGCATTTCAGTGACAATCCTATCATTTTCTACAGACGCTTTGTCATAGGTCAGTTGGGTATTGAATAAAACTGGTACCATTTCTTGTTACAAGCCATCAGGAGAGTGTGCTTGTGAAATCCTGCCAGCTCTCAGCCAGGTCTTTTGTCATAGGTCAGTTGGATATTGAATAAAACTGGTACCTCTCGTCACTTACGAGTCAGGCCTAGAAGTTGCCGAATGACAGCGGCGTCCGATTATAGTAGAAAAAAAAAGAAAATGATCTCATGTTTCGAGTTCGGTAGTATACACCTTCTCTTGAGCGGCAGGGACTTTTCAGTGTGGAGATAGAGTTAGGCGCTCGACTAGTTCGTCGAGTTCGTACGGCTGTAGATGATCTTCATAGGTCCAGAATATCTTCTTTAAGAGAACTCCCAAGAGCACTAAATTGTCGATTAGGCTGCTTTGGTGCTGCTCCCTGAGAAAGAAGCAATTTCTTCTAAACCCATACATCCCTAGACGACCTTCGAGGGCGGAGCTCATTGTTATACAAGGTCTTTTGAACGGTGTATCACTCATCTGTATCACTTATCGGAATGGAGAGAGCCTAGCGATCGACTGGTTAAATTAAATGCACATGGCTGTAAATGAACATCATGAAACCATCCAGGAAGTTCACTTTTGCTAGTAGTACACCAACCTGGAGTAAGGGCTTAAGAAAGGGTTTGTGGAGAGTTATGAGGTCTGCTGCGTTTTGTCCATATATAGTGAGGACCGCTCGGCTATTTTCTATTTCTACGATACGGTATAATATAGTGCACATATAGTTGGAGATGCTAGGTTATTCGCAGAACACTGACATCGGACAGGAATTGAACCCTATCTCGTCTATAAACCGCTAAACAAAAAGCGGCAAATAGCAGAATGGTATCATAATACAGATAATTTGGATAAAGATATAATCGGTACGATAAGCAGACTAATGAAGATAGAAGGTAGAGGAGTCGGAGTTGATCGGTGCCCAAGGATGGGAGGGCAAGGACCAGCCACTATACCAAATCGGTGCACTCCTCGTCGGGGAATATTGAAGATTTTGACGAAGGCTGTGATTTCTGAGGCTGTGGCGAACAAAGGCTGTGCTTTCCCGCAAATGTCCTGGTGCAAGAAGTGTTATATGGAACGGAGAAAGAGATAACCTTGTTATTCTATGTCCTGCATGGTCTCCGTGACTTCTCCTGACCAAAATTGCGCCATCTGCTGTTGTTGTAACTTTGACATCTCACCACAGCTGTATCAGTAGTCGTCGGCCGCTGTTGGGTCGTGACGCTAAACACTTATATCTTGGGTAATTCTCGTCAGAGCGCAACATTTCATCGTTGTTGACCTGGTTTTCACCGACGGCGCGCCACTTTCAGAGACGCACTCTCGGCGCTCATTTAGAGAACTACGGACACGATGACTTTCACCTACGACGTTGCATGTCATGTCACCCAATTGTCAGAGTTACTATCGGAGAAGACGTGATTTTGCACTACTGTACAGTGCAGTTGGAAATTTTGAATGACTTACTCGTAGTTGAAGGCTACTGTGGACATCGGAAAGTAGGTTCACTTTACGAAGTAACAACACATTGTGGTACCTATTACGTGATAAAATCAAATGTAAAAATTGATCAGTTGACAAGATTTCTTCCTCGATGAATGGGATAGTCAGGATGCTTCCGTCATATAGGTTTCTTTTTGCCGGGAGACGTCCACTTGTTTGAAAACACAGGGATGCGAATAGAAACGGTATTTCCGGAGGATTACCCAGAACAGTTTTGTGTTCAAAAGGTCCAACCAGAATTTTGGAAGTCGGCTAAGAAGTTGGAACGAGACAAGAAAGGAGAAGTAATTTGATAAGGAGCTTCATGTGGTTGGAATTCAGTGGGATAAAACCGAATAGGGTCCAATAAATATGTAGATAGGAGAGGCTGAGATAAGAAGGAGCAGCGAAGGTTTTGAAAGTAAATATTCCTCATTTCCTACACTTCCGAAACTGTAAATGGTCGAACTGAATTTTACTTTTTTTATTTTGTTAGGCGATCTTCGGAGAAGCGCTCAATTTCTGTTAATGTCAGCTTCTCCCATATGCTTGTCCTTTCTGGCCTCTGAGGCAGAGAAGTTACTCCCTCCTGCACCTTTGACTTATTTTTTGAACCCTGTTATCAGAATCATTAGAAATGACGTTTCTGAAGAAGTAGCAACAGCAGGATAGAGCATCTATTGGTGGTGTGCGCATGAAACACTACAATAGATAGAGCATATATCCAGCAAAGTAGCTAATGACTGAGAAAGCGATCGTAGCCAAGGGATGTGGCCAGTGCAGTCTATTCTAAGAGACGATCTAAATGGTGTTTTTCCTTTCTTTTGACCCCACCCCCTCAACTTCGAAGTGACTAGTTCACGAAGGGAATTTCTAATTATTTCCATATGGTGCAATCTCATGAAAAGATCTTTTATCCGGAAGTGTGTAAAGTACAACGAGAGCATACCCGCTGTGAGTTTACCCATAGTTTCGGGCCCAGCGGTAACCGTGGAAACTACATCATATGAATATTGTTCCGGTTGCGGTCTTCAGAGCTTAAAGGTTCGAGACCATTATGAAACTACCAGATCGAACTTTTTACGAGAGCGGAGCGCAGTGAAAATAAGTAAGTGAGGTCAAATCGTCTTTTACCTTAAGTAACGTTTCTTGGCTCTGCATACTTTACCGGACATGGTACTGTTGTATCGAAACACAAATTCTTAAGTTTGGTATACCAATCTTGATCGACAGATTACTTCTCATCAAACTAACTGCACTATAACGACAAAATTTACTGCTTGTTGAGCGAGCAATTCATGATTGTTCAAATCGCTCAGTTCCTTTCATGAGCTCTCCTCTTGTCCCGATGTTGGGAACTATATCTTTTCTATATAGATCTATAGTTATATGAAAATACCTTCATTACATGTTTGTCTAAAGGAATGGACAAAAATGCTATATAGTCCTACCACTTGTCATTGTTTTGCTTATAATTACTTTTTGGTTTATCCTTTCTTATTGTCTTCTTCTTCTCTTTAGCGTTTATTACCGCGCCTTCGCAGGGTTCGTTCATCTTTTCTTATTATACATTTCGGAATTGTTCAGTCAGTTTAGAGGCTCCAAATTCCTCTCTCATTTGAATTTTGGTATTAATGTAGGTCATCGTTCTAGTCAATGTTTCTGCCTTTCGAGGTTTTTATTTGAAATCCTTATTTGTCGACTTGACATTTCAACCTATCCGCTTTCTTTAGATCTTTATTCCACCAACTTTTCCGTAACAGTGGATTCTGATGCTAGAAATGAAATGTATATTACTAACACAGAGCAGTTGGTGCGCGGGTCCTCTGATGACGACGAACAAGTCAAAACGTCAGGCCGATAAATAAAGATTCCATCTGAAGTTTTCGAGAGGCAGATAAATTGATTGGAGCGACAACTAGTTTCGTAGTTACTGTCTGAGGGCAGGGCTCGATCCCCGAGTGTGTCCGGTGTCGTCTCGAGTTGACGACAACAACCAAGTGCACAATCGACGACGACGACGACGAATGGATGCGGATCACGGGCAATTTCGAAGAGCGGACGACTTTCGCGCTCGCCGGTCGGCCGTCACACAATTTCACTTTCCTTGTTCACAGATGTTACGGAATAGGTCAAGTACGTACGTGGGTAACGCAGCCACCGAACACATGTGCCTCCCTCGTTTCCAACGCGGTTGACCTAATTGCCGACGGGTGCAGTTGTCCTGGCCGCCGAGACATCGCGCCGCGGAGGACATCTCCTTCTGCATACTCTTGTCCTCACCCATACCTATCCATCCATCTCTCGTCGCTCCTCACCCCCTTATCTGACCTCTCGTCGCCACCCGTCATCGGTCAGTTTGTTCAGTTTACAGATGGCTTCGTTATTACAAACATTTCGCAACTTTCTCGATTGCTACAACCTCAGGTCCCAGTAGAATCTCTCTTGTTTCCTTCGCCACACGCCTTGCAAAGAATGATCTGTTAAAGTGTAAGTATACTTTCAAGACTTAATATGTATATTGCTTCAAAGAATTCCATTTCTCGTACCCGCAGTCTTGCGATTGTCCGTAGTTGTAATAAATTGGATTGAATTATATTTAGAATTTTTTAGGTAGTCCATCATATACTCGACGGGTTGCTAGGTTCTCATATGTAGTCTTACCCATTGTGACCTCTCCCGCCATCAGGCAGGCTGCCTTGTTCGCAAAATTTTCGTATCCACCTTGATCGGGACACTTCCCAATACCAATGGAATCTCTGTTGTTGTTAAAGATATCTAAGTCCTTTATACAACTTGTTGCAACAATGAGTCGTTCAGTTCTCAGATTTCATCTTAACGTATCCCTATTTGTCCTCTCACTGCTATCAAGTCAGTCATATAACAAGTGCTTCGGTTATGTTTTCGTGTCTTCCTCTATGGTGACACTCTCATTAGTGAAATTTTTTATTTGTTTATATTCATTTCTCTAGATTAAGTTTCATACTTTCGGAATTTTCTTTATTATTTTTTACCTAGCCAGATAAATAAAATCTTTCAAAATCACAAACAGACCAACTTCTTTTTTCATCGTTCTTCACTGGCTCAGCGTTCACTCGAAGAAGTTGTTTTTCGTTTTGATGGCATTTGTTTTTCTTCCGCAACGACTATTGAAATATGTTGTCAAAGACATCTACAAACAAGGAAACAATGAGACCCTTTCCCAAAATTTTTTCGTAACCGCTCGTCTTCATATAGATCTAGGTTTGGACTGAATTTACTCTTACTCTATTGCAATATTTGCCTTAATTTACAACAAGGTGAATTGTGGAAAAATCTATTTTAAACTGTTCGACCCGGTTACTAATTATCGCTTATCTAATGCTTAAAACTTGTACAAATACTCTTTTTGAACTTTGCTCACGTAACCATGAAAAGCAATCACTATTTATTTATTTATCTATTTATTCATTTGTTACGCCACATAATGACGCACCAATCATAAATGGAGCCATTAGCAAAACAAAAATCCATGCCATGACACAAAAAGTAATCAAGTCAGAAGGGCATTTTTCAATCATTTCTGAATTTTGGCGTGTGAAATGCCTTTTCAAAATCTACAGCTCGCAAAAAGTAAAATTTTTTCAGAGCACATGCTCAAGCACACCAAACATTTGAATAGAGAAATCACGATTCGGAAATGATCGACATCACCTTATTCTTCGACTAAAATAAGAAACAACTGAATGATTTACGTTGAAAACGCCTCCATGATTCTTCGTTCAATTGTCTGTCCACCTCAACCTACAACCCAATTTCATTGCACAGATTTATCGCCCTGGGAAGCTGTTACAGTTTTCTTCTTCTTCTTATTCTTCTTGGATCGAACTATTAGGACAGCAGCAACGTGTGTGTGTGTGTCTGTTGGTGGTGGCGGTGAGGGTGTCGGTCTCTCTCGTTCATTCTTCGCTCGTACCGACATCGTCCCGACCTACTTTTTGCAACTGTCCGTGTCCCCTTGTGCAGACAGCGTAGATGTACTCTTTTCGTTGTTCAACCTCAGAGAACCTCGGAGAACTTGGTCGCTCCCGTTCCTTGAGAGCCATAGCCCACTAAGAACTGTTCACTGCAGTTATTGGCGTCTTAAAAACGACGGTGCTTTTTAATCCTCTGATATGTTGCTATGTATTTATTATATTTGTTCGAGATCCGAGTCCATAATGGTGATATAAAACACAATTCTCATTTCAATGAATGTAGAAAAACACGTCAGGTTTATATATTATGAAAATTATTTAAAATTTCAAAAAAAATTACCTAGTGAACAAAGTGGATAAACTTGAATAACCCGCTCAGTAGGTTAATATGGTTAAAAGGAAGTCGTGCAGGTAAAAGCCTTAGACCTCTTCGCTTGAATCCATAACACGAACTTATAGGGAAGAAACTATTTCTCACTCGCGATTTGGCCATACAAACATTAGATCTTAACCGTCCTCCTTTGGTTCTTGTCACTGAAGATCCGAGAAAGCTGTGTGGGTTAACAGTAACCTACCCAGTATTTTGAACATCTTGAGGAGCTCGAATTTTCTTTTCTATGGTATAGGCTCGACACAAATTGAGCATTTTCGCTGTATCAGCTCCATTTGGCTTTCGATAGCGACTGAAACCACAGCACCTTATTCCCAGTTTACGGGTGAAGGTGTTTTTAACGCTCAAGAATATTGATAACTTCCAACTTTGAGGGATCAAAAATTATTGTTTCACACTCTACGAGAGAACGTATTGGTTACTGTGTATTTTGTGTTCAAAATGTATGTCCATCGTCATGTCGCTACTTATTAAATTTCTTACTTTTCTCTTTGTTCCCCATTCACCCATTCTCTTGAGAATCCACTCCCAAGAATGATCGATGTTGCTCCGGTAGAGGACCAGAAGGGCCACGAAAACTACAACGAATCACGAGGGACTGTAAAAAACGTAAAAAACGACCCTCTTCGCCCTTTCATTCTTTATTGCGTTCTTTCCAAACGGATTTTCTGTAAAATGAACGGAGTTGAAGTAGTCTTTCCCAACTTCTAGCTTAACTTCTCATTCATTTGCCTGAGGTATCAAATGACACTTTCATTATCTTGTTTGTTTTATTCATCTGCTTAATTCGATAAATCGCAGCTATTCTAAATATGAAGATAACATCTCGATGACCCACTCAACTCTGTCCTCGTCTGCTGGCTAGATTTTTGGTGCACTTGTTGCGCAGTTGAGTAAATAAATCAAAAATGAAAAGAAGAACACTTGAGAAGATGCAACGTGGACAAAACAACGTGAAATGTTACGCATTTCTAGCATTTTAATATTTGTTTATTTATTTTGCATCACATTATCATTCTATAAATTCTGTTTTCCTTTTCACTAATTATGATTATCAGAAACTATGTGCAGAAGCGCCAATCTTCATTAAAATTTTAGCTTTGATTTTTTGAAATCTCAACATTCTCTTGCTTTTGGCAGCGTTAACCGTAAAAACTTGCACCAATCATGCCTAATCGACTTCCGTCTACAGTACACTGCTATATAATCGAGATTCAGTTCGTAGTTTTGAGAATTTGACTCGAAAAATACATCGATCCGTGACCATACTGCATACTTTTTGAAAACATTCTACAATGACTTTCATAAAAATCGTAATTTCAACAGAAAACATGTCAAGAGCAGCTGAGTCTCCGCAAAATAGTGCAGTATGGTCATGAGCATGGTTTATTTTTATAGAATCGTATTGATTCGTTATCTGTGAATTGTTCAATACATTTATTATTGACTATTACAAAATAATTGATTTGGGCTAACTTGTGGTCCCTTCGTCGCTAACGGAACTCAACTGATACGTCACACTTCCTCTACCTAAACACACGACAATCGGTCGCCATCTCTCAGTCAGTCGGTCAGTCAGCTCTGACGACAGATAGTGGAGTGAGTGTGTGAGCACTTCCGCGACCACCCGCCGCTTTCGGCAGCGATATGTTTGATAAACATTCGTGTGCTGCTTCGCTGTGCTGACCGACCTCCGTTGCGAGTTGACTCGAGTACAAAGTGTGTAGAGGCGTCTGATGGTCTCCATCTCTCCTCTCCCGATCCGTACTTTAACTCAACTCCGCAAACATTTCGGTAGCTGCATCCGAGTAGCTAGGGCACCGCCGCACATTTGTACTCAGCAAGCTTTTCCTTACAGATGGTAGCGCCGTCCCCGAGACTCACGTTTCCGCTTTTTTCTTCGGAGATTTTTTCACTTTTCTCATCGTCTCTTTTCATCATTCGCATGATGACTTCTCTATCCGTTGCCACAAGTTGCCAATTTTTTTCGACAAAAGTTGCTGCGCTATTCAATTTTTACATTTGTTCAATTTTTTTCGTGTATTTATCCACGTACATAAATAAAAATAGATATAAATTCATTCATCAGTGTACTTATTATGCCTCATAAATGCGCTCCAATCCAATAATGAAAGTAGTAGTAAACACTTCTGTGCATAGGTTCAAAAAAAGAAAAGTTTAATTTAACCCCGCTCATCGATTGAAGTGGGCTTACGTCTACACTGAGAGATACATCTAAGGTATTGGAGATGTCCTCATGGATGGAGTTCACTTACCCATTGACTTCTGTAGTTCACAAACGCCCAGAAGAGTAACCCAAATTTTTCTACCCTCTACCTAGAAAATCCTCCTCAAAGCCGTTGTTCTTGGCCTTCAGCCTTTCCACTGTTCATTGTGGGAACGAGACAGTTGGTGCGCATTTACAATGACCGGTCGTTGGCTCCCATCCACCTTCGTCGCCCTCAACGGACATTTTATTGTGAAGTCCAAGCGCTTGTCCAATTACAAATTCGTGTCACCTTTTGAAACGATTAGGAAACGTGGCGAATCGTGGAAGGTTTATATTTACCCAAGGACTTGACCTTGTTTTTGTACTTTTCGCTTTCAAGCCTTACCCACTGGTCTGCGGTCAGATACCAATATCATTTCCTAGCTTTCCAAATCTCTTGGAAAATGTGTGGTTTTTTTTTACATAGTTCTCTGATTTTAGTGATAATCATCACCTACCCAGGTGAACATATTAGGCCGGTTTTTCTGCATGTTTGGTATTAGAGAAATGCATACTCACAATTTAAGATTCAGAAAGAAAAGCTAAACGAAGAATGAAAAGCGAGTAACAATAACCAACAACACAACAAAAAGTCTCAAATAAGTGCGCATTTTTGGCTATACCTTGAAACTTTTCGATCGAACAAGAGTAAGAACCTTCTAGATGTTTAGATGAAGGAGGGTTCACGAAGTTTTTTTCACTTTTTTTAGAATTCTTCCGGTACATATGTTCCTTTATGGATGAGCCTTCACAAATCTGAAAGGCGAAAGCATAAAGTAAAGGCCAATCTGCAGATATAAATTTCGGCTATACATGTGTCCGAAGATGGGCCATCCCGACAAAGTTTTTGATGACCAGTCAAATGCCAAGTGTACTTAGCTCACATATCTTTCGTCTATGACTTGGAGACATTCTTCAAGTTCTCTCTTCTCGAACCCTCGACATGATGTAACAATTTCCGTATAAACTGATCCACCTACAAACCTCGTTCGGCACAGCAGCATCTGGAGCTTGGAGAAATAATTAGGTTAGTCAGAGAAAAACTAAAGAATGAACATAGTTGCCGGTGCAACATGATTTCTCTATGTTTCACGTTTCTTTCACATTTATGTACGTTGTGTTTTATCTCAGACTTATTGTTCACGTTTGTTCGATCTATGTTACGCTTTTGCACATCTATGATCGTTATGGTGTCAGGGATAGAAGTTGGTTTTGCCCCTTAAATCTCCTTGCACGTAATTCATCTCTTTTTACCCTTAACCTACTAGCAAGAAGGTGTGAGAAAAGAAGTTGTCAGATCTCCGATGCCTGACGGTAATCTCGCTACCGATGTAGCTAATCGATCAACCCTTGTTGTAAAAAAAGGCTATGGTGAAGCAGAGCTATTACAATGCGATGGAACTGTCACCTGTGAGCGATTCTTTGTCTACAGATGTCTCCCTGAGGCGATAACTTTTGTTGTTGTTCATCAGTGTACCGCTTCACCGCAGTAATCGGGACCAAATCGCTCGGTTTAGTTTACCTTCGGACTTGAGATGCTTAGAAGTTTGTTTGTTCGTTCAAGTCAAACCACCACCCGCCAAACAACTTGAGCTTCCTAGATCGGAATTCTTCTCAAGACATTGTAGCCGTCCATATTTGTTCTTCAGAGATTTTTCGTAAATTTGTTTATCTTTATGCATCAAAATTTTCAAGCTTACAAATATGGTTCTGAACTGCCAAAGTTCGGAACCTTACAAGGCCGTGCCCAATAGGCTGTCGGCACTTGTTGAAAATTTCGACTCTACCAACCGGGCTTAGGTCAAAATTTCAATTTTCGCTGCACTTCGCCCTCAGGGTTTTCTGGGTTGCTGGTCACGAATCTGATGCAGATAACGATTGGTAACAGGTGCAGGTAACGATGATGACGCATACATGCAGGTAATGATTATGACGCTTGTTTTGCGAGTTTCTGCTGCGGATCTCCCATATTGTCAAGTGGGTGGTCTGGTCAATATTACCAATTTGGTTAAAACTTCGTCTGACTGGGTCATTTGAGACGCTAATTACGAATATTTATTTATTTATTTATTTAAGAATACACAACGAGTGCGCACCACTATTCAGATGAATGTGGGTTAAAACAAACGAAAGCCAAGCAACTCTGAGACAAATACAAATAGAAACTGAAATGAAACCACTGCACCTAAAGCCAAAGGGAGATCTGTCGTGCTGTCCTGGATCTTGGTGTTCGGCGTGCCAAGCTCCCCTTCAGGAGGGTTGGTTTATATCGTCCTCTTTGAGAGCACGTCTCTCAATAAGGCAAAAAGGAGTTGCAAAATGATTTCACGATTCAGAGTCGCAGTCCAGAACGGAAGTCTTAGGACGAGCTTTATTGAGGGGAAGAAAAGAGGGTCAACTCTCTGTCGGATCCTAGTACGGCAATATAGTAATATGTTTTTTTTTCATCAGATTTCGATCGATTTTGGGAGATTCAGGTAGGCCCTACTCCGCGTCGCCATCCTTACCCCGCCTCCTAGCCACGGCCACGCCCTCTTCGTTCACCTGAACCTGACCATGAAGGCCGAAATCAAGAATAACCAGCATCAGAATCGAATACTTAGATGGAGTTTAAGCCAAATCTGAGATTTCGATATGAACACCGAAATCGACAATACGGGTGGCACTCGGTCGAGGTTCGGGAAACGGACATCAGAATCGTGGTCAGCATCCCAACTATCCCTATAGACGAAGTTTCAACGAAAATTATTTTTTATACTAAACGATGGA
Organism: Nippostrongylus brasiliensis; assembly: GCA_030553155.1. Taxonomy (NCBI): domain Eukaryota; kingdom Metazoa; phylum Nematoda; class Chromadorea; order Rhabditida; family Heligmosomidae; genus Nippostrongylus; species Nippostrongylus brasiliensis. The sequence goes on from CP130734.1 coordinate 27,620,055, forward strand.
GTCGGAACATTTAACATGTGCCGAACTGTCTTCTCATATGTTAGACTGTATTTCGGTCAAAATGTTCGACTAAAATCGTACCTCTTCGAAAAACTCACGAACTCACTAGGATCCGGTTTCTTTTTTCCTACTGGAGCGTCGTATTTTCGCCAGTTCTTCGTTCGTCTGCTTCTGTTTTTCGATGTTTTTTACGTTTGTACTTAACATGTGACACCGATGACAGGGTCTAGTGCGTAGGAAAAACGAAATTTTTTGAAAAATTAGCTTGAGCTCCACGATAAATTGTGGAAGGGACGGCTTTCCTTTCTACCTCACTATCGGCACGAGGCTGATCCTGTTCCGAAAGAGATTCAGTGCTTACACCGTATTTTATTATTTAATTATTTTTTTAGTTAATCACGCAGACAGGCGCGCTAAAATTGAGTGTGGCTTTGAAATGATGTACAACGTTATCGATATTCAATTAATATCACACAAAAACATCCATCAGAATGAAATCTGATCTGCGAAAAAAGTTGCAACGTGGGATTTCAGAATCACCTGAACTTATGCTGAGGCTCATCAGTGTTTTTGTGCCGTTTTTTCCTGCGATTCAAGAATTAAAGTATTTTTAGACTTTGATTTTCCGAGATATGCCGGCCGAGGATCCTTTGGAAAGTCAAATTAAATCAGCAGCTTTTATGAGCTCCAATCGGAGCAAGTTAGAATTAAAAGTCAGTGTGGTAGAGCAAATTCGTTGACAAGATTCCACACTGATTGAAAATAGTGCTTGCCTCCAGTTTATGGTAAAAAGCAAAGAAGGAGTGTACCAGATTGAAAATTCGAAAACATAGGTTACAAAGACTTCAAACCCTCTAAGTTTGCAACAGCCCCCAAGTTCTCTCTTCTCTGAATACAGGGACTGATGTGCTAGTATTTTGACGTCAATGTGTTAGTATGCCTTAGCCGAGGTTGATAGATTATTATCTACTTTCTAGTACCCTGAGCTCTAGCGGTGGAATCGATGGTTTTCTTTATTTGAATATACATATTTTAATTTTATTTTCATAGCAACTTGTCAAAAATGCCTTTGGCGGGGTAAGCCGTCGGGTCACCAATCACGAATCTCTTAGTTTAGGCCTCTGAAGACGATGAGCAGGTCGAATTTTTCAAAGGCCATTAATAGAGATTCCATTTACCAACCTCGGCAAAAACAGACTAAATCATTAACATCAGAATACTAACACCACTAAGTTTTAATTTATGCCCCTGCTTAAATGGTGTTGAAAAGTAACATTACTCATCCTGCTGGTGCTCTTGAGCCTGCAAGTGGGTTCTCCTCAAGGGTTTGTGTGTTTTGTTATTCCAGCATCAGTCTCTGTGCTTGGGCGATTCATGGTTAACTGAAGTATAATTTCATACACTTTTAAACTATAATTTCTCATATAATTAAATTTCCTTGATGAAATAAATTCAGCTGCTCGGAGTAAGTTTGCATATATTGATTGTGAATATGGAGCGCTTTCATGTATTCGCGCTGGTAATGCTTCATCATGTTTTTTATCGCTATTTAAACTACTCTTCTCACCTTCTTCGTCGGCGTTGAACTTTCCCGCTGACCTTGAACGTATCTTACTTGTCTCGTGTCACTCGTGTTGCTTGTTCACTGGGTTAATGCTACCTACATTCTTATCATTTAGACGCGCCAATGCCCCGTGTTACCCCTCGAAAGTGCAGCTGATGGCATTTGTCACGCCAATGGTCACCAACATCTCGCCTTCATTGGATTGGCTAACGACGACTACTGCGAGTGTTATTCAGTTACCGTACTCTTTCGTGTTCCCACACAGTTACCGTACTCTGCATAACCAGTTGAAGCGCTCGCTGTGAAACCAGTTTTCATCCTATGCTAGTCGACATGGTAACCGTCCAAGTGGCCACTGAAGCTGCATGATTTTTCGATCGATAAATCGATCAAGATCGAAGAGTGGACTGAAAAAGCATTTCAGTGGAACTTTTGAGTAAAAACAAAAACTTAAGCTTCTGACGCGCTGTAAACCTATGTAATACTCAAACTATATGTATTGGTTCACATTTCTAAAATTCTTGTTTTGGGTTAAAACTGAATTTTTTGATTTCTTTTGGAAAGTTCAGTGGCGCCATTAGTTTCTCAAGTAAATGAGAGCCGTTCGAATCGGATTGCTTTTTCCGACTAAAACGAACAATTTAATCTGTGAGCGATTTCCTATCAAATACAATACGGTTTTTCAAGAGCAACGCTGTCAGTTTGTGGCTGGATCGAATGACAAAACTGAGTTCATTTTCAGAGTCAATTTAGTCATTTTCAAAAAAATCATCTTCGCGGTTGCTATAATCCGCTCTGTTCCAAAGTCGGATCTTTAGAGATTGTCCTGCTCAAAAGTACGGCCCAAGTAGAGAAATATTTGCGATCAGATCTTAATCGACACTAATGCGACAAATCCAGGCGTCACCGTGTGAAGATAGGGCGAAATTGCATTAATGAATCCGTTTTTCTGCTTTTCTTTATCTCTCTTTACGTCATTCTCACGATTCTTTATTTGATCATTTGCGCATCTGGGTGAACGTGGTGCTGCGGTAAAAGGTGCTGTTGACATCCGCGCCATAAATAATCACCCAGGATAACTAAACGTTCCATTACTCCAGGCTCGGATAAATTGCTTGTCTGGAAATGTAAAGGCATCGACTAGGTGTAGCGGGGCCTCTATCAAATCATGGTATGGCTCAAGTACGCATTCATCAATCCTCTACGATTTTGAATAGAACACGAATGCGTGGCGCGTTCCTATGGTTATGGGATACAACACCACTGATGGTTCAGGTCTGTTATATTCTAACAGAATTCCCTTCAAAACAGCTCAGAAGGAAGTGCTGTCACTTTTAGATCTCATTTTGTTTTTGCGATCCTCGCTCCATGCTCTACAATCTCAAGTGGTTTCTTTTATAAACCCTCGTCCCCACTGACTTTCTCGGACGTTTTACTTAGATGTAATCTTCTTCCTACTCAGACGTACATCTGAAACTAAGAACTCCTCGAAAGAACAAAATCTTTGCTCTTCCCTTGTCCGTAAGTGAAGGCTGCGGAAGGTTATGAGGAACGATCTTTCGAATGTTAGTGTTGCTGTACTTGTTGAGTGAACGGGCACTGGAAAATTAGAGCAGCGAAAAGACGAATTCCGTCACAGAAACGCTGGAAAAATCCAGGGAGAACGAAATAGGTAAAGGTTTCGACGTTGTGCGTTCCTCTGTCTGTGGTTGGATGTGGGTGTGAAGGGAAAGATTTGGTTAGCTTAGTGGTGCGTAAACTCGGTCAAACGTCCACCATCACCGCCCAAGAAACACCGACCGCCGGCCGCTGCGAGTATCATTTTATATCACACCGCGCGTGCCTCGAGTATCTTTCTATGGTAATCTTCATGTTTGCTCATGGAAAAAGGTCTAAAGTTGTCAAATCTAGGTAATTTCAGAATTCTCTATCGCTTTTAGGAAACATCGCGGAGTCTTCATCGGATAAAAACGGGAGGAGAACTGGTCTTCTCAAAATCGCACCCCTTATCTCGTGCTCAAGAATTGATCCATCTGATTTCAATCATTTTTGTGTTCTTTGCGCTTTGAATATTTGAAATTGTTTGAAAAAGGGATGAAAAAATGTCGAAAATATTACTGTTGTTTATTGGTGGGAGTCGTGAACTTTTGAGTAAATTTTCTCTTCTTTTTCCCTCTTTTCCTTTTTCATTTCAATCGGAGTTGTCTCCTTCTCTTTCAGAATCCCGAATTTCACCTTCTCTTTTTCTTTTTTTCACACTTCTTCGATCTGCTCCACTTTTGCCATCAATAGTCTTTAATCTGTGGTTGGTGCTGTCACAAATCTGTGCCTCAGTTAATCGATAATTATAGCTGATATTTATTTCACTGGTTATTTACTTATTTTTGACTTTAAACATTAAATTATTTGGGGGCTTATTCTAACTCCCTAAATCAATTTTTACTTGATGTTACACTTGATAGTCGCTTACAAAATAGTCGCTTACGCTTGAAAATGAAAACAAATTTTGGTGAAATCGTCTGTGGTTGGAAAATTCATTCCATCGACGTTCTGCTGACCAAAATTTTGCATTTGCAATCTTGCATTTTTTCTAGATGGCCTTGGGTAAGTGCCACAATCGATCAAATCCCCGATATTTCTGGTATTCCAGGGGACGTGCAGCGGTTTTTCTTCGTTCAAGTTCTCTTTAAAAGCCACGAGGGAACCGGCTGTCTGCAGCAGCGATTGGGTTCATTAAAAGGGCAAATGCTCTGCGGTTGCTCTAAACTGAAACCATCCGAACACTTGAAAACGGTCGTTGACGTAAATTTTGACAAATTCTTCTAGAATGATTGCAAAGGGCTATTTTCCTCGAAAGCCGCTTCTCATGAGTTTATTTAATGTGAATTTTCGACAAGGGAAGGATAGATATCAGAGCCTAGGAAATTCCAACATTATTATTTTACTATTTAACTATTTTCTACTATTTACCACAATTTACTGAATGAACTCACAGGAACGCCTTCTGCTAAGACGTCTCCATCGACCTTCACCTGAGTAGCTTTATTTTGAAAGTTCCAGCTTTTTGTCGAGAGTAACTTATGCTAGTCATGATTATCATCTAACTTTACAGCTGGGGAACAATTAAATTGTTTTGCGACCTACCATTCTGGATTTTGTCTTATTTTCTTTTACATCTTTAGTAAACAATAGAACATTGCTACATGAAAATAGGAGATATTTGGTGAGTGATTGGGCAAAGCTCTTCCAAATATGTACTCAAATTGTTGACTATTGAGATTGGTTTGAATACCACAACATCGCCCCTTTTGGTACCTTCACCCCTTCAGAGGTATCTGGCCGTTGTTTTTGAATGTTAAATAACTTCCTCTTCCTGCCTTTCATTTGTCCTTTTTTTCAATTTTTCTTCGAGTAGAAGTCCGGAAATCCAATTTGTAAATAGCTTCTGTGAACTACATAGTTGAGATTGCTTAGTTGAGGTCTCGTTCATATTGTGAATTATTTACTTTTGTTGGTTCGCGAATGTGAAGGAATTATACCATGACTTTGTTTTTGGTGAGATAACCCTATGGAACAATTGAACTGCAGTTCAAAATTATTGCGACAATAAATAGGGCGGCTATAACGCTAGCGATTTTCTCGCTTTCATGAAAAAATGATCTCGCGTAGCTTGCAGAATTTGGCAGAGACGATGAAAAAACGGACAACGGTACAGTCCATTTTTAGTTTCAACAACGGCTAATGCGCTTGTATTCGCCGGAGTTCTTTGTAAGCGACATATCATTGCAGAGTGCATCTACTGAACGACTGAGGTGCTGTAGAGCCCCATTAAACTGGTCTATTGTTTTTTGTCAGCGACGAAACTTGGAATCCTTCTGGGTGCTTTAGATGAGCTAGGCGACGACTAGTTCTTTCCGCTGTTGTCATCATGGAATCCCTTTACAGATAATAGACGGCAAGGTTTACGCACTATGCTGCTTCTCTGGAGTATCTGTCATCGGCTTATCGAGTTTCAGGAAATTCATCGCCATCTATCGATCGATTTGCCTCCGGAGAGCAGCTAAAGTGTTTGTTTCTAAGTCGGAAACTATGTCGAAATTTATCGACGAAGCAGCATCCGAAAAGAACCAAAAAGAAACCCAACTGTGTCAGGGTTTGGTCACGATTTCGGTCAAAAAGAGTGTAGTATTTCCGTGTCTCGCGACTTTCTTAAATCATTTTCGTAAACTAATTGCGGACTATTACACCGTTTCGTCATGTGAAATATGGGTTACCGTAGCTGGCTGCGAATAAATTAGAATCGTATCAAACACTATTTAACCTTCGCGAATCTTCACAGCTGTCCGGCTTATGTATTCTTGGGTATCGGTTTTTTGAGCAGCTGGAAATCTTTTTCGATATTTAATGAGCGTATGGATGATAGAGAGGAAAGTTTTATAACTCCATGCGAAGTTTTTCCGTTGTAGACCTTGTGTTTCGAGTTCTAAATTTCTATTCTGCCGTCCCGCTCTGATTGGACTTTTGGCATAAACAAGTAGTTTCCTCAGGTACACCAGAGGTAAGGCTGCATGATGCAGTGGGAAGACGCGCTACAGACACCAGCAAGGTGGAGCGATCGGCCCTCGCCCTGGCTAAGCGAAGTTTCCGCCCTTCCGTGGTTGGGTAAATTGGTGCCAAACGTGTCTAGGAAGGAAAAGACACTGATTTGACATAGTGGATGGTCCCCGCAAGTCATTGCGTAGTCCAAATAAACACTCTCCAAGCCTCTGTGCGATTCTGAATGGAAGAGGATTGCACGGCGCGTTTACGGCAACTAATCAACGCTGACAATTTCATCTTACCATGGTGATCCTAGTAGGTAAGTGGTTATGTGGACGATTTCTTCCTCCCCACTACTTTCCTATCCTTGAAGAAGTCGGGAGAAGTGTGTTTTATTGAAATCCGGTTCTGCCTAGTCTATAAGATGCATCCCATCCAAACTGAACAGTATTGCCTTCCCATTAAACCCTTCTCTCCCAGCCACCTACCCAGCAGATACGAACTTCGTAAATGCTACCGATAGCGATCTTATGCTGGCGCTGAGGGGATGAGGCTGCTGTTGGTGTTGCTTGTTGGGAGGTGGGTAGTGTGGTGTATTGTAGTTCACCCAGCCGCTTCCTTTCGCCCATGTCTTACCCATTCCACCACTCATCTCCATCCTCTCTCCATCGGCCGACCATTCCCAGCCATCAGCGCGGCCGTTCCTCTCCGAAATCCGGATTCGGAGACACCGTGTCTCTTCGTCGTCGTCGTCGTTGTCCGTTTCCAATACAATAGTCATTTCGGCTAACAGTGCACTTCTACAGCAAAGCCACCCCCCCCCCGAGATCGCCGCCGACCCAACCGACACCATCGTCCACTCCTCGTTGTACCTACATCGAGATCGGAGAACTTGGTTCGGTCGAGTTCACCGCCTCATCTGTTAGAAGATTCTCTCACAAATGCTCTGACCGGCTGTTCACTGTTTGCCTTGGAAGCTCTATATTTTGTGTTATTTACTTTTACCCTTAACCACCTTTTGCCGCCGAGTAAACTGCCCGTCCGATGTCAGTGTTTCGCGAATAACCTGGCATCTCCAGATATACAAGTCTCAACTCTTATTTATCCATATCTTTCTGGATGCTTCCCATAGGCTATGTGTTTTGTATTCAATACAAATAATTCTAAAGCGATTTTTCGCGGGTGAACGGAAAAACCGATCTATATCGTTTATATCGCAATTTGGCGGAAATTTACCGACGGTACTGTATCTTTGATTTTTCCTTAGAGCTCTAGAACTTCAGGACCCTCCCTTATAAGACCTAGTGATGAGATGAGTGTGGTTGCGGTTCAGATACGTAGAATAACAACTTAGGTCTAACATTTAGATGAAGTTTTGAATTTTTTGCATTTCCGATCAAATTACTCGCTGTAGGTAACGTGTTCATTGTGACGGCTTCTAGAATGATTTTTGAAAGCTGCCTTTTAATAAGAGAGCCTCTGACCTCAAGAAAACGTCTGTTAACTTTTTGAATAAATGTGCTAAATACCATTTTTCCTGTGCGACTGTGAGAGTGGACGATCGCGTCCGCATATGAATCAGGGCTCGTGCGATGCACTGTTAAGAGGCGCTACTTTCACCCGCACGGTCGAGCGATCTATCCCTCTCCAGCCCAACCCATCCTTCCATACCTCCGGGATCGAGTAAATTGTTAAGTAAGTGAGGACACCGAGAGTATGTATCTGTCATTCGGATGTCATTGTATATCTACAATTCTGAATGGAAAACAAATGCGTGGCGCGCCCTTAAGAGAATGGTCTACGCCGACCACTCTACCGGTATGAATTCAATGGTTATAAAACTGCTCTCCGCGTCCGCCAACATTTTGTTCGATTCCTTGGAAGTTATGAGCCACTTCTTCAACAAACTTAAAAGGTTAACCTACTCGTAACTAGTTAGAACGATCTTATCTAGGGGATGTCCTACACGATTTCGTTGATTCTTCAGTCTTTTCCCTTTTTAATTGCGCCACCAATGAAGCTGCTAGATCTTTACTTTCGTTGGAAAATCCTGAATCAGTGAGGATTATTTGACGTTTGGTACCTTGCAACCACCCACGTTGTTCATTGGAAACATATTTTTCTTCTTCTACAGTTTTGTGTATTGTTAAAGTGTGATGATGCGTCTTTCAAAGGACAACTCCTGTTTCAGGGACACTGACTTCCCCTTTTCGTTTTAAAATTTTTAAAATTCAAACTGGTTGAGTGTTCTCGTGTCATCTAAAACAACCACTTTCATTAGGTTGGAATCCTTTATGTAAATTACGAACAAAAAGCGAAAAAACAGCTTTTTTTCGCAGAGCGTAGAGCGTAACGTTTGACAGTGATTTGAAGTGAATAAGAAACAGTCGAGACGTTTGCTGGAAATATGTTGAATTCGCCGCCGGTTGCTTGGTTAATTCCACGTAGCTTTTATTTGGACCATAAGTTTCGTAGGGTTCCGTTCACTGCATGCCGTATCGTAGCTTTTCTGTTGCTAATATTTTACGGCCTCGTGAGACTGATGCTTCTTCTTCAACGTCTTTAGCGGTTCCCTAATATTTATTGTATCCATCTCCTTGCTGTCTCCACCCAAAATGATCATACCGCCGCTAGGCTCCATTTTGCTTTATTTTTTTGAAGACTGAGGGATGAGAAGGCGACAAAGAAGGAGAAATGTCAGAAAGTCAAATTGAAAAATGCAAGTTTGGCTTCTTCTCTGTTTCTTCTTGCTTCTAAGGTAACGCAGTCGGCGTTGGTCAGTACTTTAGGAACGCGCCAAGCATTCAAGTTTCATTCAGGAGGCCTAGCGACTGTTAGTTCTACCTACACAATGACTAGCCGCAGTTAACCCACGTACCAATTCATTGTGTTCACCTTCATAGAAAAGTCTGGTACCAATTTACCCGTCCTGGAGGGATGGAGAGGGTTGGTTAGCCTGAGCAGCGATCGATCGCGCGACCGTACCGTACATAGAAGTAGCGCCTCTTACCACTGCAACAAACAAGTAAAGCCTACAAATACCTTGCAGCCCTTTGCAAGAGGAATGTGAAGGCTAGGGATTTTCACTCGGATATACGCAAATAGAAGTTCAAAAAATCAAACTGAGAGTAAGGGAGAAGGAGAAAAGGGGGGAAAGGTGACAATAGCCTTCTGCTGCGAACCACCTACGCCTCTGTACTTCACTCGATGAACTTTCCGTTCGTCACGAAATCGAACGAGTTCGGGGTCACTCGGACATTCTCCATCAGTTCACCGTCACTTTCGCTAATCTTTTCGCCTTTTGTTGACAGTAATCACTGTGCACTGACTGACTGAGTACTCGATCGGCCGGCCGCCCCTGACCACGACCCATTTCTCCCATAAGGAGAGTACCTCGACGATGCGCCGACGATGACGGACGCGGCCGAGAATCCTATTGTTTCAGTACAACTCTGGATTTCGAGAGGGCGTGGGTTAGATGGGTGGGTGGGTGTGGGCTGGTTGTTGGCGGCCGTCACCGGTCGGTCAGCGCGATGGCTACCTTCTGAAACTTCGAACGGGTTTCGGTTGTCCACCCCGCACGGTATCACGACGTTCCATCATCGGACGTGCGGCGTGTGTGTGCTGTCCACTTGTGTTTATGTGTGGATGTACTTTCGGGAGACTTCCTTGGTGTATTGGTAAGGTAAAGGTAAAGGGATCGGCGTTGATCTGTTCCTGAGCATGTGTGAATCTGTAAAAGCACGACGGCAACCACTTGACGTCCCCTTTACATCATCGACTGCTATTACCATTAGATCTTATTGTCTTTTTGACCGTTCCGTCTTCGAAGGGTATCGTGCACTTCAGGTAGTCGTTCTTCCTTTGTGAAAGGAAAAGAAGGTTGAAGTATTGGATGCAGTCGATTCGGCTGAATTTTTGCTACTTCACTCGCCAAATATATGTATTGCCCACGAATTAGACGGCTTTCGGACTTGGTTTGCCAAACGGAGATACCGTTTATTCTCTGTGTTCAATGGCTTGTGTTGAGTAGGAGGAATTTGGTAAAAGGTATAGTTAAAGGTATCGGCATTTATCAGTCCTATAAGGACTCGCCAATGCATTTGTGTTCTCCACAGAATCGTAGAGGCATGGTGAATGCGTACTTGGCCTTAACCGTGACTTCCAGGGCCAGCTGCTCCACCAAGTCAATGTATTTGCCTTTCCACACAAGTTTGATACCAAACACCGGACCCAGGAGGGATGGAAGGCTTGGTTTGCCCCGGCGAGGGTCGTTCGCTTGACAGTGCGGGTGTCATTAGCGGCTCTTACCACTGCTCCTTGCGTCCCCGTCCTTGGTGAGCACTGAAAAAATATCTGAAATGTAACGAAACACACTACGATAAATCGGTATCTCTCACGCTAGAACATACATAGAGACGAAGTGGCGCCTAGTGATTTTATGTAGTTTTCTGGAGGCTAAAGGCCAGGGATCAATTCCAAAGGGAATAGAGACCTAGAATCAAGGGTGTAATGATTAAAATAGCCTAAATGGGTTAGCAACCGGGGCATGGTGAATTAGTACCAGACTGGCTGGAAAGGTGAGAAACTGATCTGATCCTTAGCCAGTCATAGTGTAGTCCAACAACCATTCATTTACGATTTCGAACGGGAGGCTAATGCGCGGCGTATCTTTCGTGGACTGATTACCTTCGAATGATCGTCTTTCATCTTCAGGAATTGTTAGCTCATTGTGATAACCGGTGGTCCTACCCTAAAACACTTAGTCTGCTGGCTATTGGTAATTTCATAGGTGGGCGGATTTGGAAAGTCGCAATATGACGCTGGTCAGTGAGATTTGGAGGCTAGACGGCACAATTCACTGAAATGGATGCACGAGAGATATACAGCAGACGGCGCTTTCCAACCGAACTTCTCTGTCGATTTCGATTAGAATACGCTCGATTTCCCTGTGTGTAGTCATCGGCACTAGTGGGCCTTTTGTTGGACAGCCTACACACTTCTCCTAGTACGCTGTACTCACTTCTGTACATACCTGCCTGAAGGCCTTTCGCTCGCACCTACTCTTTATCGTTTCTCCATTTTCTCGTCTTCAAAATACCTTCTTTCAATTCTTGCTCATCTCTTCTTTCCTCCTATTTTGTCCATTTTGGTCTGAGGTGGACTTTGCCAGCGCACGGCTGCACCATGATTCCAGCAACAGAAAAAAAGCACTGAAAGAAATTGGTCGAGCTCGCCATAGGTTGTCTGGGTGTCATGTTGGGTGCGATGTTTCGTGCTTGCTGTGCTTGCCTAAGCCTGGGGGAACCTGTATTTCTTGATGCGGGTACTTGATCAAAGTGTATATACCGTAATATTAGTTTTCTAGTCGGCTGGCTGGCTAACGTGGTCGGTCGGTTCGAAGCAGCGTAACATCGTAGGTACGCCTCAATTAGGTCATCTCACTGTCCTACTACGCTTGCCGGGTTCTGGTCACAATCAGCCGCTGATCAGACAACTTCGTGAAGATTTCCAACAACTAACCCCGACCGCCGCTTTCCACCTTGAACGCTGCTAATCGGCGGCGCGTACGGTACGAACTACGGTATTTGGTGGGATACTGGTTTCGAGCCGCTTCCACAGCTAGCCAGTTGCCCGATCAGTGGTCACCATACACCATTTGCATTTCGTTCTCTCAAACTTTGAACAACTTTTCGAAAATGCGGCGCTTACAACCACCGACGACTTGATAGCACTCGTTTATCCGCTGTCGCTTGCTCGCATGCTGTCGTTTCCCTTTTTTTCAGGACTTCCGTCGTCGCTGCAGCAGCTTCTTCTTCCTGTGTGGATCTTGATGAACACAGTGCATGCCCGCTCGTGATCTGATCTATCTGTTATCTTTTCTTATTGCAACGACCTGTGAAGTTTTCATGCTGCTGCGTGTTTGGTTCCCCTACGTAACACACAGATATACGCTTTAACCAGAAGTTTCGACCGACTCTGTGGCGACGATCGCAAGACATTGTGAGTTCCGTCGCCAGCAAATCACATAATTATCAGCCAGATCTTCATAAAATTCTTTCTGAGATCTATAAGATTCTGGCGACTATTTACTATCAAGCTCGTTACCACTTTCTTCAACGTCATTCCTAGGAGTTTATTATTGCTTTGCTTACGAATCTCGATAACAACGCAAGTTTTATTCTACTTTTGCGCAGCTTAGCAAGGAGTGTTTCATTCCAATCTTTTACCGCTTTCATTTCCATGTTATCCAGCTTCTTTCCTTCTTCCCCTTATGGAACTATGTATGGAGGGCTTCTAGGTTTTCTAACTTGTTCATTTAGCGTGCTTACAAGTGATCGCTAGTGCCCCTTGTTTTTTTTATTATTCTTATGTGCTCAGAAATTCTTGGACTTCAAATGACACCGATCAGACCGGCGGCTCATTGCTCAAAGATCGTCGCCTCTACCAATATTTGAACGACCTATAAAATGAACTTTCCGGTGGGACGTTGATCGACACGTTTATGTTGCCATAAATTTAACCCGACCGCGCAAAATGCACTACGGATGCCTGCGTTTTTATGTTTATATCATATTTCATTCATTTTATTTTAACACATCATGTCTTGCACTTAATACATTATTTTGTTGTTCATAGTCACCCGAGAAACCTTTTTCATTAACTCATTTTTCATCCACCAAGCAGTTTACGGGAACGGTTGTAGTGATGAAGAATAATGGTTTATTCTTCATCACTACAAGGTTTTTGTAGGTTTCGCATAGAACTAGACTAAGTCCCCTGCGCTGAATAAAAAGGATAGATCCGAACGGATTTTACCTTTGCAGGCATCAGCTTCTCAGATCTACACCGTGTTATAGGTTTCCGCTCCGCCATAAGGGAAGGTCAAACGGATCTATCCTTTTTTATTAGTTTCTTTTGCGAAATCCAAAGCTGCGCTCTTTTTTCTCGACTTTCCGATCGCCACTCTCTGGGATTCTAGTCATTTTGTGTTTTTTCACTCAGAAATCACTCCTGATTGGTGTCATTCGTCACCCTTTTTCCGTTGTTTTCCTCACGCTTCGTTGCTCTTCTTATATGTTCATGTGATTTCGGCTGTGAAGGTTCAGATAGGATTCTGGCAGCTTTTCCTCTTTTTCCGAGTCACCAATGAATTTCACCTCCTCCTAGCGAGCCGTACGATGTATGTGAGTGTGTTGTGTGAGGGCGTCGCACTTTATCAGCGTAGTAGTTTCGTGGTTGATTGTGAGTTTACACACGCTGAAGAGTCGTGGTGCCGCGCTTTACTTGCTGTCTCTGTCTGTCTCCTCCGGGTGGAAAACGTGTGGTCTTCGCTCACCTACCGGACGGACCCTCACAGCTGTCCTCTATTAAAGTCGGATTTGTGGAATCGATCACACACTCTACAATGTTTCAGAGACACCACTCGTACTCAGATCGGCCGGATGCGTCTGGCGGCTCGAGTTCTGGTCCTGATCGTCGTCGTCGTCGGCTGTAATACTACTAGTCGGGCACGCGAACAGCTCTCCTCTCACTCGGTCACTCGTAAGGTCACTCACGCCCGACGGCCGAGCGGCTGTTTTGGCCACGTGCGAACAGCAGAAGGAAAGTTCGAGGCCTCTCCAGGACCACCGGTACCGATGTTTGGTATCCTACTTGCCCCAAAAACCTCTAGGCAAGACCTCATCCGGGCGATGCGACTTGATAGACTCCCTCAAAGGCCGAAAGGAATGCCGACCGACCCAACTGCTACCTTACGCTAGTGCTTGAAAATCTGAGGCCTATTCAGCGTTCCACAGGTGATGAGGGCCTCACCAATACATATCACTTTCAAAAGAGTGGGACGTATGGAATCATCAAGAGCTGCGAGTTGAAAATTTTCAAAATTTTGTTCAAAACTTACAGCTCAGGGAGAAGAACGCGCAGATCATTGGATAATGCGCTTTTGGTCGCCTAGATGTTACCAAAATTTCTTGTCGATACACTTTTTTGTGTTTGATAGAGTTAGGACTACAGACAACAAGATCTCGCCTCCGCCAAGGATGGTTTGGTTGTGGAAAAACTCAATAACAACCCCTTAACCCCTTTCCCTCTTTCCTCTGTGGCTTTTACCATTAGATCTTATCGTCTTTTTGACTTCTCTGTCCCCAAAGGTAACTTCAGGTACTCATCTCCTTTTGTAAGAAAAAAATCCGGCAAAATCACTCTATTTAGAACCACTTACCTATTTGCCTGAGAAGGTTATACCCTGCAGCGGTAAGGTTTACTCACTGACTTCATCCTGTCACCTCTTAGTTTCGATAGGAACCACCGTTATCTTTAAAACGAGATCTGAAGGGGAAATGGGAGCTTCTACAGCCACAAACAGACCAAGATTTGTGAAGTAGGTTTGTTAAAAGGTTCGATCGGGTGAGAAAGCGGCCACGTTTTTTTTACAATTTTTCTCAGTGTGCATTTCGGGTAAATGTGTTGAACTTCAGAATTCCCCCAGGTTTGATGTCACAACAAAAAACGGAAAAAAGAATCGAGGCCATCACATTCAGCTTAGCTACTCCATAGGGCGAGCGTTTTCACCACCGGTCCCTGGAAAGTAGCTATTAAAGGATTCTAAGACCTTGAAAAGGGTTGACTTCAAAGATCCAGTACTTACAAGTTGATTCTGGGGCAAAAATACTTTAAAACCAGGGATATATAGGTATTATTTATCCTCGGGCTGACTTGGGTACACCTTACTCACCAATTTAAATCTATTTTCGGATTTCCGCAGGGTGTTCTAACATCTCTCGAAGAAAGTGCTTTTCTACATCCGCCTCCCATTTCTTACAGATATTCAGTGACAGCATTCATCACCAAGTAGCAGCCGGGAGTTTTTCTTGCGAGCAAGTGTGACGAGTATCAAATTACAACTCAAGAAACTTGTTGAATATATGTTAAACATCTTGTTTTCAGACGATGATTTATGACTAGTCGGTTGTAAACCTTGAAATCGTGAGACGTTTCTTACTGACTTCCGCAGATATCTCCCCGCTACAGGAAGCCGTTTAAAATGATTTTGATAAACCCGGGCGCAGGTATCTGCTTGGGTTTGGCAAAAAAGAGAGCCGATCAGTATCCGTTTCCGTTTTGAAGGGTGTTTCTGAATTTTAATCCAAGTTCAGTTCTCTGTGGCATTCTAAGGGCAGAGTGTCAGCTTCTCATCGTTCTCCCTCGATCATCTGCCAGCTTTAGGATCTGAGTTAATTTTCTACTGGCAATGAACGGTAGGCTAATAGAATGCCACTACGCTCTTCACTTCCTCCACCCTTCTTCCGAGGTCATTCTTCCTTACTTATTTACTTCATCTGCGCCTTCATGCCTGTTTTGGAATCTTTCATTCGCAAGACTTTCACACCTGAGCTATTCCCAGGGTGTGCCTAAATCCCACAAAGGCGTTTTGGTCATATTTATTTTTTAAAAAGCGACTTCAAGACCAATTCCTGTGAGGGTGGTTCTCATAGCGAATGGCGCACTGCAACGGGTGCTACTTTTATCAGAACGGTCAAGCGATCGCTCCTCACCAATTCAACCTAGCCCTCTAGCAAATTGATATCAGACTTGTCTGGGAAAGTGATCTCAGGGGCTTGTTCGGCGGCGCAAGTAGTTGCGTCAAATTCGCCTCGCCTCTACGATTTTTAATGGAAAATGTATGCATGGCGCGTCCCAAAACGATTGGTTATACCCGATCATTCGCCTTTACTTTCACCTCATTCAATTCATTTAAAAATCGAATTGTGGCCTGGTTTTGGGCGTCGTAGAACGTTTCTTTCATTCGCTTGTTGTTTCAGTCAGATTTTGCTATATAATATTTTGCTGAATTCTACCTAACAATCCATGCAAAAGTAATGGATGCGATTTCTGTGGTCCTGAGAATAAACCCCCATTAAACAAACCAGGAAAAATTAAAGATAACCAATGATTTGTTGTTACCTGAGGCCCTGAAGAAGGCGAAAAGTACCGAAACGTCGTGGTAATAGGAGGCGTTATTCTGGTTCACAGTAGCCTAGCGACCGTCCATTCAGCAATGTGATAATGTCAAAGTTTATTGTTTGTTTGACATGAATAACGTGGTCCTCATTCACAAAACTTTGAAGTCCCACTCTTGTGTGATTCCTTCAAGTGGATAAGATACTTCGGAATCACCGTCTAGCTTTTCTTCCTTACCGTAACACTGTGCTTGCCAGTTGCTGACATTAACAGTATGATAACGCTAGGGTTTGTTGGTGACCGGACTTGGACTGGACAGCGGAAAGTTTTATTTTTATTTTTCTCTAGGCCCAAGTGGGCGAACTTCAGTACTGAGTGGGCGAACCTCAGTCCTAAGTGGGCGGACCCCTGTCCCAAGTGGGCGAACTCTAGTCCAAATTGGACGAAGCTCGAAGTTGTAGTAGCTTGCAACGTTCTGCCCTGTGAGTGCTCCCCTGCTCCAGTTGACTACTATATATCAAAGGAACATCGAAGCGGTCCAGAAGTGATGTGTAACTGCACAACAGCCTCATAGAGCGCGAGCGGGCTTACACTTTGTTTCAGACTCTCATATGTTTCGGAGTGTGAGTGTGCGTAGTAGATGCTTTGAGCAGAGTTTGAGCCCGCTATGACTACTACTCGTGCCTCTACGTTGTAATGCACTCGGCCCTCAGTCACCCGGCGAGGTCGTCGGCCACTACTACGGCGACCACGTTTTTCACCCTCCAGTCATGACTTTTGCCTGCAACTACTATAGTGCAATCCTCTGCGTGAACAATTCTGCGCTTTTCGATAGCCGCTGCTTTAAAAAGGTCCTATTTCTTCAATTTTGAATAAATAAATAAATAAATAAATTTTCATAGTACCATCCAAGGGAATCGTATAGAAAACGCTTCTCTTTAGAGGGTGAACATGGCTGACTCCAAAAACTTTCCCAAAAAATTAATTGACTTTCCCAAAAATTTTCTTGATTTTTCCACCGCTGTTGAAGTCTCACCTTTTCTATATCTCTCGGAGAAAACGTCCTCCATAAAACTTGATTGAGCGTAAAGTGCTACCCGAATCACACCAACATTTGTGACCAGTATTGTCACTACTGTAGTCCATTTTTTTCTGCTGTTACTGTACTTTGACTGATACCTGGTCCCTGACCCTGATCTTAGATCTAAAATAGAATTTAGTACGAATGTTGGGATTTGAATCCGCGCAAAGTGCAGTGGCGCTACTGCTACCCACGCGGTCGAGCCATCGATCCTTCCCCGGGTTAACTACGGTTTCCTTCTATACGGGATCGAGTAATTTGGTTTCGTACTGCTCTGAAGAAGTGAAGATACCAACTTGAACAGGTCGCAATTCATTGTGTAGGCCAAATACGCATCAACCATGCGTCTACGATTTGAATAGAAGATAAGTGCATGGCGCGTTCTAAGGGGTCTGACCATCACCGATCACTTTACATATTTCTTTTGAAATGATCTGATTTTGTTGTTCTGTTGAGAACATCCGCTCCTTCTCAGTCACTCGCTGTTTGGAGAATTTTTCACGTCACGGACCATGCCTTTTAGCCGTATATGTCGCTAGGTGGTCGCCGTGGCTGACAAAGTTCTTCTATCTATTTCTAAAGCATCGAACCCTTACCACAACGTGTAGTTACGTGCAGAACAAATTCAAGGCGCATCTTCATCTTCGAAACACTGGTGTCGTCCCTTGAATGGAGGTCGGAGCCTCTTGAAAAATAGATTCGAGAGACGTCGATTTTTTGTAGCGGACTGGTTCAAAAACCCATCTCAGCGACTCCCTCTCAAAGACTCGTTGACGAGGCTCTGTGAGCGCCTCTCTCGTTCTTCCCGCGTACCATCATTTTCGAATTTCCAGGCGTGTTTCTGGCATTTTTTCAGCTCCTTGTCTGTCGGTTCGATGAGAAACAGCGCCGGTTTTTGTCACGCGTCGGTTTTCGCACACCCGAAACATCGAACCACGACGAAGCGCCGCCGGCGGTGGCGTGGTGAGAGATGTCCTCAACGGGTTTTTCGGCATCCACCGGTCAGCAACAATGTGCTGAGTTTTGGCGCGTCACGACGCTAACCAAATAGCCCCCTTGGCAAAATTGCTCCGAGTTCCCTCTATTTATGGGCTCCGAAGTCCTACTACACTTGAGCAGTTATTTTCATGTGACGGTGGCTTCTCTGTGTCACTGTCAATTTTCATTGCTTTTCCCCTGTCTGCTTTTCGCTTCTTCTTTTCTATTTTCTTGTACTCTTCCATGTTGCTAATTTCCTTGAACTCTTCTGGAGGCTAACATGAAGCTTTTTCGACTAACTGCCGTTGGTTCGATGAACCTTACTTTGACTACTCGATCCAAGATCTCAACAGTCCTACCAGAATTTGAAAGCTACAAACAGGAACAGTGAGAGGGGAGAACGGTATAATATTGGGACGAATGGAACATTCATGCTATTAGAAAGTATTTGCTTTATTTCGTGATCTCGTAAGCCATCACTTTTCTACTAATTTCTTTAACGATCATCTACAAAGTAATGGGCTGCCTTACCTCTACTCGCTCTTCCAGGTGATCAATTCGTAATGCCTCGCTCATTTGCTGACCATTTATCTGTGGTCGCTTTTTAACTTTCAACGTTTCAATCGAATAAGGAAGATATTGAGCTACCAAACAATAATTCTATTCAAAAAGCTACCTTATGCAGGTCGGCCAGAAGAAGAGGAGAAGATCCCTAGATATATGAAAGAGTTCTTTGGGTATATGAAAAGTATAAGCTTCCGGGAATCGGAGTCACCCTCTTTCATATATCTGCGTGATTTGGCCTATACAATCACGTTCGGTGGCAAGAAGCTATACCAAGTCAGTGGATTTATCTTTTAAACAAGTATTGCAGCAATTTACACAAAACTGGAGGTATGGAAGGCTTGGTTAGCTCCGGCTTTGTTCCACCGCGAGGGTATAAGTAGTACCTTTTACCACTGAAGCACTCACCACGCGCCGTAAAATGTTGAATAATTAAGCGAAAGTTAATGTTCAAATGAGTTAACCTTTGCAGTTCTACCACTAGGCAACGAACTAAACCCGTAGGTACACATAAGAAAGGTATATTATTAGGTTGGCAACTAAGTTCGTGGACTCGCAAACGCCTTCAACAAAAGTGTTAATTACCAAATAAAGAAAAACGCTACCCAAAGTGTTAATTACCAAATAAAGAAAAACGCTACCCAAACGATATATGAACCATCAAAATGAACAGGTAGTTCCTCACTCTCAGGTAGATGCTCATTCCACTTCCTAAGAAATGCTGAGTTTTCGAGGAAAATTATTTTCATAGGTGCATTTTGACCTACATCTCATTACTGGATCGTCTTCGCCCAGAGAATGCAGGAAAAATCCAAAATAGGTAGTATTCGTAAAGTGCTACATCTGTACTGTAAGACGCATAAACAAGAGCCCTCCAGCTCACATCTTCGGATTTTTGGAGTGATCGAAACGAAGCGTGATGTTTGGCGGTGTCATGATGAGTGGTGACACAACTTTCAGAAAGCTGCTCAAACAGACTACCGCGTAGTTCAACCTGTGCACAGCCAAGCTAAAGAGAGTAGGGCTCTAGGTAAATACTGAGACTACCACCGATCGATTCTTGAAAGGTGGCACCTTCGTAGAACCTCCAGACTAAGATCATCAGCTTCCTGTGAGGAGGTGGATTTCAGGATCTGTAGCGGCTCTCATTTTGATTTGGGTGACCGGCTAGCAAGTCAGCAATTATCAAGTAATGTTCACATCCCACCTCACGTTACCACTTTGTGAACAAGTGATTCGATTTTAGGGCAAGCTCGAAGTTTGCTTGCAGCATCCGCCCCACTCTCCTCCGGGATGGGTCAAATCGCGAGGCACATATTGCCATTTTTACAGAAAAAACCAGAATAGTGCAGAACTTTTTCAGTTGAGCTATTTGAGCACCTGACTTCGAGTGTCAACATAGATGTTGCCAAGCTCTGATTTCTTTCGGAGGGACTAATTACGGCCTTCCGACCGAGCTCCATAGGTCATCCGAGAAACATTTTTCTTTTCGTTCGGAACTGCTTGCTCAAAATCTCTTGATATTTTTGAGTGCCATCAATCGTTTCAAGACATCATCCCCAGATACTGTACACACAAATTATAACGCTTCAGCAACCTAACGGCAAAGCAGGTACTCTTGAAGAAGGACATGGTAAACGCTGGTTTTGGATGTTTTCATTTCAAGCGGAAAACGTTCCTCAGCAAATAAAGGTAACAGGGTTAATGAATGGTTTTGGAAACTACTTCATAAGCGCTATCACACGATTAAAAAAGCAATGGAATTGCTCAATGTTTAAGCAAGTTGTGCTTGCTAGAAGTAATGAGTGCAAAACAGTCCACGAACTTAGTTGCCAACCTAATAAAAGGGGAGCTCTTGGGTCAGCTTCATTAAATAGAACCTCGGACTGGTGCTGTAGTCTGGGCCACAACAAAGATATAGAAATTACTAAATCAAATCATGTTACGTACCGCATTCTGGTGGTACTAGAGACCCTGGGTAAGCAATACATATCGGTATATCGGTCAATTGAACGGTAAAAAGTTCGCAGTCGTGTGCCGAAGAGGGGACCTCAGCGAGTGGACAGACGGCCGCCCGATCCAATCGCTATATCTTTAGTGTATCATCTGTGTGTGTGCATGGGGTGTGGGTGAGATACGTGATGACCGTCCGTCCTTGTGCGCATAACACCGTACCTACCTGGTGCAGGTGATGGAGGTGTACATAAATATATCGCCTTAATCAGAACACGCGACACCGGCCCACCAGACGGCTGTCACCGGCAGGAGAGGGCTCTTCTGAGCTTTACTATTTCACCACCTATTATAATCCAAGTTTCTGCCGGTCTCTTTTCTTACCTGCCACCTCGCTGCTGTTTATAGAATTTAAAAGGGTGATTACTTTTCTGAACTCGATGTTCGACTTTGCCACGGTACTTTTAATTCAATTATTTGGTGCTGAAAAAATTGTATTTTGTGGACGTTGGTTTGTGCTAATTAACTTTGTGCTTCGATTTATTTGGATATCATTCAGTCTTTTTTACTTTTTGCAATCGCTGAAAATTATTGCTTCTTAGGTTCCTTGGCTTTTAAACAAACCCACTCCGTACCTTTCACAGAAGTATTTTGCGTTACGTTCAAAAGAGTTCTTCTTTCATCTTTTCTAAACAACAAGTGACGCTGTTGGTGCATACATGTGACTTTTGCCTTGCATATCCCTTATGAGCGATTAATCAATGAGCCAGCGAAATATGAGGAATTGTTCGTGACTCGTTCATAAAAAGGCCTGTGTGGTGCAATGGTAGGAGGCGCTACTAACAGTCGCACGTTCAAGCGATCGATCTTCGCCCACCTAACTTTCCATCTCTACGGTGTCGGGTATATTGGTACCACACATGTCTGGGAAAATGAACACACTGGGTCGCTGTAGCGACTGACCCACGCAAGTCGCTGCATATGCCAAGTACGCAATCATCATACTTCTACGATTCTGAATGGAAAACGAACGCGGCGACGCGTCCTTAGGGGACTGATCATCGCCCCCACCTTCATTTTACCTTTACGTTCGTAATCCAATCCCCATTTTCATAGTGTGGGAAGGAAGCGTGCTGATTCCGCCCAAGAGAAATAAACCCCTTTCTTTCCCGTAGACCAGAACAGGCAGTCAAACTGTGGTCTTACCCACCTTTTTCTGTTTTTGTGTTACATTCGTGGCCCCAGATCATAATCGAAATTTTTCGGTACATTGGATTGGACATTGGATTACATTGGGTTCCAGAAAGATTTCATTGTGCGCGTTTGGCTTTTTTGTTGTGTGCCTGACCAAACAAAGCTGGGAACACTGTACGCTGCTCTTCAGTGGTCTAATACTTGATGGAAATTCGCCCACTTGGCTTCCCTCAACCTTTCCTTACCTCGTCATCTTAAAATGCATTTCTTCTCACTTTTCCCTTATTTCTGCTCTACCCTAATGCTGCTTTTGAGGATCTTTGAAATGCTTTTTAAGGTAACCTTCTGTTAATTTAGTTTCCATGAATATCATAAAACGACATATTTGTTACATGAATATAATGCAATAGAAGAAAATTGATGTTTTTTCAGACTGTTCCTTAAAAACACCGAACGACGTAGTTTCTGAAGCGAAAAAAAAGAAAAAAAGAACGTTTTTTAGAGATGGCTAATACTTCATTCGAACTTCACTGCTAACGCTTTCTGAATTCTTTCAGCAATAGGAGGTAGTTTCTCCATCGATCTATGTAATTTTTTGACAGATCCTGCCGAAGACAAAATGAGAAAGTATGAAAAGTTTTTTTCAACACGGTAGAACAATTGTTTTGCTTTCAGTACAAAATTGGCGAAGCCTATAAAGAGTATGGATGAGATTTTTTCTGCTTTTGTTGTTAGGCTGATTCCTCATTGAAGTTTCGGAAAGTGCAGGACACTACCTACTTCAATATTTCGTTACCGTTTTGCTAGAAATTGCTTTACCATGCTCACCAACAGCGCATTTTCATGATTTTGGGCGTCCTTTCGGAACTTTCCAGCGATGTTGCTGTTCTGTGAACTATACTTGTTGCTTTTCTGCTCAGTCGAGTATCTGAGTCACTATCTATTGGAGGTATATTTTCACCAGCTCAACGACAATTTGTCCGTGTAGCTGCTGGCTGTCATCTACCATCCTTCCTTATTCCTGCCTCCATTATGGGCACTCATGTGACTTTACAGTAAACACCTACGCCACAGCAGCAGTTTGTCAGTCAGCAGCTAGTTGCCCTTCAAACTCATTCGACGACCTCGAAACCTGTATGATCGGGGGTCGTTTTGGCGCCGTCGTCGGACCAATCTCGGATGGTGATCGTATCCCCTCCGACGACGACACCATTCGGGATCGCGTTTCAAAATCGCTCAGCCCGGTTATTATTTCGGGGATGCGACACGATCGTGAACCGGGGACCTAACGGTTGCCCCCAACCGAGAATTCGGTAGAGGACACCACGGCGCTCCCAACAACGACGACGGCGTTTCTACCCCAAGCAACAAGGTCATCCGATACGCTGCTGTTGTACTATAAGCACCGTAGCGCCGATTAAACTCTCGTCGCTGTAACTGCCAACAGTTGCCAGTAAAATAGTTATCACTACTGTCACGATGCGCTTCCTTGTTGCAATAGCGTCACTATTTGGCCAAATCGAGTGATGAACATTTCATTTCCTTTTCCAACCTTATAGCCCCTTCATGTTCTTTGTGTTGGCGATCTTGACTGCGAAGGTACAACAGCTATATTGGGATTTGTAAAATCCATACGCTTCAGAGAGAAGTGACTTTCGCGTAAGGAATTCGTTTGAACGATTGCGAGCGATAACTGGTCCAAGTCTGTTGCCAAAGTGCCGCGGTTTTTACATGGCTGTATAATTGGTGTCAAAAATCAATTGATATTTAATTTCAATAACGTGATTCGAACCCCTCCAACTCTTTCTGGGTGCACTGTATTTCTTCAAGTGTTTGCTTTGGTTTGTAGCTAAGAGTTCAAAAAACTTTTTTGTGAGTATACGAGGGTTTCCTACTAACGACGACGATCCCGTTAATACTCCATGCCCATTCTCGTTTCTCTCGAACATTGTACAATCTCTCCTACGGCATCATATGTCGTTCAGTTTCAATAGTCTCGACAAATCTATTTTCTATTTGGCTTTGGTGCATTTTGACGCTTTTATCGAAAATTCAACCATTGAACCGGCGGTAAGGGGGCGCGGTTTTCAAAGATATAAACCATAGCATTTTCCTTTGAAGAGTTGTCCATGATTCCTTGTGCATCGTATGGCAGCTACATACCTTGGATTGATACGGAACCCTGATGTGCTTTATTTGGATTTTGATACCGAACCCTAATGTGATATATTTGGATTGCTAACCCCTCTCACGGAGTTGCCAGATTTGTGAACAAAGCAGGCGATTTCGCATACCCTGATGTTGATGCTCTTACCGCAAGCGTGCTGCTACATATTTCTTATTCATGAATATTGCTGGCGAATTCGACTTCGAACGTGTTGGTAAAATATACCGTATTAGCGATAGCGTGGTGTGTTATACTTACATCAGAGTACGAATGAACCTGTGGAAAAGAACCGACGAGGCTTTGATGAATCTCGGTTAACCGCTCGGTCAGGATTAATAGTGGGTTTAACAATTATGAATCTAAGCACAGGTGATAGGGGAATTTCGATCTGCGTTTCATGTTTTCAGAGTTGGGAGTTATCATGTACTATTCATCAGGAACAGCTGTACAGATAAATAATACCCAACTGGACCTTATACCGGCTGGGTACATAAGTACCGTTTTAACGGACATACTCTATGCTGGACCATGTAAGCGAGTAGAAATTGGACCTTGGGGAGCTGCTGGTCCTTCGAAAGGAAAAAACGGAAATTTCGCGTGACGGAAACTTGTGTACAAATCTTCACCATGAGCTAGTCGGCTGTTCTTTAATCAGTCTCATGGTGCTTCTTTCTCATTCTATCTCTCTCTCTCTCTGGCCATTAGTTTGCTGTTTTCTTGTTTCCCTCATGTCAAGATCCTACATAAGAAGTTCGGAAGTGACGTGAGCGACTGCCCTCAGGCGATCGCTTTCGTATTTGTTCCCTCATCACCAGTGGGCAGTGATCAGTTTGAGGGTGGACGATGGTCATCGTCGACGGGCGGGTGGTCGGCGAGTGTGGGGACAACTGGTCGCTGGGCGAGTTTCAGCGGCGGCGGATTGCGCCGTGCTAAGCGCTGTGCATTGTCTTTCTCGAGAGTTGCAAGACACGTCGACGGTCGAAGCCTATTACTACGGTTTTAAGCGACTCGTGCGTTCGGAAAAAGCCGCTGAGTGAGTGCGAGTGAGGAGGCCATAGGACGAGAAGGACGACGAGGAGAAGGAGGAGGTGAGGTGCGGCGGCCGGCGGGTGTGTGTCGATCAACTCTCGATGTTTGCACTGGACGCTCGGGTCGTGACCACTGTCGACGCCGACGGCTCAAAGTGACTCCGCTGAAACTCTCTCACTGACCGCCACAAGCAGTTCAACGACTGACTGAGAGTACATTTCGGAGACTAAGAGAGAAAGACTCCTTTCGAATCTGATTTGAGAGTCCATGGAATTATAGTAGTCTGTCGAAGCAAACAAATTCACTGGTTACAGGAAAAGGCTCCGTAGTACAAACACGTGCAAGTGTTATGATATGAGATGAATTCCTGTTTCAGATAACCTCAAATTGTTTGGCGGGCGGTGGTTGAATAGTGAAACGAAAATTATCTTTTTCCCACTCAACCTGGGGCCCTCACGGTTCCCTTGATAACAAGACATAATCGAGGCAAATAAATGAACCAGAGGTCAGATACAATCATGAGTACTTAGTATGTTTACCGAATGATAATTATGTCACGAAGATGTTATCAATCAGAGCACGGCCCCAATTTGTAGAACAGTGAATATTCGACTGGTAAGAAGTGGCCTAACTTGTGATTGTGTTGAGCGGCTGTTTGGAGTTTTTTTTGATTCCGGGGAAAAAGGTGTGATTTTTAAAGATCTGGCTCCCACATACTCGACTAGAAAAAAACATATTTTTGACAATAGAGACTAAGCGCCATTTACCAAATTCCTTCAAATCTGAGACAGAGTCTAGGGAACCGGCCGGCACTTTTCAATAACAAGTGGACAAAGCGATTCCTCAGTAAGGCTCCGAGCAAGGGAAATCGTTACGAATGTGAACGTTTGTGTTCAAATAAATTGAACGCAGAACTCTTCTTTGTTGGTTTTTTGGAAATTCTCAGGCAAAAATAATTAGCTCAGGCTAGGAGAAATTAGTTCAAGTTTACGGGAGACTTGACGGTGAAGGTGGTTATTTCCTAAAACTTTTTCGGCCCTTTTGTTCTAACTCTTGGATATATCATGCTTTTCGGACATCAGCTTAGTCAGTACTCACACAACTTCATACATTCATCTTTGTAAATAACAATTAACAACAACTAAACATTTGTAATACTCGTTGAATGCTACCCTGCTGAGCGAGGCTAGTAAGTGGTTCAAAATTGGTTCGCCTGACATTTCCACATTTCCGCCGTCATCGGAGGCCTAGAAATGGTTTGAAACTCGTAAAAGTGAAACTTCAGACCACTGAAATTCGATTCACCTTCTACCCTTTCTCGGCTTAGCAGCATCAAACGATCGTGGCACCATGCCGAGGTTTTGAGAGGAGGAAAAATTTGAAGACATGATGATGCCGTTTTCAGAATAAAGACTTTGCTGAGGATGCGAGAACATCTTCGGCTACTTTCCTCAATTTCGAATTCAGCACCTTCCCGTTTTGCTCATTTGGTATCAGCCCACTGCCGTTTCCAACTTTGCACTACTCGGAGGTGTGTCGTATCGACGTTGTGAGACGGATAGAGTTTCGCTGGCGCGCCTTACATCTTAGCTAAGGTTACATGTTGGGTTTGCATTACGGAGCACCCGCCGAAGACCATCGTCCTCGCTGTTCTCGTCCGTCCCTCGCGTCATTCCCAAGAGCCCGAACTAAGTAAACTTTGCGACTGCAGCTGCTGCTACGACTGCTGCTCTGCTGCTGATGGTGCTCTCGTTGTTCTTTGTCGCCACGCGAGTTTCTCCGCTTTCACGGCTAGTGATCGTCGGCTTTTCGTGACTTTTTGCGACCTTTCCTCGGCCAGAAGATTTCATGTATCAATTTCTGGGTCGTACATACTTCATAGGGCTCTGTCCACTCGGATAAACGTATTTGATATCCTTGCTTTGATATCAAATTTTATGGTCCTGTTCTTCTCGCTGATCATCGGCAAATTCATCAGCAGGGTGTGAAGAAGTAAAAAAGAAATAGGATCACGTGTTGCGCTAACTCAGCATTAATCGCGGGCCATTTGTATCCTTATTGCTCTTTGCGAATCTCTATCACTATTCATTATCCGAGGCTGTATACCCATGAAATCAAGAATGTGCCTGCAATGGTAAGAGGCCCCACCGACATCCGCGCGGTCGAGCGATCAATTCTCGCCCGGGTTAATCAAGCCTTCTATCCCTTCAAGAAATTGCTACCATACTCGTCTGGGAAGGTAAAGACCTTTACTTGGTATGGCGGCAGGCCTGGCAATCATTGTATAGGCCAAATATGCATTCACCATACCTTTGCATTTCTGAACTAAGGACGAGTGCATGGCGCATTCTCTGGGATTGACCAATAACTTCATCCACGTAACCAGCAAATTCAAGGTATTCGGAAACGCCGTAGAGATTTGTCCCAATTGATGTAGAGGAACAAGTGATTCTTACATTTTACGAAGTCATATGCTAGAACTCTTCTTCTCCGAGCACTCCCTAATTTTCCATCAACTCTGTTGATCACTCAGCAGTTTTACCCAACCTTTTCTGATGCTCTTGAGCTTCATTTTACAATTTCTGCTGAAAAAGGAAATTCGATACATCAACCTCTGGATACAATCTCAGGAGGATTGTTTGTGTAATTCCTTGGTGGTGCTTACATTGCCTCCACCCTTCCTTTACGCATTCAGACATTCCACCGTACTAGTGTCATGCTGATGTACTCTACCGAGGTTAGTATGTAGATGAATCAAAAATTTAGCTATCTATCGATCCTTCAGAGACCTAAGGTTCAGAAATCGTGAACTATTCGATCTGTTCTAGGGATAGTTTTCCTGGATCTGTCTTTTTGGATTCTATACTCTCTACCACAACACAGGAAAGTCAACGGCTTATCCGGTGATGTTGGGGTATCTACAAGGGAGCACGTGAGTCTCGACTTTCTGCACTCCACTCTGTTACAACAATTTTTCTCAAAGGATTGGCTTACTTGCGTTTACCTTTGCTATAGTATCGTCTCGTTAGGTAGAGCTGGCCTTTTTTTTGAGTGAAACTTAAATTGAGTTTCTTCTGAGTTTGCCTGATGACCACGATCAGTTGCTGTTCCGGTCCTCGCTGCCTTCGTTCGCACTTTGCCGGCCTCGCCAGCTGGCCAAGAGCCAGCTATCCCACGTACGACAGCATCCACACGAGACTGCTGTCTAGCCGATGAAAGAACTAACATTTTTCCTAACGTCTATTAGTTTGAGCAACAGAGAGATGCTTAAGTATGATAGATGTTCGACTGGACTTCCGACACTTCACAGACAACACTAGTACCATGAAAAGACGTTTTCTTTTTACTTTATCGAGATTTTCTCTGGCGCACGAGTAGTGCATTTGAATAAATAAATAAATAAATAAATAAATAAATAAATTCCCTCCATTCAGCTCCTGAAACCTGATTTTTTCAAGCTCCTAGAACTCTCATTCTTTTCGAAACCGAAGCAAAAAGCGTTTCGCCAAGTAAACAACGCAGTTTTGCTGATTTTTAGCTCTCCTTATCCTAGTTATTCTTACCCTTCTCACTCGCACCCAAGCCTGAGGAAAAGTGATCATTTCAGAACACTGTCAGAATTTTAGAGTTTCTTTTAAATCCATTCCTCGGAAGGAATGTAACTGCTCTTATTGGCACTGTCATAGGGCGTTTTTATTCAGTTATTTATTGCTTCACAACGCCCATAGGCATGTTAGTATGAGCGTTAGTACAAAAAGTAAGCAGAATCACAAAGTAACACAAATCTGCAATTTCAAGAAAGTCAGAAATTCTAGTATTATTACAGTTTTTGTGGATTATGCTAAGTATAATAGGAAATGTCATCTATGTCCGACTCTTTATTAATCTCGGCATCGTGGCGGTACGGTACTGGCTCGATTTGTGCGAGCTGACCAAGATGGTAAATATTTATTCGGCTGACATTTCGGCCTACTCGCTTTTTCATTTCAAACTACAAAATAACTTCAACGCACCGTTGTAATCAGAAAGGGAAAGACGAGTACTATAAATGGTTGCGTCAGATCTAGGGTCATCGCGAAAATCGCATAGGCGGGATTCGAACCCAGCTCTTGATCCTATCCGGGGCATATAAAAGTGAGATGGCTGATGAAGCATCTGTGAATTCCAATATTTTTCTTCTTTTTTAGCGTATGCCCATCTGAGGCAGGGTCAGCTCTACAAATTTTCGGACGCAATGCCGTTCTATCGTATGCTCGTTCTGGATGAATTCTTACCGACTTTAGAACGGCGTGTATCGTACTCACCCAGCGTTTCCGACATCCTCTGGGTTTTCTTCATTGTGCTATGAACTCTAATTCAAATTTTTAAACTTTGCAATGGTGAATGTCCCTCGTGGATTCCCCGGGCGAGCTCTAGGCACACACGGCCGGCGATGTAACTCGAGTGCTGTACTGTAGTCGTCGTAATCGGTCTCGTTCGCGAATGCTGCTCTGTCTCTGTCTGTCCGTGTTTGTGCAAGCAACGACTTCATTGTACGCGCAACGTTGGTTGCCGATTTTAGCCCGTCCGTAGGTGCGGACGACGATCGCTCTGAGCCCTCGGTCGTGGTCGTGTCCGAAAAAGCAACACACTCACATTCCTTTGTGCTGCGACTGACCGTCAGCCCCGTTTTGACACAGTAACACACCGCTGAAGTCGCCTCTTCTCACCTATTTTTTCTCTATTTTTGGGATCGCGTTCCGTAGAGCCTAGCGCTATGTGGGTTGTAGTTGGGTGGGGGAATGTGCAGAAAGAGAAGAAAATCTTTCGAGGCTCCCACAGTAACCTTATCAGATTGGGGTTAATGTACAGCTTATTTGGGAATACACATTTGAAAACAATTTGACCTGTTTGAAGACACTACTAGGTACAGTAAGTACAACATTTCTACAGCACTGGCTGCGATTATTCAACCCATTTGTGGGTTTTCAGGGTCCGTCACTTTGTACCTCTCCAGGAAATATTTGTTTGTTTTTTTCCAGGACACATATACATATGTAGGTGCGCCAGTTAGAAAGCAGTGATTAGTGGAAAGACAGACTACGGCATAATTTAGGAGAGGATTAGTTGTGCCACATATGCGCTTTCAGCTGAAAATCTTTACTATTGGAAATTATATTTTATCAAGATCCTCTTCGTACTCTGGTTTCTAACCTTCGTTACTAGCGAAATCACCCCACTTGACAGCAGTAGCTGGAGCGATTCATCTCTGTTAAGCAAACCTATTTGGCTCTTCTCCGCTTTGCCTGAGAAGAACTGGGACAAACTACAAGAAACTCTCCTAGTATATTTTCGATCTTACCCATTTTTTTTTGATATTGGCAGGTAAGTCCACATTCTGTCCCTCAGTGATAGTTCTGGCAAAAATGACCATAGCCGAGAAAAGTTGCAATGGATTTCCAGCGTTCGCGGCTTTGCTTCCTCTTCTCTCGAGGGAATAGTAAAGGTGGAGAAATCCATAAGTTTGGATTAAGAGGCAAAGAACATACCTACAAGACGTTTCTGTATGGCATTATTATTTTACTTATCCCCTGACGCTTCCATCCTAAAATTCGATTACTTTCCTAGTTCTTGGCAAGAAACTTGCACTCTCATAGCGAAGGGCGGTAGTGAAATGTTTTTCTCGGAGAAGAAGGCGTAGTCGTGCTAATAACACCTTAGTTTCCTATTAAATTTTGAGAATCAGCCAGTTTGACTAATGAAAGCGAACTTTCGCGAAAAAAGTGCGAAAGCATTTCCTGTTCCGGTCTTAAGATCTCCGTGATGGTTTTTCTGCGAACTCCTCCTGATTTCCGACACCGAGATGATTCGGCAGCGCGCCTGCTCTCTGAACTTTCACGCTGTGAATTGAGATAGGTGGAGCTTCTCCGGGTACATACATAGATGCTTACCTGAGCATCATATTACACTGATCTAGAAATCTAGAGTTTTTCACCTCATGGAGGCAACGAGCAAAAACCTCCGACGTGTTTTCCTCTGATAAATCGACGATAAATAGCAGAAAAGGCCGGAAAGGCAACCTTGTTCGTCTTTGATGCCGCTTTACAACCATACTGAGTTTCGGTTTCGTTGAAAAGGTCGACAGCCGAACTGAGCGTTTCGGAAATTTTCCCAAATTTCTGGTTCATTCACTCAGTTAGGGATCAGACAGGAATTTTCCTACGGAAAGATTCACTGCGCCGGGGAATGCAGGTGTCAGGTGTCAAGCCGTTTTTCAAGCGTTTTTTTTCGATAGCAGCTCTTTTCTAGCCGTCACTCATACAGTTGTTTGGGTTCATATTTAGAAGTTTTCGAGGTTCTACTGAGGAAACGTCAACCATCACGCAGTACAGAGAAAAGAGCTGCAGTTTTCAGGGGAATTTTCAAAGGAGTGTTTATCACAAACCCAGGTCAAATTGTGCCTAAGTGAGATAGATAGCAGCATTCGAACTACATCTGAAAAGTCAAACATAAACGGAATCCCGATGAATAATTGAAAATTCGAAAAATTTGAATACAGCTGTTTCCATAACAAAGTTCTAAAATGAAAAACAAGGTGAAATGGAAGAAGAGATGTCCTATACGAGATGTGATCTTCAGCTGCCCAAAGCAGAACGAAATTATGGAATTTTCCGCAATTTGCCCTATATACATATATGGCGTCTACACTGATGTTAGTTTTAAAATTGACTAATAATTTTACTATTTCTTACTTGGAGATTCGCTCTCCTCCAACATACTGGTTTCCAACATACTGTTCTCATAAGGCCTTGCAACTAAACGAAACCCAGCACGAAAATTACGATGAACTTTAATGTAGTGACCATCTTCACCAACTCTTATAGAGAGTGACTTCTTAAGACGTTCGGAGGACGTTATATAGTAAGAGTCGTTCATACTAGGTAGCCGTTATATGGTTAGAGTCGTTCATACTAGGTAGCGGAGACCAGTCCCGCAAATGATCAGCCTATTGAAGCCTGGAATTCACCATTTCCCGGCTGTGCCCAGCATCGTGCCGAGATTACCTCAATTTCGAATCTAGAATACTTTTTCGCGTCTTTCAGATTTGGTCGGTGGCATCGATGGCACGTCTACAAAAGAATCTTCGAGTTAATATGTTATACAGATTGATCTATTAGGCTTTAATCCATCCATTTCTTTTTTCACCCACAATCCCAGTCCTTCCTCTGACGTCAAACCTACTTAATTCAATGCCACCAATGACGGAGTCGGGTAACTTGGTAGCAGACTTGTCTGGGAAGGGAAAGACACTGAATTGGTTTAGCGGTTGGCTCTCATAAATAACTGTATAGGTCAAATACGCGTTCACCGTGCTTCTACGGTTCTGAATGGAACACAATTGCGTGGCGCATCCTTAGGGGAGTGATCGACGTCGGCACTTTTACCTATAAGTTTTACCTCCGCAAATCTCCTCGCTATACTTACTAACTTGCTTCGTCTTTGCCCTCTACTTGACGATAACTGTTCTGTGTTTGCTGTCGAGTATGAGTAGGCCTTTAGTCATGTGTGTAATGCAATTTACATAGGCGATTCATAGGTAGATTTGCATTTGAGCTCAGCGTAGGTAATCGTGACACAGTACAGTTCGCAGCCGGGCACTTGAGCGCCAGACGGCCGTCGCCATCTGATCAGTTCGGTCCGTTCAGTGGGTTCGAGACGATTAGTACGATTATGTGTTTGTATTTGTCATTTTGTTGACTTGCGCGGAGAGTGCTCGCGCGACGAGAAGGGTCGAGACGGAATGAGGACAGCGGACTGTCCGTCGACTCCCAGCAGACGCAGATCGTCGACGGACGAGGGGTGATGGTGGTCGGAGAGGAGTGGCACTGAGGCGACGAGGGGGGTTTTAGAGTACTGTCGCGACTCTCGATGACAGTTATGCAGCTCCACGCGGCTCTCTGATAGCTGCTTGCTGACGCTGCTGCTGCTGCTCTGGCTCGGTCGCTCGGCCACCGAGATCGACGACAGCCGTCTGTCAACGCTGGTCGTGACTCTGACCGAACAACCCCCTCGGTCGACCGTTTATCACTCGTAGTTCCTTTAAAAAGCAGTTTTCACCCTGTCTACATATTTGCTGGAATTGACCTCATGTCGACGAGTAGAAGTCTCGATGATGCCTCCGATGGTGTTTCCATCGTGCCGTCTAAGAATTTCCTCGGAATTAGGAATCCCTTAGCTTTTTTAGGAATGTATTGTACTTCCAAGATTTCTTGAGTTTGCTTTACCTCCTATAACGTCTTTTAGGACGACAATTGCTATCATGTTACGTGAATTTGTACTGTCTGTTCGACTTCAACTGTCCGCGATCAAGACTTGGACTGCTCCTGTTCAGTCCACTACATCCTCGACCTTCTATCAATTCAGAGGATTTCAAGATCAAAATTTCCAGTGTTTTAATTTGAGATCTGAAGAAGTATGTCCTCATTAGAGTTGTTACAAGAAGAAACTCTCATTCATTCTCCCCTATTCAGGAGAACTTTCCGTACTGTGACACACATGAGGCCATCAAATCAAACTGTCTCCGGCGGTGCTGAAAACGCATCATGTTGAAGTAGCCTTCTAATCCGGTTGATTCTGAAATATAGCTCTACTGTAAAGTCAAGATTTCTTGATAGTCTGGACATGGACTGTGGTGTTATTGCCTCTATCATCTCATCTCCTACCGTACCTCCTAATTTTGAGATCAGAATTTTAATTCTTCTTGCCAGTTTCAGTAGTCACTAAAAGTCTGCTAGAATAGAAAACCTTAGACCTTGAGTAGTGTTTTTCGTGTACAGTAGCACTGAAGAAGCTATCAGCATCTCCTCGGTGTTACTTCATTACGTATCGCAAAAAAAAATTTTGAAAATATGTACGAATCTGTTGATCATTACAAACTTTAAATTCTCTCTATTTGTTTTGAACTTCTGCGAGACACGATTCTCTATGAGTGACGCACAGTCGAGTGAGGGTAGTTTTCGCTCACCATTGGATTTTATTTTCCCCAATATTGAACTCAGGGACGATTATTATCTATATTTTATTTCACCTTATTTATTTATGTATCCGAGAGCCATGTGAGAGACAAGAATTGGAAAGCTTAACAGCAACAACTCGCAAGACAACAATATTTCCTAATAAATAAGTACATATATCGAGCTTGAACTTGGACTCACGATCATGAGCTTGAATTTGAAAAATACATATAAAATTTTTAGTCAACAATATATATGCCTTCTTCTGGTTAATTCTTTTAATTTTCTATCCTTCTCAACCCCTCTCTGGATACCGCTCCAGCGAGATTGATACCACCACCTTCTTTTGGAGTGGTATGCAGGACCTTGCCATCAGGACCGTATCAGTTTTTGATGGCCAGTTATTTTTTAAATTATTCTAAATTCTCAAAGCGCTCTATAAATATTTGAATCATGAAAAACATGAGAAGGTAGTTGCGGCCTTGATCAATATAGTAGTTAGTCTATGGAGGTTCCCGATCGTTTTGATCCTCTGCTGCTGCTTGCTCGGTGTCTTCTGAATTTTGCTTATTTTATCCAGCAAAAATAATTTCGGTGAAAGGAAAACGTCAGTTCTGTCGAGGCTTCCTGCAATATTCCACCATGGAAGGTTTTTTGCGGTTTTTTTCGCTCTGAATTCATTTTGTGAGTGTGTGAACTTCGTGGTTGTTGTCTTATTTGGGAAGATCACCGAGCCCTATTCGATATCGTGCACATACCTACCTACAAATATCGACGCGGTGGCCTACTTTCTCCTTCCCAAAATCATCCATTTCTCACCTATTCATAACGTTCTTTCCTTTGTATTTTTTACGTTTCAAAGAGTTTTAAATCAATTCCTCGCCGAGGTGCCTTTTTCTAGGGAACCTGTTTTTTCTTGTGAAATCCGTTTCCAGAACATGTTCTTCTTTCTTCGTTCATTTCGAAATGCTCTAAAATACGATATTAATCGATGACAGTTTTTATTTTTTCTCTAGAATATTTATTTTTCTGTTGCAGCGTTTGAGCTATCAATTTTGCCGTAGCAGGGCCAACGGAACTCCATATATTTTTTTACGATTTTTCGGCCTTCTTTCGACTTTTTGTACTTTTTTTTGTCGTTTCTAACTTCGTTCTTTGATGCACGAAATACCTGCTGGATGTCGTCCATTCGCCAGCATTAGCTCGTCTGCGTAATGATCACTCTAATGTCTTCAATAATTCATTAAATTATCGATATTCCAGGATCGACATAGCCGCCGCTGCATGTTGCGACGAGTGCTATGTCAGACTGTTTGAACCCGTTCGCTGCCCTTTTGCAACCTGCACAACTCGCGGCAGCTTTTCAGCAAAACGTACGTTGATCCATGTTTCGATATCTTGATAAATGATACAACCGAAAAAATTAAATGAAAAATTATTAAAATTATATCATATCATTGGATCGTTGGAGCATAGAGAGCCTAGGAGAGATGTGTTTATTATTCTCCGTCGTGAACCTGCATAGGGTTTTTGGAGAAAATGTGCTGCGTTTTCGTGAAATTCTATTTTTATTGCGGTGGTTTTTTGCGGACGACTACAAAGAACTACATTAGAAGTAAATACTATAAGAATAGTGATAGGATCACGACAAAAATCGGTGCTGAGGCCGCACTCCTACTCGCGTCTCTGGCCTACCTGCGGTATCGTGATGATACCACCACATTACCGTATATTTCCCGAGCTTGTTCTCGAATTTTGAAGGGGTGGGGAAGGAAATTTCATTCTTATAAATTTGCTCAAATATCTGGTCCACAGTCTTGTTATCTCCATCCATTAGCCGACGAATGGCGCACAGAATTGGCAAATTTTGGCTGAACACACTTTCTCCTAACAATCTTGGAAAGCATAGGAAATAAAATAAAAGCAACCTTGAGTACTTGCTGAGTACTGAGTACTTGCTACTATTCTCATTGCTTTTGTTACAGACTAGCTCTCATTTATCAATGCGCTGCTAGTATAAAATCAATTTTTTTGATCCTTGCACCATGATTTCAACATTTTCTTGTTGTCCACTTAGAATTAACTCATAAACCTCGGTCATAGATAAATAAATAAACAGTAAATAAATAAGTGAATGAATAAGTAAATTAATTAATCAATTAATAATTAAGTTCCACGATAATTGGGTAAAATACGATTGCGTTTCAATTCCATAAGTAATCGGGAGATGTTTGCTAGAATATATTCGACTTTTTCCTTTGCGTTCAAATACTATTCGATCCTACCCAACAGCAAAGACGTATTTTCTTATGAAGTGCACGAGTCAAAGCCGTTGAGAAAACACTGAAAAATGTGGGAGGTGTCGTTTAGTTATCGAAAGATCAAACAAATGACGACTTCGCCACAACTTTTATGATTCATCGTACGTCGTAGCTTTCCTCGAAGTACACTCCTCAGCTGTGTGATTCATCTCTGGAAGGTATTTTTTGCAATAACAAAAAAAAACGGCTCTTTAGAGCTCCTTACAGTGCTTTCGTCATTGGAACTAGTACTGGTACAAAATAGAATTTAAATTGTATATGCTTTTGCGTTTATATTTGTTGCTTTTCGAGGCTGTTGGGTGCGATTTTTATTTAGCCGTTTCAATATTTCGGCCTGACTATCGTAAAAATCAGAGTGAAACAATCAAGAACGCACCATCCTTAAAATCACATCCAACCTTATATTTCTGGAAAATTTTAATAAGAACCAATGAGCATCGTTGTTTTGGGAAACAGTTTCCCAATTTCCAATGAAACAAAGGTGATGGGTGTTAGTACGACGAGGCTCAGTGAGACGATATGACTAAGTACGTGCAAATATGTACTTGAGAGGCTGGAGAGCTCGTATAGTCGCTGTGTCACATGTCGTTAGCACATGGCCGTCGCCGTAAACCTTTATGATTGTAAGTCTGCACCGACACAGCTGAAAAAGAACTCGCAGAGCATTGGATCCGAGCCGGTAGTCGGAGGTGATCGTACCATTCTCTAGCGGTTTAAATTCAAAGCTCCCTTTTCCTCAAAAACCATAGATGTAGACACGTCCGGCACGTGAGCAAAGCTACTCTGCACTCACTTTTCCCTACGGTGCGTCAACAAACCACGCGGAATTCTACCCTGTCAGAATAGTACAGAAAGTCCTGAAGCTGAATAAAAGGAAAAATGTGATTTAAGAACGCAACATCTTGATATGGCGGCTCGGCTATGCTTTCAACTTTATCACCAATGCCATCCTACGAAATCATTTGCTAATCGTCACCTTCTTATAGACTTATGAAATCCCAAAAGGTACGAGAAATCCGGGCCCGCCAATGAAAGGTGTGTGACTGCCTTCCCCAATAACTTCTCACGACAGTTACTATATCGGTCAAGGTGACTCGATGGAATGTACTTGCGTACATATGTACATATTTTCTCTCCTATACTCATATCTATGTAGTACTTGTCACTGATAGCAAAGTACAAGACAAAGAAGTTCTAATCTAGTACTCTCTGCTATAACCCATCCCGAGCAATAGAAAAACCTACTTTGCAGTTTATGGCATATTCTTTAGTACTGAGTAGGAACAAACGAAGCTTTTTGAAGTGAAATTTGAGGAATATTAGGCAATTCGTTTTTTGTTTCAGAATGCGGATATAGCAGCACTGTCGAACACGAACTCCTCACCGCCATATTCACAAGCGGGAACGGAGCAGATGCAGTACTCGACACCGGAATCGTGCACCGATCAGAGGACCGAAACGCCGTCGTCGGATCAGCTGAACGCCGAGTTCAACACCTCGAACGACTTCTCACCCGACAATGGCATCGGTGAGCAGCTTTGAGAATCGCTAGTGGATATAAAATGTGGTTTATACAAATGTCTTGACATGGGAAGGTATCAGTGTGATGTACGACATGGATATGTGGGTTTCGTTAATCTTCGAAAGCAGCGGGTAGTTTCCTTCTATCAGCAGATACAGTGCCGCAAATCCACAGAAGCTAGTAGAGTGACCTTCTGATTTTGTGGTCCACATTTGACTTCAGAACCTTAAGAAAACAGCATCGAAGTCATAAAGCATCGGATCTATTCCACTGAAGTTGTGGACTAGGAAGGAAGGCATTAATAATTGATTTGACAGAAATCTAGACCAAACGTTAGTGAATTTAGAAGAGACACGATCTCGGTAGTGATTCATCTCAAAAATCGAGAATCAATGGTAGACATTCAACTTGAGACGGCCACCTGAGAGCAGTGCTCTTCGCCTCATTCTTTATAGTGCTTAACATGGTAGTATTTAAGAAGATACTCCAGAAAATAGGGCCCGCGAGGTACAGTGGTAAGAAGCGTTGCTGTCACCCGCACTTTCGAGCGATCGATCCCGGCCCGGGCTAACCAAGCCTTCCATCTCTCCGGGGTGGGGTAAATTGGTACCAGACTTGTCTGGGAAGGTAAATTCACTGACCTGGTACAGCGGCTGGCCCTCGCAGGTTATTGTATAGGTCAAATACGCATTTACTATACCTCACGATTTGCATGGAACACGAATGCGCGGCGCGTCCTCGGGGGGCTGATCCACGCCGGCACCTTTACCTTTACCTTTTACTCCAGAAAATCAGATTCTTCGACCAAGACAGGATTGAACTAGGAGATGGCTTCAAACTAAGATCAATCACTGGTCGTTAGCGGACCAGGTGAATGTTCTTGAAAGAAAAAGTAGTATTCTCTAACTAGAAGGAGATGTTTTAAAGATGGTGCAAGGATCGCTACAACACCCACCTCTAGTATATTCAGTTGTAAGCCACAGAAATGGGGCAGTAATGGTAGAATCTATATATTTTTCTCATTTTGGACCGAGAGCGTTTATGGTAAGAAGAACGCTCCGCGAATGATACAGTGTTGTACATAATCCGTCAAAAGTATTTGGGACAGTGTGTCGGTGTGTGTGCGATAACAGTTCTCTGAATCGCGTATACCTTTCCAGGATCTGATAGAGATCCATCGCCGGACTGCGTATCAACCTCGTCGGCTGGCGAATCGCACCTGCTTAGCGCGAAAACGATCTCAGCGGAGGACGCCGAGTTGCAGAGACGTAAGTCATATTGGATGGGTGTGGTGTTGATCCCAAGCCGGGAACCTAAACAGATGTCAAAATTCAATAAAAAATCAATCAACGTGTTCAGAGATTCTGCGTCTACAGTCGTTCAGCGACGATGTGAGCGCTGAGAAGAAGCCGACGCTCAATCTGCTGACGTCGTTCCACAACAGTCCGTTGTTGGCTGAGAAGTTGGCCAGTTGCATGCTTCCGGCCATGCAAGCCCCTCAGGCGGTGTCCGTACCTCTGGCCGCATCGCTGAATCAGACGCCGAACACGCACGAAGTTACGCCGACGAAGCGGAAGCGACAGCGGAGGTAGGATATGTGTAGCAGATTTTATCTAGACTTTTTCAATGCGTGCGGGGTTCTAGAGTTTCTCGATGTAGTAGATAATAATGCTATATCGTTATTGTTCGAAAGAGTGTGGTATTATGAATGAAACATGGTTAGAGTACAGAAAACATGTGTATATGATATCCGAGGCCTCCCTGACATGTATTTTGTTTTTCTGATGTCGTATTACACTGCTAAACGTGGTCGTTTCATTTTTACGTACAGGTAAAATGTATAGGTAGACAAAAGTTCTAAGTATACGGTAACTGGGTAGATATTCGTTGTCCCACATCCGTAGTTGTCACACGTTTGTTGTTCCAATAGGTTTTTGGAACTCAAAAATTAGTTCCCGTCCGACGTCAGTGTTTTGCAAATAGCCTAGCATCTCCAAATATATAGGTCATTCAAAAATTAGCCCTGCTTATTATATGCACTTTTGACTACTGGCACAATTTTAAAAAATCACAGAGCCGTCTATGTCGACTCTGAGTCTATTCCGGTTCTCCTTAGCAAGCTTCAATAAGGTCTGAGTTTTTTGAGGACTACTGCGCTCATTTCCTGCTTCTTATTGGAATAGTTACGGCCAGATTTGTGTTTGTAAGCTGGCTACCGAGTTTGCTATTTATTCAGAGTAATTTCCAGCTCCTATCCGAACCGTTTGAATTCTTTCGAAAAATTTCTTTGCATGGAGCTCGGGGATGGAAGATCGTAGTCTCTCGAACAGATCTGATGCAACATGACTACGAAGAGTGTGAATAGAAGACAAATAGTATTAGAAACGTTAAAGTTCAGCTTTTCGAAAAGAAGGTCTACATGGTTACAGGCTGATGGTCTCCTTTCTCGAAGGCTTTTTTCTTTCTTTTTCTTCTCTCTTCCGAAAGGTCACTTCTGAAGCTTGACTAATGCTAGCTGTAGGTGGCACAGATGACCAAACAAATGCAAAAACTGCAAGCTACGTGGAAGAAAAAGAAGAAATTTTATATGAAATCGTTTAGGAATCCCGTATGGCCGTATTTCGACGTCATTGACGGTACAGCACGATGTAAACAGTGTTTGTATAGCACAAAATCAGTGTTCAGTACGAATCTGAAAGTGCACCTACGATCGCATCATCGCGCCGATTACGAAAAGGTTTGTACGTTTTTGTTGTCCCGTCTGTTTCTTTTCTATACAGTTTGTTTGCTCCTCAGATCATGGGTCTACTGGCTGACTATCTCTTGTGGGTTAAGGTCAACCACTTCTTAAACTTAATTCATTTTCTCCAAAATTCGACATGCTCAGAGCCTTTTTGACCCGAGTTTCTCTTAACTTTTGGGTAATATTCGTTGTAGTTAGCCACTCTTCTCATTGAGACCCAAGTTTCTGAGCACTTTCAGAGACGCCTTTCTTTCTTATCGTATCGAGCACAACAATTTATAGGCCTTTCGCTACTTTTCAAGTTCCCTCATCTTCTTCATTTGCAACCATCATACTACTCTAGGATTACTCCCGGAAAAGGTACCCTCAGGTGTTATCGTCTTTCAGGTAATCCAAGCCGAAGATGCGCTCAATCTTAACGCCTTGCTTTTGAGCGGCAATTCCAGTAAACTATTCTCTACGGATCTGACTCGGAAGCGAATGCCACCGATGACGAGCAGCATCCTAATGACAATCAACAAGTGTAAGTGTTATCAGATTAGTTAGGGATAAGCGGTGCTATTGCATAAAGAATCTCTGGAAATAGAGAAGAGGCGGAAACCATGTTAAGGGTTTCGTTTATCTTTATATGTGATTACTCCTTTTCGGTGGCAAAACGTTATTACGTTTGGGACAAAACATTCATTCCTAATTTTCATCAGAACGCTGAAAAAATCCGACGTTTCTCCGTCATTTTTCGAGGGAAAATATTGTAATGTGGAATAACCTGTGTATATGCAGAATGTAGCTCTTACCGCGATATCTTTACGTAAACTTGGAATCAAGACCTTCAAGGTTTATGTCCACGATAGGGTACAATCTATGGAGAGTAACTTTCCGCTCTTTACCTCCCTGTTACTTTTTCTTCATTTTTTCCACCGTCCTCTCTAGGTGGTTATTGATAAGGCCAACTAATTTTTGAAACATTAGCAGCAAAGCTAAATTAAGCCTGAGATGACGAAGGGAAGGTCGGAAGTGAGTGTGGTTTGCTCATGTGCCTGGGTGATCCTCGGATGTTGCTAACCAAGGAGCTGCAGTAAGAACATAAGAATGCGTGTATATGTAGGATTCTTATTTTGATGCTATTTTACCATGATCGTACACTGCTTTCATTTGAATCCCAACACTCGTCCTTGAGCTCTTACAATTCATACGGAAACCGCAGTTCTTTTTCGAGTGGTTAATAAACGAAGGGTCAATAAAATACAATTCTCCACGCTTTACCAAAATAATACCCTTTTTCCATTTTTGATTCATTTCTTTTCATTGCGATTTTGCAAGACAGTTGTTTGACAACAGGAACGGGGAGTGGAGGCTTTTCAACGCAGATGTTAAGACTACAAAGTACAGTAATACTCGGAGTAAAGCATTCTTTGCATGACGTCTGAAGGATCCAAGAGCATCAGGAGAAGGATTGTTGCTTCCCAATGTCGGGTACAATGATAAGGCCTTCACACTTAGTGAAGGAGTGCTGGTTTCTAATCCCAACCTTGGATACCATATTCGAAATTTTGAGGGAGAGAAATGAGAAACAAATTTAAGGGAAAAACATTCAAAGTATGAGGTTCTCACCTAGATGAATACGGTTTCCCCGAATTATTCGAGAGCACGTCGCGCTTAGACGTTCGGCAAATTCCGCCGTCGAGTATTGTCCGATGTGCTGTGGGTGTGTTTGTGGTGTGGTGTATCATTTGTATAAGATAACGTTTCGTCGAGCGCCAACACTACAGCCATAGAACCTCGCCCAACCAACTTGAATCTACCCGCTTCGGTTACCAGCCGGGCTTCCGATACCGCCGCTCTCCTATTGACTAGTCAACTGCTGGCAGTCCGTTGACCGCTCTTTCTGTGACCTTCTTTTCTGTACAAATTCTGAATTTGCCCAGCTGTAGCCGTCCAGTGCGTATGCTTGCCAGCTGGTTGGACATTTGTGAGTTGGTTAGATTTTTCGCTTAAAATGGTTTATTAATGCCTGTAAACTGCCTTTTTCGGAATCTATCATTTCTAAGAAAGAATGAAAAGACATTCTCAAAATAAGGTCTATCAAAATAATGTATGACCTTCTTCTTCTTTTTACCCAAAATTATACTGTATGTTTTCCATAGTGCGCGTGGTGTAGTGGTGAGAGATTCTAGTTTCATCCGCACCGTCGAGTGTTCGATCCTGGATCGCCAAGCCTTCATACCTCTAGAATCCGCTTAATTGGTACGAAAATTGTCTGGGAAGGTAAAGGCACTAACTTGGTATCTGGACTGGCACCACAAGCTATTGCATAGGCCATATACGTATTCACCATGCCTCTAAGATTCTGAATGGAGGGCAAGTGCACGGAGCTTTTTAGGCGGGTCGATCAACGCCGACCTTTCTACCTGTTTACCCTTTACCTTTAACATGAGAGCCCATTGGTTTTCTAAGAATGTTGGA
Source organism: Nippostrongylus brasiliensis (assembly GCA_030553155.1). NCBI lineage: Eukaryota > Metazoa > Nematoda > Chromadorea > Rhabditida > Heligmosomidae > Nippostrongylus > Nippostrongylus brasiliensis. The sequence goes on from CP130734.1 coordinate 27,663,129, forward strand.
GTGTTACTTGACGTTCGCCGGAATCTCGACGCGATCAGCCGCCTATCATCTAAGCACGCGGGTTTTATTTGCACAGTCATCGTTTCATATTGTATCAAAGCCGTACGTATTTGCCTAATGTGCACGATAGCGCTGGTCGTTCGTCCGTCCATTCACATCGATCATCTGATTGCTTTATACTGGTGGCCGTGCGGTGGTGTAGTCATGCCAATGGATGACTCTGTACTAGTTTACTTAAGAAAAAAGCCATAAAATGCTCAGATATTTTGGAGTTTGGTTCAAAGATGCGGCAGGATCCTAGAAAAGTTACAAGAATTGGTCTACTAAATCATTTCCCTCACCGAGTAGACTTTTAACGGAGGATCGTAATTTTCTAATTAAATATATGATCCGGAATAGGCTTAGAGGTGGAACAAGATACTGTAATCGTTATTGTACGGCAACGACTTTGCTCCGAACAGAGAGCAGAGGATGAATGATAGCGGAGTCTTGAGGGTTCGATGGGCGTCAACTGCTTCCCTTTACCTCATTTTCGCTTCTCTTGATTTACTTCTATTTTAGCTTATTACCCAAGTCTCACTTATTGCCCAACCTTCCCACATGATAACCAATTGATCTGTGCGGGTTCGTTTTAAAGAGCCATAAAAACGTGCGCTTTCTGGGAAACATTTGGAAAGGCTATGTTAGATTCTACCATTCTTTCCAGGAGTTGTAAATGGGATCCCAGGGTAAGCCACCGAACGTCTTGTGGGATCCTGGGGTGAGCCACTGAACGTCTTGAAAAACTCATGGAGCGATTTCTTAAAAACCCGTCAGCACTTCTGGGAAGAGCTCGACGCTTGGCTGGATAGATAAAAGGTCATAAATTTCGAACTGTTATCAATTTTTGAAGACGACGAAAATATCAAACCTTCAGACCAATTGAATATTAACCCACCTACTAACCTCGTTTGCAAATCAGCGAAACACCATTCAATTCCATTCATCGAATTCCATGAGTGGTATACTCGCAGTAAACCACAAACTATACCCCGAGTGGCGCGAAAACCTTGATTCATCAAAGAATTACGAGAATTACTGAAGATTTGTTCGGGGACTGTTTGGAGTTTAACACACCTCTTTGGGCCGACGAGGGTTGAGAGATCTTTAAAATGGTGAAGTGAGCGGTTTTATGGGTCGGAGCTTGAGGGCAATTGCGAAAGGACTGACAAAGAGTGTGCTTGATAGTTTAGCCAAGTCAGAGGTGTTGCCAAAGGTCGTAAGAGCTGGTTCAGCTGTTCAGCTGAGGTGTTTCATCGAGGAATTTTATCGGCCTTTTGCTCATCCGTCACTCATTTCAGTGGCCAGTCAATCAGCCACCGACGATAACCCATTGAACAGCGTGTTGCGACAAACGTTGGCCGCTGGTACGCTGAATCAACAACTCCAGCAGGTGCAGAGCCAGCTGCAGGTTCGTAGAAGACGTTTTGGCGTGTCGGGGTTAAATTGGAAATTTAGTAAGAATTTCCCCCAAAAAAACTGCTCTAGGCTCAGGCCCAACAAAAACAACAGCAGCAGCAACAACAGCAACAGCAGCAGCAGCAACAACAACAGCAGCAGCAACAGCAGCAGCAACAACAACAACAACAGGTGCCGTTGGCTCTGAACGCCGCCAATTTGGCGGCCCTGAACCAGTTGGCTCGGAATCAGCTCAGCAATGCCTCACAACGTGAGTTCGCCACTTTCTATCCATCAAAGTAATTTTGTAGCCTATTTTTGCTATTTTTCAATGCTTTGAAGTGACATCAACCCTCACCTCGTTATTTTCGTCTTGCTCGAATGAAAGTTTCAAAAAAAGTCAATATATGTTATTGATCGCGATTGATTTTGCTTGGCAATCAATACCCGATGCCGCGATTGTTAGTGATGTTTCACGAGCGTGTTATATGAGTCAGAAGGTGCTGGAAATGATGTCTGTCGTCTTCTGATAACTTGTCACTGATTGCAATGCAATCATTTTATCATGAGCTCTTATAACTTCTCGGCCCCGAATTTGCGTTGCTATATAGTTTCGATGACCAAATCGTTACATTGTTTGCTATTTTCAGCTCTTCTCGGTATGACGCCAGAGCAGTTCACCTCACATTTCAACTTCCTCAATCCTATGAAGAGAGGTTTGTTTAGTCATTTTTTCCGTTTTCTCTTTCAAAAAATCAATATGCCATAGAATAGAAAGAAACCTTGTCATGCTTATAGCTCTACTCCTGTAGTCTCAAAAGATAAAGACTATCAAAAGATAGGTAGTAGTAGAGGCAAATTAGCATCCTGAGGTTTCGCACTGCTTCCTTAAAAATGGAAATTCCGTAACGTTTAGTTTCTCCCTGTTTTCCGTTCTGCCTATCTTCTTCCTCTACGCTTCCGGAACGACAATTATCAACATCATTTGGCTCAATTTCCTTTCCTTTTTCTTTTCTTTACAGTTGTATGTGTTCTTCTTTCCTTTCATTTTCATAACAAGTTCCGTTTTTCATCCTATTTAAACATTCCCTTGTATATATTTCTGACGTGAAGGAGTCATCCTCTTCAAAGTTCCCATTTTCATATTTTCTTTTCAAGCGAGATTCATCTCCGTCTTCCTGGCCTTGAATGATTGAAATCCAAGCGGTTAGTAATAGCAAAACAGCATACTGACAAAATAACTTGAACTGAATTGATTCCCCTTCTTTTCCTTTACTTACCTTAGAGTCTCATAGATAAGCCCGCTCGCGCGCGCGACGCTGCGGCGTCGCGCTGCGAGTGATTCCTGCACCTGCTTGATGTACGTTGAGCAGTCGAGTGCGAAGTAAATCATCAGGTTTATGATGAACTATTACACTGATTTTTCCCTAGTGTTACCTCATACTCCTGTGATAATTATACTGATTTTTCCCCAAGAACTTTTCCCCAAGAATTCTGCTCGTGTGTATGACTAACGGTACTGTTCGGCAGAGGTTCCAGTCTTTTCTTCCTTTCCTTCTTTTTTCCGAAAAGTTCATTTTTGCATAGTTTCAGTAGACAGTGTTTTCTATTATAGTCCAGCTAGCAAACCTACGTAGAAGTAATCCATCTGAAAACTTACGAGTCATCATTGCTTGACCAGCCTGGTTCTGGTTGTGACTAAGTCAGTCGAGTGCGAAGTAAATCATCATAATGAACACGAAAAAAATGAACATCATATTCGTGACAAACGTCCCCGGAAATTCCCTTGAGATGAGGCAAATTTGTAGATCCTATGTTGACTTCCCAGGGTGATATTAAGCCTAAAATACAAATCCTAAAATAATCCTAACGTACAATCCTAGCGAAGTACCAAAACAAAGAACATTGGATTCGTAATCAGCACCTCCGAGAACGCCCCTATACGAAATTGGGGCGAATTCTGATGAAAAGCAACAAAAAGTTAATGTGTAGCGCTCTACTGCGGAAGGCGACCGATCGATACGCCGCGCTGCCGTTCGCGCAAGGCGGGCTTATCTATGAGACTTTAGGGTACTTTAGAAAACGACCACTAACTGGGTCCTTTTCGGTCGGTTTTGAAATTTGTGTATGATAACTGCATTTTTGAAGTTCTTCAAGCATGTAGAGCTATGAAATAGCGCTACATGCTTGAAGAACTGGGTGAACATTTAAGCCCTTGCTATTCTTTGGACCACATCAATACCCATTCAATATGTGCCTTCTGGTTTACTTCCAAACACTCAGCGTAGGATCAAATTACCTCTTTTCCGGCTGTAAGTGGTCGTGGGCTAGCCGAGTTGGTTCTAATGGTCGGTACTGCCTTTCTGAGATCGCTCTTTATGAGATTCGTCGTCTTGAGAAATTCAGCATTAACACAGCAATCAGTAGAGTAAAAAAAAATTAGACATTAATACAGCAAGTATACAGCAGAAATGTCCATAGTGATAAATAGACGATTCAAAGGTATGCAGTCCCTGAACAGTTGGAACATAGTAAAGTGTGGATCTGTCGGTGAATAGAAATGGCTTTGGGAACATTGTGTGGTCGGTTCGAGCAGATTTGAGCTTATTACAACGTATTTATTAAGACAATTGAAGCCTCTCAATATAGTTTTACACATCTCGTTATGAAATCAGAATAAAAAAGCATTCTCAAAAGGGTGCCTGAGATGCAGCAGGATTTATTTACTCACCGATAATCTGCTTTCTTAGAAGATTCCAGGTTTAACTATAGAAACTGTGAAGGAAACTTCTATAGTTAACTAATAAAGGGCTTAGAGAGGACATAATGTACCTAATCGGTTTTCTCTTTCTCGACTCCTGCTTCCAATGAATTCACTGATTCTGAAGATGGTTAGCTGTTTGTTTTTCTGATGTTTTTCAGCCAAGTTCTGAGCGGAATTAGGCTTTGGATGAATGCGTGCAAGCACGATTTAATTCCGCACTTATGAAGTTTGACTAACGTCTTTCTTGCGTGATGTGCGTTACGCCGTAGTTGAACTGCAGAAAAACTTGAAAAATTAGAGGATCTTTTTCGAGTGGTTGTCATGAATTTCGAAATAAAATCGACTAAATCACGATCGTAAAAAATGGACGAACTTCACGCCGACAGGGTGTTTCCAGTTCATCAAAGATGACAGGCGAGCTGGTTCAGCGCAACTTACGACTGCTCCAGGTGACCATAGTGTTGCAGAGGGAGCTGCAATAAATAAAAATAAAAATAAATGAAAATGCAAGAACTCAAATTTTTTTGTTCCAGAAATTCCTGCTGCTCCGCATGGCACAGATGCGAACGGCATGCCGCAGCCAAAGCGCCGTCGCCTCCGTCGACACCCGGTGTGGATGTTCTTCAAAGATCTCGAAGACCGCGTAAGTGTCGTTAATGGAGTTTCAAGTAAGGGATCAGAATTACCGCACGTGGTGCAGTGGCAAGAGGCGCTGTCGACCAGCACGATCGAGCCTTCAATCCTAACTCCGGCCAACCAATCTCCTTATCCCTCGGAGTCGGGTTAATTGGCACCAAACCTGTCTGGTAAGGTAACAGGGTAACTCCCTCGGAGTCGGGTTAATTGGCACCAAACCTGTCTGGTAAGGTAACAGGGTAACTAGGACATCGGCTGGACCCGGCAAGTTATTCTATAGGCCAGATGCGCATTCACCATGCTTCTACGATTCTGAATCAACGACTAGTGCGTGGCGCATCCTTGGGGACTAAGCAACACCCACGACTTTACCTTCACCGTGATCAAAAGGTTTCCAAAACTCCCCTCGCTCGTAAATAGCTCGAAGGTGTTGTTTAACGTCCGTTTCGAAACTTTTTTCTCTGAGTACTTTTAGGCACCGTTCGATGGGTTCTCTATTGGTCCTCTTTCCTGTAAAAGTTGGGAAATGTTGGATTGAAAAGTGTTTTACATTGCACTCTACTTGAATTATTTGATGGAATATTTTTGCCTCTCACAATTTGAGTAGAATAAAAACAAGGTCGATCGAGGTTATCTAAGGACGCGCTGCGCATTTATTTACCATTAGAATCTTAGATTTATGGTGAATGCGTATTTGGCCTATGGGTTGAATTGCGGCGTCAAGCCGCTATAATACTTTAGTATCTTTGCTGTAGCAGACAAGTCTTGTACCAATTTAGCCGATCCCGGATGGATGAAAGGCTTGGTTAGTCCGGGCGAGGATCCATCGCTCGACCGTGTAGGCGTCAGAGGGGACCCTTACCGCTGCACAACACGCGCAGCAGTAGTTTCGCTTTGAACCACTGTAACTTTTTTGGAGAATGGATGCTTCCATGATTACGCGAAATTCTTAAGCACCAAAGTCCGTTTGTGTTGCTGATAAATGGTTCGCGTACACCAAAGCGACCTGTCGCCACAGTAAGCCGCCAAAGAATCCGCAGACATATTTCGTGTTTGGTTTTTTGTTGCATTAATGTTAGACACCAAAGAAGCGTCTACAGCTAAAATTTCCGAAAAAAGAACCATTCCAGTTTCACTCGAAAATCGTAATAGGCGAAGAAATCTCTAGGTGATGGTTGAAAAACTCAGCTTGAAGAAGTTTCATTTGAGACGCCTCATCTGTCAAAGTCGTACAAACTGGGATTCATGAATCACAGCGAATTTGTGACAGCGAGCGCTGAGTTCTTGATCGAATTTGAATGAACTTTTCGCAGACAATTATTTGTAAGCACTTTGAATGATTGAAAGCCTTCAATTCCAGACGAGAACAGCAAAGAAAGAGAAAAGGATGTGAGTCATAAAGTACATCAAGCAAAGTGGGCCATTTTCAAGATTTGCCTGATCGTTAAAACGTTTTTGGCGTTATAATGCTGTGCGCATTTTTGCATGAATTTCGAAAGTTTAGTAGTATAGATTTAGTTGGTAGAGATTCCAACAAAGGTTTGGTAAAAGTCTTCTGATGTTGAGATATCTATTGAACATTTTCTTTTTGTCGAAAGTGCATGTGGAGAGGCGGACGTGCTCGGAGTCACAGTAACTCATCCAATGAATAATTTCTTTCCAACGAAACGAATGAATTTGACAGATTAATAGAATGTGACGAGCGGTTTTTGGTACAAATTCGAGATTCTCCCTGCAATAATAGAGGAATTATAGGAATTAGGCTACCTGTACTATTCGTTTCTACGGTATTTTCAAGCTCTATGTGATCCCCATCTTTGAAACCTGCTATTTATCAAATCCTGGTAAAATGCTGAAAACATCTTCTTATATCGGCCTAGTTTTCAATCTTTTATCTTTCAGATGGTTGGCTGTATCAACTGCAGTTTCCGGACCGGTTCAGCGTTCAGCACAAATCTTAAAATGCATCTCAAAGCTCACCACAAGGACGACTACGAACGGGTACGTTTCTCAGCTTCATTCAGGTACTGGTGTATTTGGTAACTGTAGGGTGAAAGCTAAAAGTAGGCTGTAAGAATGGATAAATTTCGAATAAGTAAATAGAGGACAAGAAAATGAATAAATGTAAATGCCGTGCAAATCGTTTCATTCTATTTCATCCGTTGAATAGAACTAGTATGTAAAGCAAACGCTGTCGTATGCCACAACCGCTGTCCCGTTTATCATTAGCACATTATCAAATTTTATCAATTTTTACGGCCCAACTTTTAGCGGGTTGAATGGAGTAGAGTGCGTGTTCGAGCTGCTGCTCGTCGTCGATACATTTATTGATAACAGCATTGATGCTGAGTACACAGTCTCGCGGTTTTAGAGATGTCTCGAGCTGAAGGAGTTGTTCTTGAGACTCTTTCCCCTCTCTTTTTGGATATTCAGATAATTCCTTTTTGCTCATTAAAAATTCTGGGCCTACGTCTTCCGAGGGAGGAAATCGTTCAATAGGGAAGGTCGTTCAGAAGAAAATCCGCACGAATGACGTCCGGCCTTTGTGACTATCAAGTATATAAATCTTCCGATTTATTACAGGTAGTGCATCACCCTTGTCACAGATTCCAGGTTGAGACATCAGTTTCAAAGAGGTAAAAAAGGAAAAATGAAAAATTGAAGCCGAGGTCCCACTGTCTGAATGTTTCTTCCGAACTTCTTACCCGGGAAAAATTTTTAAAGAGAAAATCATCTTTTTTACAAAATGCTGCTCTGAATTTACTGTCTGGGTTTGAAATGATGTTATTTTCTTATGAAGCAGTGTGTTATCATTAAAATATTCTACTGCTGACGTTCCATGTGCAACTTTAAATGATTCACGGCATTGCGGGTCTTTGTTGTTGTTGACTGCTTGTTGAGCAGATTACCAAGATTGATATCAGCGAGGTCGTCTTCGTCGTAGCCTGGAATTTCGAATATGCATTTGAGAAACTACATATTCGCTCAAATGTCATTTCATTATACAAATTACTATTCTAGGTACTAGAAAGACGGGAAAACAAACGAGAGACTTTCTATGGATTTTCGTTTACTAACTGTTTTTCTATGGGATTTCATTGCAGGTGCTGAAACTCGAGGGCGATATGCGTGTAGAGGAGAACGTCACCGGACCGCCGAACAAAATCAAAAACGAGCTGATCGACTTCATTCGTGGCGGCGGAAATGCAAGCACAGCAAACGCCGGTGATTATGTTTACCTTTCAATCGTCTTAGCCACGTGACCCCTTACGTTTTTGGAAACGGGGAGACTGTTCTCCCTGTGGGCCCAGATTCAAGATTCATGAACGGACGAACGGTCTCCGAAACCCCGTCGGCGATAAACTTGCTCGATGCCGTCGAGGTCTCCGAAACCCTGTCTCATTGCGAGGTGTGGATCCGCGATGAACCCAATTAATCCCCGGCGTGCTTTCACGAATCTTGGTTTGCGCGCCGTTTAGGGTATACCTCAGGGTCTGTCGGGGGTTTGCCAATGATGAATCTGGGCTCAGGATGTTTAAAATTTCAAAGTAAGGAAGACGATTATGTGGTCGAAGTCTCTACGGTAGAGATGACTGGAATCTATTCTATCTATTGCTGTTAACAACCTTGCCTGGTCAGCATATTGGCAAAGAAAGGAAGGGCTTCTGTAATTCTTTTACGTATACTCATCCACTTAACACTTGAATTTACTCAAAGTGGGTACGGTGGGTAGTGATCGGCTCCCTGCGTCTTGTAGCAGTTCAAAAATTCAAGATGAAGAGGTGGGTATAGTAAAAAGGTCGAGATTTTTGGCTTGCCGTAGCAACTAGCAACGAGGTTGTAGAACGCTCCAAGTCTTCAGTGTTTCCAACCCTCTTCGCATTCAAATATGTGGATCATGTCATCTTACAGGGAGGGAATGGAGGAGGGTTCGAGATGAAGGGGATGGTAAGACTGCAAAGGTATGATAGATAGAAAACAGAGACGATGGTGATTTGTTGCTTGAGGTGGGCAATTTCAGAGGATTTCGATTCTAGGTCCTTGTTGTTTTGGAGACATCGAGCAATAAACTGGTTTCTAAGTAGGTCTGGTACTCGGGAAGATTGTTGTTCGGAGAGGAACCAGCGATTTCATGCCAGTTGCTTCATTTTCTCGTTTTCTGGAACACCATCGCTCTTTCCAACACTTTCGAGAGTAACTAAGTTCTGATACCAGAATTTGGCTCATCTGTGCTGTGCGTTGTGTCATGATAGTCATCATTGAGTTACCCACCTCCATCTCCGCTGTGGGTGCGTTCTTATCATTGCTCCCCAATATTAGAAACGCGGGTACGAATCCCGCCTGATCTACGATTTTTTTGATGAACCTAGCACCATCATCACAACATCATGTTCCCGAGACTATTATGAAAAATCCAGTGAATAGGCTGGAAAACAACATATAATTAATCATATGATCAGCGTTACATGCCCTGATAGAAAGTCGATTTCTTAGTACTATACAATATATAATAACGACATAGCATGTTACGTCTCAGTTACTATGCCATGTGAAGTGAAATTTCCCACATCTTACACTAACCCTAAGAATCTTTATAGCCTTTCTCACTGACTGATTATCAGAGAATTGATCAAGATTCTTCATACGCTCCATAAGATATGTACTTCTATCGAGCCCTGTTCAGCTCATCCATCAGCGCCTCGAGCGTCACCTCTGATTCAGCAGTTCATCAGTCAGACGATGGCTTCACGACAAGACACCCCGGTGAAGAAAGAAAGGTCAGATTAATTTTTTTCTTTTTGTTTCCTCGGCTGCGTTCTGGATCCGAATCGCTCTATGGAACTGGGCGAGAACTAATGCATATAGAAAGAACTCTTGGAAATCTTGTTAGTGACAAGCCTACGCAAGAAGTGGTGGACTCAGATTCACATTCAGGATAGATATAAAAAACCGCAAACAAAAAACTGTTAAAATACTACAAAAAAGAAAAAAACTTTTAAAAACGTCGGATTATGGCGCTCGTACAGATAACTAAGAGGGTAACTAAGAATTTATTCTTGGGAATATGTCCTATATATATCCTTGACGAATCGCTTCGAAGTATACATTTTCAGTGCTGACGAGGATCCGTTCAACGGCATGTCGATGTCGGACAAACTCGCCGCTCTTGTTGGTCTGATGCCGGCCCCTGCCGGTGGTGTTGATGGTGCTGAGGCTGATGCTAAGCAAGACGATGAGCCCGAGGAGCCCGTCCCGTCGGTCCAGGTAGAGAACTTTCTGGAACCGCTCGGATCATATCAAATATTCCCTTGGAAGAAGAAAATACATTTGTCTTCTCTTTCATGAGCTCTCCGGTGTTTTATTTTGACATATCCCATTCTTGTTTCTTGCGATTGTCTTGAAGAACGTAGCGAGTAAGTGATTACGTAAACAAACAAATAAATTAATAAATAAAATGACATGATCAGCGTTAGAATTTAATTATTTCCATTCAGAGCGCTTTCGATGAAATTCGACGAGCAGCCGACAACATGTTGGCGGCCAACATGGGCCTGGCTCCACCTCCTCAGGAGCAAACCATCGTGAACCTGAACGGTATGTTTTGGGTCATACCACTCACTTTTGGGTTGTACCAGGCGAATCAAGGCTTTTCCTTCCTCTGAAGATTCATCCAGTACGAGGATTTACCCTAAAAGCTGGGAATGCTAATCTAATAACAGTTGTGCAGCTGTGATCCTGTATTTGCCCATTGCTTACACTAGACCATGGTCAGCCTTTTTTACTTAATAGTAAGGATTGGCTTTGTAGATAATATTTGACGGAAAATTTCTCATCTATTGGTGGCCTAAAACGGATCGTCCGCATTCCAAGCCTCAACACAACCTATAGGGCACACTTTCTTTTCTTTTCCCTTCTTTCTTGTCTCACTATCAAATGAGATTTCCTATTTGCTTTCAGCACGCTGAGGTCCAAAAGCTCAAGAAAGCAACACTGAAGCTTATTTTGACGAACATCTACCCTCAATAGCTTAACAACATTTAAATCTTGGAAGTTTTACGACTACAAATTTGATTTAAAAAGTTGAAAAGAAACCAAAAAGTGGATAATAATACAAATAAAAAATCGATTGAATCATTCGTCGTTGAGCAAGGCAAGATCTAACGCAGGCGGTAGCGCATAGTTGTGGAATTCTCGGTGTATTTCTGATCATCTGAAGTTGTACAGATCAGTGATGTTCTTCACTTGTAGGCTCCGTCGTCACCACCGAAACGCAGTCCACATCCTCAGCGTCAACAGATGACTGTGATGAGAAGAAAGTCGACAGAGACATGGCCCTCGCCAAGTGAGTCGCTCAGTCTTCCGCTTTTGGAAAACATCTTCATGATATTCTTCTCTCTCTAGGTTCTGGTTCTCCGAAGGTGCCAATAATAACCTGCTGCAGAGTGAGCACTTCAAGGTAAATTAAAATAATATTCTCTTAGAATTTGGTGGAATTTTCCAATTGCTACGTGTCGCTTTTATCTCGTTTCGCATGAACTTTGTGAAGCTTCTAACCTACTGTGTTGCTGTTCCCGTCATGAACCTATGTTGGTGTGAGTGTGGTTCTATCAAACTCTTTACCAAGGGAAATTGTTTGCCTAGTTTTTACTCGGTTGTCCTAGTGGCACTAGCTCACTTTTTAAGGTATTTTCATAATTTTCAGATATATTCGACTCATTTTTAAGTTGATTTCTGAAAGGATTAATGACGAGTATGGGTGCAGTTACTTTTTACCTAGTGAACTTACATTGGTCCTAACTCTCTAGCGAGTGTGGTGCAGTGGTAAGAGGCGCTTCTGACACCAGTGCAGTCAATTGATCGTTTCTCGCATGGATTAACCTACCCTTCCATTCTTTCGGTATCGGGCAAATTGAAACGACTTGTCATGAGAGGTTAGCATAATGATGTGAACAGTGTACAGCTATGCAATACACATAATCCACTGTACAGTCAGAAAATCATTTTGAAAGGAAACCGAACGCGTGGCGCGTACTTAAGGGACTGATCAACGCCAATCACTTAACCTTTACCTTTACCGACTATTTCTACATCCAAATAAGTCGCATGGGCACCTGTGTCGTTTTCCCATTCCGTTGTTGTTCTTCTCGTCACAAAGGATCGACAGACCCGCTGGTCCACGTTTCGCCGCTCGACCACGCCGATCTACCCTCTGTGGTCAACTTTCGTGGTTGAATACTGACCATATTAATTTATTAAGGAAATACCAGAAGTGGACTCCGGTACAACAGCCGCTGCTGAAACGTTCATTTCCGGCCTCGCTGCCCTGAATCAGCTTCTGATGCCATCTGTGGAAAACACAGATTCCGCTGGTCCATCCACCGGTTCATCTGTCGCAGATTCGCCGCCGATATTTAACGTGTCCACGCTCACATACGATGGCCTTTTCGACGGGTTGACGTCGCTTCAGAAGAACTTTGGAGTTGATGAGCTGACCTCTTTCGTGATAACGATTCAACTGCTGAAGAGCTCGGCAAGAAGTGACGAAGAACGACTGATCGCGGACACTGTAAGCGGTGGATTGGAGCGAATTTATAATTTGAACTTTGAAACAAATAAGAGTGAGCGTACGAAGAAGCTGATCTCGGAGAAGATGAAGCTGAAGCGATTGTTCGAGACCAGCGAGCAGCGTGAACATCGTTTGCAGCGTATGAAAGAGCGATATCGCTTGCAACGCAGCGCCATCGAGGGAGAGATTCCGGACAAGCGACGGAAGGAGTTTCGCAGCGGTTCAGTGACTGCAGAGGATGGTGATCGAGATTCGCGAACGAAGGAGGAACGTCTGCTGCGGCTTCGAGACTACCAGCGCCGACGTCTGCTCAACGAGAAACCTGAGCAACGGGCTCGACGGTTGGCCAAAATGCGTGAGAATCAAAAACTTCGTCGTGCACGTCAAATGGCTCAACGTAACGCATCACACTCGTCTTCCAGTACGGTATGTTTTGCATGCTCTAACATAGCAATGGTGGCGCTGGTGGTGGCTGAACTGTTTTGTGAACATTATTGGTTCTACAGCTCTTAACATGCACGGTACTAGCCTGCCTTATCTAACCAACGCTACGTATTCTAATATTCGGATTTTTATGAGGCAGCAGTAAATCCATAATAGAACAGTATCAGCGAAATTGCGAGTATCTCTGCGAGTAGTCGTTCGTGGCAGTGCTGCTTGGAAACGGTACTTTTCGCGTGGGGACCAACAACCATGTTTAGTTCGATATCAGGCAGCTCGTGTCGTATGGGTACGATACGCAAAGGGGCGCAGACATGGCTAAACATTCAACGTTACCTTTCTGGAGCGAAATCAACGTGAGACCCGGTCGTTCCGCTTTACGACAGCGCTACGGTCGCGATTTCACAGCAAACGTGTGAATGTGATGCCGCTGTCGCGCGACTTTTGCTCTCTATCACTAACCATTACTGATTTGCTGCGGCAGTTAGATGTGAGTGGATCCGTAACGACTGATTGATCCTTTGGGCTCGTTTAGACGCCCCGCGGCGAAAATGCAAAATTGAAGTGCAATCAATAATTAACGTCCTTGATCGAATTTGGTCCTTTCCATTAGTGGCGCAGTTCGGTGCCTCCTCGTATAGGCAAGCTTGCTGGTCGTTCGGGTTTTTTAGAAGGCTGCTATTCCTTATGAAAGGATATTTTGACGAAATTTGTTTTTTTTCGTTTCATTTCTTCCGTATGTGATTATGTGCCTAACTTTTTTTTTGCTTAGACGCGGCGCCACCGGACTGCGCCTCTGAAGCAAAGGAGCAAATTCGATCAGTGACGTTAATTATTGATTGCGCTTCGATTTTGCATTTTCGCCGCGCGGCGTCTAAACGAGCCCTAACGAGGGCTTTCAAATGGAAGCAAAGGTGGGGTTTCGGGGGAGCAGTGGAAGATATATAGGCCACAACCAACTTCTCTTGCCACAGAAATACTACTTCACAGCTCGGTTGTTAGAACATTAAGAACTAGGAAGTATGTCTTCACTTACGTGATATTCTACATTTAATGCCTTCGAAACTCAAGCATATTTTGCTCTGACGGTACTAGGTTAACCTATCCTAGACAGACAGACAGTCCTAGGCAGTAGGTTGGATTCCTACACTACTGAGCCGGTCTACCATCCTCCCCTCCCCCTCCCCACAACCACTCTAGCCCCTTTCTTAGATGATGGCTCACGACCAACTGCGGCAGTGAAGCAGTAGTGGTTATGGTCCCCTTCACACTCTACTGCGGCAGTAAACCAATGTAGAGCAGTGAAAGGGGGAATACGGGCACTTCCGCAATGGCTACGAGCTTTTGCTGCCGTCCACTGGACTGTCGTTGGTCAAAAAACTATTTAGTGCAGCGACGTAGTTGGCCTTAGGTTTTCGCAACGGAATTAGAGACACTGCGCGCTGCCGCGCGCGCCGCCGTTCCCTATGTTTCATCATTACTGCGGCAGCAATGCAGTAAAGTCTGAAGGGGCCTTACGGACAGGTACTACAGCAAGACAGTAGAGACAACGATGCGGCGGGTTGCGTACCGCACGAAACCAGTCTGACAGTTATCGAAACGTGACTGCTGGTCCTGACGCGAAAATTACCATTACAAAGCCTCACTATTGCAAAGGGGTGCAATTATTTTCCGTGGTTTGAAAAAATGAGGTTTCTATATACTCATCTATCCAATTGGTCATTGAAAACATGGGTTACGACTTTCCGCTCGAAGGACCGCTTTCAGTCTTTGAAAAATGGTAAAAAAAAAAGATTTTTTTGAATTATTCCTATTTCAGGACTTCGTCCGCACGTTAGCACCCGACTACGAGATCCCAGAGGCTGGCGATCTGGCCGGCCTTGTTGACGTCGATATCACGTCCGTTCAGCAGCACTAGAAGGTGCTGCTCAGCTTCGTTTTCGTTGTACTGTATCGTTGTCTAGACGTAGAGCACGCAAAGTAGCATTAGAGCACTTCACGCTTTCCTTCCTGCACATACACATCATACATTCGTCTAAGAACATGTCTTTCTGAGAATGATCCCAGTTTTTTTTTTTCATTCGTCATTTCATACGCATATATTCCATTTGAAAGTGTCCTCATCTGTTTATTCTCTTCCATCGTATAGCTGCTATTCGTTTTCATCTGAACGCTCTCCCACCATCTACGCTCTCCTCCCGTTGACAACAATCTCTTCTGCAATATACATTGATAACTCTAGTAATAAGCGGAACAGTTCAATGGTTGGGCGATAGAGGATATCCTTCTCTCGCACTTGTTTCGCATGGTTAAATGTTACCCAAGTTGACGACGTCATTGCAATAAGCTTCACTTTCATTTTTTTATGGTCAAATATCGAATTCTGCAGCTCTCAAACATGATGATGCATCGCGTTTCAACTGTTTTGTTTGTGTTTGTAAATTTATGAAATGATTTTTGTCGTTCTTTTATGTTCCTAACAAGGTCTAATTTTGTTATCGTAGAGAGCCTCTTGTTTCGCCACCGTGTATAAACGCTGTTCGTCATCATCGATGCCCAGCAATCGTGAAATTTTGGTGAAAACTCAAGCAAGCTTTGACTTTGTAGATATTTTTACAGATAATTTTATATCAAAAATTATCTCACGATCACTGGCAGAGATACGACGTACAGCATCGGTCGCTACTTCGTGATGTGTTTCGCTTTTAAAATTCCCCAGATGTTCTTTCGCATTTCCACAACTCAGGGAGAGTTTGTAGGAGCCATGTTCTTTTTCTTTTATTTTTTCAACTTTTCTTATTTCGTTGTCTACATTTGTATTATTATATTTTGTCCTCAAACGTTGAAATGTTTTGCAAAGTATATATTACGTTGAGAAATGCCTTATTTTCAATAAGCATGAAGATGATGATAATTGGAGAGGACTAGTATGTTTATGTAGGTCATAATCGAGGTGTATCGAACCTTTAAGATAAAGATTATAGCTACACCGCTGGATCTCATTCACATATATCAAAATCTATCGTCTGTGATGGCCACGAGAACAGTGCATTTGTTGGAAAGCTGGTATCAAAGGAAAGCTTCAGTCAGACCAAGGCGGAGGAGCCACAGGGTTAAAACTTTGTCGATTAGAGCTTCGTTCTCGTATTTGGCTTTCCCTCTGTTCCTTTTCCTGAGAAGCGGGCTTCAATTTCGCTTGAGTTGCAATTTTTGCGATGTATTTTTTCAAATGAGCATCTAGCATACAATACATCGTGGCAGTGACATGCGAAATCAATGATAAAGGTAAAGGTGTCGGCGTTGATCCTTCCCTGTGGACGCGCCACACACTCAACTTCCATTCGTGATCGTAGAGGGCGAATGCGTATTTGGCGTATTCAATAACTAGCTGCTCTACTAAGTCCGTGTCTTTACCTTCCCAGACAAGTCTGGTACCAATTTAATCGACCCCGGAGGAATGGAAAGTATGGTTAGCTCGTGCAGCTCGTGCAGAGATCGTTCGCTCGACCGTGCCAGTAGCTTTTTACCTGCATGGGTCCCACACGTGCGAAAATGCAGCAAATAAAGAATCATTGAGGTGATTCGTGAGAGCTAAAGGCTAATTGGTACACCAGACAACGGACTCGTCAGTGGAGAAATGTTGGCTAGAACACGTTCTTTAGAATAATTTTGGGTCAATGCTAAATGAACCACTTCCCTTTGCTGCTACGTCTCTTCCAGCCGCACTAGAAAATGCTAAGCAGCGCAGATCAAGTACCACTAGCAACATGTCTCCAATTACCACATACCCACGGCATTCTGGTATTGCTCTGCCAATGTCATCTCCTGCAATGTACAATATCGCAAAGAACATCAGGTGGAGCAGTTTATCTCTCGAAAGTGGTAGCTAGAGCTGACAATTGTTTCACCTGTTCTCTTCATTTCTATGCTGCTCGCGTGACTGGTTCGCTTACCGTCGTTGAAAATGGGATTTGCCTTGCCAATGCCTATCATATCCCTCGAACATTGGTAGTGTACAATTCATACATATTCAAGAGTGGGGCCGTAGTGCATAGCTTCGCTTTCCTTGGGTTGCTGAAAAGCAAGAGAGCCAGTTCAATCATTTCAGAAAAAGTATCACAGCGCCTAACTCGAGTAATGCGATTAATTCTAGAAGTTGATTTTTGTAAATTAAATTCCAATACTACACGTTTCCAACTGATAGCTCTCCCACCATCCCTCCCATTGGTAACAATCTCTTCTGCAGTTGTAGCTGCTGCTTGATAAGAGTCTTGAGTTATGCAGGTGAAAAGCAAAAGGTTACGTTAAGCGCTTTCAACATTCCCATTGATAGTAGGCGAAGCGGGAATGGTCTAGTGCAGGCATGAGACTCGGTGCTGCAAATTTGCAGTAGGTGGGAAATGAAAGGTTTTTGAACATTCGACAAAAAGTCAATACTGAATGAAATCGTCCCACCAGCATTGTAGTGCCTTCTGTATGTAAAACATCCTCAATTAATTAAGCTCATCCTCTATCTTATCTAACTAAACAGCTTGGGAAACTCATGGTTTTGAAAGCTGCTAACACTGAGTATTTCTATCGGCTTGTCTAAATCGTCACTGCTTTTTGCTCAAATATGTCCAAAATGCAAAAGAAATTGCGACATGCGGTATTCCATGTTGGTGGATGTGTTCTGCATGTTTGTCCGCATGCAGTTGCCTGTCTCTATTTTAATGTGAAGTGAGTCATGTTTGCCGACATTCGTATTACTAATTCTTTATACTTTTAAACTGCTTACACTTATACACTTTTCAACTTTTTAACGATTTGCAAGTTCATCGTTGTTATGTTACTCTACTGATCTTGTTTGATAGCTAGTAGGAATAAATACGCATTAGATTGCGCAGGAATAAATAAACTATACCTATGGTTTCATCTCGATTGAAGCATTGGTTTGCTGCCGAGTACGAAAGTCTTGACTATCTCAGCAGATGATAGTCACCGGGACTTTAGGAGACCAATACTCATCGATGATATGTTATAGATAGTACTCCAGCTCAGATAAGAATTCATGAGAAGTAGAACACCAGCACATCAGCGTTGCAAAAAAATTCAAATTTAGGAGCGGCGAGAACAGCCGCACTACGACTCGCCTGCCATCGTTCGCCACCTCTTCGGTGACAGCCACAGATGGCCATCTCAGGTGCCGCTCATCTGTGCACAGATCGCAACCGTTCCATGCGGTCGGACTATTCGACAAGTTGAATCGGAATTTCGGCAACAGCCGAGTAATGATTTACTTCTAATTCTAAAATATGGCGTAATACAGTAATTCTTGGAGGTCGACCGCTGGCAGTGCTTACTCTGGACCGCCTTGTTATGCGGAGTGTCCTTGATTGCGTTGTTCTTCATGTACTTTGTGCTTCATGAATATTTCTCCTATAAAACCGTTACGCGCATAACCATGAAACAGGTGAGTACCATGTAGGTGAAAGATTATTATTTCAGCACGAAACTATTCTGTTAATTATCGCTTTTTGTTTTTGCGGGTTATTGACGAGAACTACTTGAGTGACTTGTATATTTGAATTTCAGTGTTCTTCGAATAACCTAGCACTCCAAGTATATATTTCAGCACATTTTTTTTTGCTTTTGACCGCTGCACAATCCCATCAAGAAGATGAACAACACTAAAATACCTGATTCAAATCTCCAAACTTTTCATTTATGTGCTGGATTCGTTGTTCAAGAAGAAATATCTGAATCGATTATCCAGCCCTCTTCCTTCTGAACCTACTCTCTTCGAAAGCTTCCGCTGATACATAGGGAGAATCAATGTTTTCGATCCTTTTAAATCGCCTTGAATCCAATTCCTCTTTATTCGAATCCAGGTGAAGTATACTTGTTATAACATTCCATTATATTTCAGAACGCCTCATTGCTATTGCCTAGCATTCACGTGTGTCCAAAGAATCCAGATTACTTCAATTACGATGTGGTATTTGCAGGTAAATTTACTTGCTCTGTTGAAAACAATTCAATTCCAACAACAACTCAATTCCTTCCGAACGGGGTGCTGCAATAGTTGCTTTTTTATCAGATCTAGGTGACTCCTGTGGTAGTAGCGGAAATGGTGCTAGGTAGAACCGATCACCTGTCGTGGTAGATCCACTTGGGAACTAGAAGTAGCACATGAGAACCCCTGTAGGCTGCAGTACTCTCGAGCATTGAGTCTTTCAGCTCTTGAGAAGCATTCCATACATGAAAAGTTACTAAAGGTAAAACTGTCGCCGCTGAAAAGTACTTGAGGTTGCGCAGCTTCGTGTTCAATTTAGAATCGTAGTTGCTTAGTGAATGCGTACTTGGCTCATAAAATGATTTGTGTGGGCCAGCCGCTATACCAAGTAAGTACCTTTACCTTCCTAGGCAATCTGCTACCAATTTACCCGACCTAGGAGGGATGGAGGGGTCGCCTACCCTGGGCGGTATCAATTACTTGTCATTGCTATTGCCAGTGCCTCTTACCACTGCACCAGGCACGCTGTTAACTATTACGTTAACATGAAAAAATTCAAATACTTCAAGTTGTTCCCCGCCTCTCTGACCTATTCTCGAGCATGTGCTACGCGGTTTCGCTGCCTAGTATAAATCTCCACTAGCGGCATCTGCCGTGATCCCTTTTTTGGTTGCTCCTACAATGAAAGTAGGGCTCGCTTCTGTAATGGTCCACCTTTCGAGGATTCATTCATATTCGACAGCAGAGAGAGTCTGTAATGCAGTGCACTTGGGTACGTATCAAAAAACCGTTTCGCTGCACCTGACTATAAACACACAGAGAGCGATGTGCCGCCAATCCTCGACAAGGTGGAATGTGCAGAAGCTGCTGAAGAAATTTTTATTACTGGTTTCCAAACTGCAATGATAAGACGGCTATGAGATTCCGTTCCCACTTCTTCCTCATCTTATATCATAACGGGACATTTTGGGGGAGGGTGGTATAGTGGTAAAAGGCGCTGCTGACACCCATATGGTCGAGCGATAGATACTCGTCCAGCAAACCAAGCCTTCCATCCCTCCGAGGTCGGGTAAATCGGTACTAGACTTGCCTGGGAAGGTAAACGAAGTAACTTGGTACAGCGACTGGCCCCCGCAAGCTATTGTATAGGCCAAATACGCATTCACCTTGCATCTACGAATCAGAATGGAATAGGAATGCGGCGGCGCGTCCTTAGGCCCTTGTTATACATTCGCTCACCCCCCAGCGTAACTCGTCCATTCAGTATCAGACACCGTGGGGCCAGACACGTTTGTACGAGTTATCACGGTGACGCTGGCGTGGTGACGCTCACGGGCTGTTATGCACACGCTCGCGTACCATCCACGCTTTAGTCGCTGCGCATTGCACTGCGATTGACCCTTTCGCTGGGGGTGGGACGATCACCTCGCGCATTGCTCTGTATGCTTCAGCTGCGTGCGTGCGTGCGTCGCGTGCTCAGAGGAGCGGCGCACGCGATCACCGCTCGCAAGCCGCTGACGCTCACCGCTAGCGAATGTATAACAAGGGCCTTAGGGGACTGAGTAACGCCGGCACCTTTTCCACAATCTTTTACTCCGCATTTTGGATATCGAACAAAGAGTTGGTGCTTCATCATTCGATGAAAAGAGAGACATTCTTCTGTACTTCATCGCCGCGTGCGGCTTCATCAACACGAACGTCGAGAAATGGTTGCCGCATCGCACTACTGCGGTCGGTATTCTTGTCGATCGATGGTTCGGGTACAGATCGATGCTGGAGATGTTCAAATTCGTATTCGACGAGAATGGAGTGCAATGCGAGAATGTGAGTGAAATTGTATTCAAGACATAACAACCACATATATACAGTACTGGCCATAAGAATTGCCATTTTCACGGAAAAGCCGAGAAAAATCGGCTTTTTCGTCTTTTCTGAATAACTTCCTTAGAATTCAACATTCTGCGAAACCGAGCACATGGCTGAGCTCAGCAGCTCAAGCTCTATCGAACGGTATAGAAGTCTTACCTGAAACCCTTTTAGTTAGCCGAATATGACGATTTTCGCGACGCGACGTCGCATTGCCGCGGACGAGTTGCCCGTTCAACAGTGTTCACCGTTATCCTCTTGTTCTTCCAACTTCGGACTCCTGTATCTCAGTTCCTAAGCGATGCTATTCGAACTGCTCTTTTGATTCTGGCAGAGTAGTCACTGGAGAATAACGCACTGTTGAAATTCCTCTCCAGATTCTTCTAGATTCGTCCAGAAAATCGCCCAAAGTGGGCACCAGATCGACTTGTGAACAATTTTTTGGTTAATAACTCGTGAAGATTTCAATGTTTTAGAAAAGTAAACACACTGTTTTGTTCAGCAGCTCGAGCTCTATCCATCAGAATGCAGCTTATCTCGATTTCTGTAGTTTTCCGAAAATCGGATTTTCATCGATTTTCCAATTTTCGAGTCCCCGTCTCCCGATTTACAAGCGATATCCGGAGCCTGTCTTCTCTTGTTTCAATAGGGTAGTCTGTTGAAAATGAAATTCCGTAGAAAACCTTCTCTACATTGTACTGGATGTTTCCAGAAACTCATTCAAAGTAGGCATCGAATCCACTTGTGAAAAATGTTTCGCTGAATAACTCGTGAAAATTACGGTATTTCAGGAAAGTAAACATAATGTGCTGTTCAGCAGCTCAAGCTCTATCCAACAGTATACAATACGCCCCAATGTATCGAATACGGTTTTCACCAATTTTTTGCCAAGTCACGACCCCCCTCCCCCTCGCTCAACTGTGGTCATTCGAGTCAACGATCTTCTGACTTTGAACCCTCGTCTCTCAATATTCGAGAGAGACACGACGACCAGCTTTTCTCCCTTCAACAGAATAGCCACGGAAAGGAACACGTAGCAGAGGAAAGGAACACGTAGCAGAACTTGCCCAAATTGTTTCGGATTCTCCTAGAAATTCTTCCAAAGTCGGCACTTCGTTCACCTGGCATTGGTAGTGTGAGTTTTTGCCCAATAACTCATCAGAATTTCAACATTTTAGGAAGGTGGACATACCGTATTGCTCACCAGCACAAGCTCTATCTAATTGTGTACAGCTTATCTCGATTCCTGTAGTTTCCCGAAAATCGAATTTTTATCCATTTTCCAATTTTCGAGCCCCCGTCTTCCGATTTACAAGCGATCTCCGGAGCCTATCTTCTCTTGTTTGCTCTCGATAGTTGGCAGCCCCTACTGCCAAGAATCGATCGGTTGATTTGACTCGATAGTTGGCAGTAGGGGCTGTTGT
Source organism: Nippostrongylus brasiliensis (assembly GCA_030553155.1). Taxonomy (NCBI): domain Eukaryota; kingdom Metazoa; phylum Nematoda; class Chromadorea; order Rhabditida; family Heligmosomidae; genus Nippostrongylus; species Nippostrongylus brasiliensis. The sequence continues at coordinate 27,685,259 of CP130734.1, forward strand.
GTTGACCTGTTAAACTTGTTTGACCATGTCAAACCTCACTCGTCTAACACGTGTTCGCGTGTAGTACGGGTAGGGGCTGCCAACTATCGAGTCAAATCAGCCAATCGATTCTTGGCAGTAGGGGCTGCCAACTATCGATCGGTCGATTTTGCTTCGCCTACCACGACAGCTCTTATAAAAGGGAGACTCAGTGGGCACGCCATGCCATTTTTCATTCCTCATCGGCGGTTCGCATAGCGCTGCTGCAGCAATTCCCTGCAGCAAGCGGCTAGAGCGAGACGAGGTGGGTCTGCGGTAGGGAATGTAGAGGATGCAGCCCTATCATGTGGTACCCCCAGACAACCCACGACAAGCTACACGACTTACGAAGTAGAGTAGCTGTCTCTACATTCACTGCCGGAGACCCTCGCCGTCTGATCTACATTCCCTACCGCAGACCCCCGTCGTCTCGCTCTAGCCAGTCGCTGCAGGAATCGCTGCTGCAGCGGTATGCGAACCGCCATTCCATTTTTCCGCTTTCTTATGCAGCATGTGCTGATTCCTCCATTAGGGGGCACATCCCCCCATTAGGGGGCAGATCCCTGCGTTACGTGGGGCAGGTCCCCTGTGTGTCCGCTGTGCACTTGTCCAGGGGTGCGCGCGGAAATTTGGTCTTGGTTAGTGTACCGCACCCTATCTTACTCGCAACAGGACATTCGTCGTTATTCAACTATTTGGGCCCCAGAGTTCGAAATTTTTTCGCTGAAACTACTCTAGTCTACCCTCCCCATGAGGGGTGGGGTCCACTCGGGATCACCAATTTCGCTGAAAATGGGCCTAAGCCTAAGCAGGAGGCGGGGGAGGGGATCTCTTCCCTCACCAAGGCTTAGGCCCATTCACCGGAAATTTTCAGCGAAATTGGTGATCCCGAGTGGACCCCACCCCTCATGGGGAGGGTAGACTAGAGTAGTTTCAGCGAAAAAATTTCGAACTCTGGGGCCCAAATAGTTGAATAACGACGAATGTCCTGTTGCGAGTAAGATAGGGTGCGGTACACTAACCAAGACCAAATTTCCGCGCGCACCCCTGGACAAGTGCACAGCGGACACACAGGGGACCTGCCCCACGTAACGCAGGGATCTGCCCCCTAATGGGGGGATGTGCCCCCTAATGGAGGAATCAGCACATGCTGCATAAGGAAGCGGAAAAATGGAATGGCGGTTCGCATACCGCTGCAGCAGCGATTCCTGCAGCGACTGGCTAGAGCGAGACGACGGGGGTCTGCGGTAGGGAATGTAGATCAGACGGCGAGGGTCTCCGGCAGTGAATGTAGAGACAGCTACTCTACTTCGTAAGTCGTGTAGCTTGTCGTGGGTTGTCTGGGGGTACCACATGATAGGGCTGCATCCTCTACATTCCCTACCGCAGACCCACCTCGTCTCGCTCTAGCCGCTTGCTGCAGGGAATTGCTGCAGCAGCGCTATGCGAACCGCCGATGAGGAATGAAAAATGGCATGGCGTGCCCACTGAGTCTCCCTTTTATAAGAGCTGTCGTGGTAGGCGAAGCAAAATCGACCGATCGATAGTTGGCAGCCCCTACTGCCAAGAATCGATTGGCTGATTTGACTCGATAGTTGGCAGCCCCTACCCGTACTACACGCGAACACGTGTTAGACGAGTGAGGTTTGACATGGTCAAACAAGTTTAACAGGTCAACACAACAGCCCCTACTGCCAACTATCGAGTCAAATCAACCGATCGATTCTTGGCAGTAGGGGCTGCCAACTATCGAGAGCAAACAAGAGAAGATAGGCTCCGGAGATCGCTTGTAAATCGGAAGACGGGGGCTCGAAAATTGGAAAATGGATAAAAATTCGATTTTCGGGAAACTACAGGAATCGAGATAAGCTGTACACAATTAGATAGAGCTTGTGCTGGTGAGCAATACGGTATGTCCACCTTCCTAAAATGTTGAAATTCTGATGAGTTATTGGGCAAAAACTCACACTACCAATGCCAGGTGAACGAAGTGCCGACTTTGGAAGAATTTCTAGGAGAATCCGAAACAATTTGGGCAAGTTCTGCTACGTGTTCCTTTCCTCTGCTACGTGTTCCTTTCCGTGGCTATTCTGTTGAAGGGAGAAAAGCTGGTCGTCGTGTCTCTCTCGAATATTGAGAGACGAGGGTTCAAAGTCAGAAGATCGTTGACTCGAATGACCACAGTTGAGCGAGGGGGAGGGGGTCGTGACTTGGCAAAAAATTGGTGAAAACCGTATTCGATACATTGGGGCGTATTGTATACTGTTGGATAGAGCTTGAGCTGCTGAACAGCACATTATGTTTACTTTCCTGAAATACCGTAATTTTCACGAGTTATTCAGCGAAACATTTTTCACAAGTGGATTCGATGCCTACTTTGAATGAGTTTCTGGAAACATCCAGTACAATGTAGAGAAGGTTTTCTACGGAATTTCATTTTCAACAGACTACCCTATTGAAACAAGAGAAGACAGGCTCCGGATATCGCTTGTAAATCGGGAGACGGGGACTCGAAAATTAGAAAATCGATGAAAATCCGATTTTCGGAAAACTACAGAAATCGAGATAAGCTGCATTCTGATGGATAGAGCTCAAGCTGCTGAACAAAACAGTGTGTTTACTTTTCTAAAACATTGAAATCTTCACGAGTTATTAACCAAAAAATTGTTCACAAGTCAATCTGGTGCCCACTTTGGGCGATTTTCTGGACGAGTCTAGAAGAATCTGGAGAGGAATTTCAACAGTGTGTTATTCTCCAGTGACTACTCTGAAAGAATCAAAAGAGCAGTTCAAATAGCATCGCTTAGGAACTGAGATACAGGAGTCCGAAGTTGGAAGAACAAGAGGATAACGGTGAACACTGTTGAACGGGCAACTCGTCCGCGGCAATGCGACGTCGCGTCGCGAAAATCGTCATATTCGGCTAACTAAAAGGGTTTCAGGTAAGATTTCTATACCGTTCGATAGAGCTTGAGCTGCTGAGCTCAGCCATGTGCTCGGTTTCGCAGAATGTTGAATTCTAAGGAAGTTATTCAGAAAAGACGAAAAAGCCGATTTTTTTCGGCTTTTCCGTGAAAGTGGCAATTCTTATGGCCAGTACTGTACCTGCTTTTACGAGAATGGACTTCTAGATTTTGTCTTGGGACTGGATGTGAGCATTCCCAAATCACTTTTAGAGCAACACGAAGGACATTTATCGCCACAGTCATCTTTTCCGACACAGTTGTGTCCGGTGTTCGGTGTCGTCCGCTCCGACTTTTGAATACATTGGTGAAAAATTTGGAATCCAGTAAAAAATGTTGGTCGCGCGCGATTTGCAAAAGGGACATCAAATTTGTGATCAGCGCTCCAAGTAACCCCGTAGACAAGGCTTCAAATAAAAATTGTGGCCAAGGAACTATAGTCGAAGCTTTCAGCTGATGCCAAAACTTCTGTATGCAGATTCTTTAACCCTGGTAATGAAAAATGTCCCACTGTGAGCTCTTCTCTTGCAGAAGATTTGCCATCGGTTGGAATATAAAGTCTGAATGTTTCATGTGGGAACAGATGGAGAAGTTGTATTGGGAGATCTTATTGTATAGGCTGCCCTCAAAGCGGAGAGCGTGAAATTGGAAAATCTGTCATAAATTATTCCCAAAGCTATCATATTGTTTCAATTCACCTTTTTTTTACACTGGATTTTGATTTTTAATGTTTATGATTTTATTATTATCATTGTTCACGCACAATCGTCACATATTAGGTTATAGGTTCTTTTTTCACTTTTCTGTTTGAGTTCTGCAGATCGGATAAAAATGAATGAGCAAATGAGTAGGCTACATAAGTACGCTCACACAAAGTTCACCCTCTTGTTTTTTATCACCATTGAAGCCTTCTTTATATCACAAAGGTATTCTCGCAAAAAGTCGTTATCTTTGTATTTTTTACTTGTAGCCGTTTGCAATTAGCGCAGCGTTTCAATGAAGTAATTCACTTTTCTTCCGCGAGACCTAGTTAAGGATTTAAGATGTATAGTTGCCAGTACTTTTCCTCTCATCCTATATGCTTGTCAAGTAGCTTTATCAGTTTTGTGCCCTTTGCCTGAACGATCCGTAGTTTCAGATGTTGGCGGATTGCAGACAAATGAAATGTTGCGAGCGATTCAAACCACACTATGTGATGTTGAGAGGAAGGTGAGTTCAGACTGGGCAAAGACAAAACCGGATAGCAAGTATTTGCAACAATTCGTTGTTTCATTTGTAACAATATTCAGTCTTAAGAATCGGTAACCATTCGCACCTTGATGAATCAATCCGGCTAGTAATGGTTTGAGATGCGTTAAGCGAAGTCACGGATGACGAGAATAGGATCTTTCTGCATAATGAAAACTGAGCGGTGGACGTGCGTGGTACAGTGGTAAGAGGAACTACTGACACACGCACGGTCGAGCGATCGATCCCCGCTTATTCTTAGCAAGCTTTCCATCCCTCCGCTGTCGGGTGAATTGACCCCAGACTTGTTTGAGAAGGTAAAGACTCTGACTTGGTATAGCGGCTGGCCCCGCAACTCATTGTATCGGCCAAATACGCATTCACTATGTCTCTAAAAAAACTGAATGGAACACGAATCCTTAAGGGCTGATGAAGCCAACCTCTACACCCTTACCTTTGCCTTCTACCTTCAATGAAAAGCGAGCTTAGCACAAAAGACTGGCTGGTAGACGGAATAGTCGCTATAGAATGTTGAAAAATTATTTAATCAGTTGATCGCCAATCAATATAATATATAATAACCAATTAATCAGTATGTAAGGCCTAACTAATTACACAGCTTGCTTAAAACCTGAGAAAATGGATAAAATCAGGAACAGTTATCGGCGTTAATCAGTCCCTCACCTTCTCAGACAGTCCGTTACCAATTTTCCCGTAATGGTGCACTTGGTTAGTGAGGGCGACAGGAAACAGTATGTAGTTGTAAACCTGCATCTATCAGTCCACCGTCAGCTGGAGCCTTCTGACCGGCCGCTGTCCCCTTTTGTTCTTCAAGAAATGAAATCACCACGTTCCAGGTGTATGCGACTGGACCACGAATATCAGAACGGAGACGGCGAGTCCTACTCACGGCACTTCACGTTCAAAACGCTCGATAGTCGGATTATTTCCGGAAAACAGGTTGGGCTACATTTACACAATCCAAGGGAATTTCAGTCGCGGGGTAGGGTAAGTAGATCGCTGCAAATGTGGAACTTCCAACATAAAAATCACAAATTCGCGAGCATTGTTAGCTGCAGGTTTGAATGTCCAGTTTAGAACTATTGGAGGTGATCAGAATCTGCGATACGATTGAAATTGCTGCCTTTTCGATGAGCTTATGGAGGCTGCAAGAGCCTCATGCTTTCTTTGAAGGGCACACACACACTTGACTGTTTCTGAACGAAACTCTCAACATTCTCAAAAGTTGTCCGGCGGTGGGAAACGATCTTGTGACCCTTCACGAATTGGACGAGAAAGAATTGATTTCAAGAAGTTTTCTGATTAAATCTTTTTAGCGACAGTACGTGGTCTATTTTGGTGATCGCTGGCCGGAAGTCGGTATTTTTCCGCGAGTTTATGTCACTGAGGGTGATTATGGTGTTGCCTCATTCAAGCTAAGCAGAGTGAACATGCTACCTAGGCCTGACGTGTGCTCCACGCAACCATTTCAGCGGGGTCAGTTTATCTTCAATTTCTTCTCTTCACAAAATGCTTCCAGGTTGCCAATGTTTTGATGAGCGATTCTGATAGCTTGTTTTTAACAAGTTCTTTCAAAGTTCTACTCTCTACTGGGCGTTCGGTAGTGGCTGCTAGTGAGGATCACTGGTGTTTCGGGAAACACGCTTATCTTGCAGTGGCTACATATTTTGTAACAAACAAGAGAAGTTTTCCCTAGAGATGAAGCTTTTTCGTTAGAAGTGTGGACCAGACATTTTCACGGGGAATCCCACGCGAACAGCGTTTGAAATGCCCTGGTGTATGTAATGTGGCTGCGTACTTTTGAAAAGCACTGTACATGCATGTATAGGCCTTTGTTATACCAACGCTCGTTGTGAGCGTCAACTGCTTGCGAGCGATGAGCGCCCAGCCGTTAACCTCACTAGGGAGGTTTCCGAGCGTGACCCGAGGATTCCGAACGAGACCTACATAGCTTTGTAGAGCGTCGAGCGGGGATTACAGCAATGTAGTTCATTTTTGCTGTGCGCCAGTGGGTGGTCCAAAAAAGGCAAAAAACCATCTCACCAGTTGTTGCGTAGGGACTCAGCTGTTGCGAAAGGGCTAATGGGTGTCACCCAAAGCTGTCAGTGGTGCTCTGGCGCAGCGGCTAAGGCAGCGGATTTGCAGATAACGGTCCGGGGTTTGTACCCCGATGATGCAGTTGCTATACTCAGTTTTGCCTCGACCTCTTTTAACTGGAACTGTGCAAAGTTTTGCGATTTGAGCAAAATTTTGCGTTATAACCATCCTAACAACGAAGCAAAACATAGGGATTCGGCACTGCGCATTAAATCCACTTCCTGCAGCAGCATTATATGGCTAGTTCCCGCCCATGATCTTCCGATCAATACGCGAGAACGTTCCATTATGATTTTGAAAGACAGTCCTTCCACGCATTTTGTTGATAAATGTTTTCGCCATCACGCGTAATCGCTCGTCTTGCGGGATATTTTCCTCCGGATCATTCCCCACCAACTCGATGGGAAATTGCGATTGCAGATGCCTTCAAGGGCATTCTGTAGGAAGCACTCTACGGCGACATTGACTTCGAGGAAGTAGAAGAATTCCAGGTAGGCTCTGTTCTGAAAAAGCGCGTTGGCATAAGGCATAACATAAGAGAACCCTTTGCCTAATTTGTTGGGATGGTTATAACGCAAAATTTTGCTCAAATCGCAAAACATTGCACAGTTCCAGTCAAAAGAGGTCGAGGCAAAATTGCCTGTAGCAACTGCATCATCTGAACCCCGGATGATCATCTGCAAATCCGCGGCCTTAGCCGCTGCGCCACCGCATCACCGACAGAGCTGGGTGACACCCGGTAGCCCGTTCGCAACAGCTGAGTCCCTACGCAACAACTGATGAGATGGTTTTTTGCCTTTTTTGGACCACCCACTGGCGCACAGCAAAAATGAACTACATTGCTGTAATCCCCGCTCGACGCTCTACAAAGCTATGTAGGTCTCGTTCGGAATCCTCGGGTCACGCTCGGAAACCTCCCTAGTCAGACGCTGTGCACGCGACGCACGTACGCACGCGCCCGAAGTATACAGAGCAACGCGCGAGGTGATCGACCGATCCCCAGCGAAGGGTCAATCGCAGTGCAATGCACAGCGACTAGAGCGTGGAAGGTACGCGAGCGTCTGCATAACAGCCCGTGAGCGTCACCACGCCAGCGTCTGACGTGATAATTCGCACAAACGTGTCTGGCCTCACGGTGTCTGATACTGAATGGGAGGAGTTGCGCTGGCAGACGCTGGGGGGTGAGCGTCGGTATAACAAAGGCCATATGCTTATGATCCGTGCAGTTCATAATTTGCATAAGTAAAGCAGATACTACGTATTTAGCGATGGAACGAGTGGTTTTGCCGGGCGAAGATTATGCTTTCGAAGAATACTTATATCTAGGATTTTCTATCCAAGATTTCACTCAGAGTGGGCGTGGTGCAGCGGAGTGTGAGCGCTCATCAACCACCGTATTCAGTGAGGCAGAATATGAAAGGCCATGTATGCATGTTGAGAGGTTACACGAGTGTCCTTCAAATCCTACCCACGGGTTTCAGCTGTTGTGCTTTACATTATTAGATTTTTAGGGCGTTCTACGTGCTACGTAAACCGCTGGCTTCAAGAGCACGTACTGCAGCCATTCAACTGCACACTTCCTTCAATGCGCTCTGTTCGTGCTGCGCAAGGTTACGCTGTCTGCGCTCCTCATGTCATCGTCTCAAATTATGGCAAAATAATCACGTCGGCGTCGTTGCAAAATAGGGTATGTTTTTGAACTGCTCACAGTCGGCTGAATGTCCTATTTCTTTGTTTATTTATTCAAATCTTCACTCGCCAGCATAAATACATGTATTTATATTAATTGGAAAAAACGGCCTAGTTGCACTGACCGAGTTAAGACATTGAGGAATACAGTCTCCAGGAACTAAAAACGGTAAGACAAATAATAATAAATAATAATGAAGAAATAACGGCAGAGTATGGCACACCGGCTTTGGACGAAGGGCGATGTAATCTTCGGTACACAAAACCCTGAGTTCATGATGCAAGAGAGTGCAGATTGGTATATTGAAGGAAAGAGCAACGTTATGTAACATCAACTGCTAATTGTATTAAATCTGTAAGGCATAATAGTAGGCTAAAGATGCTACTACCTGTGAGGAAAATGGACGAAGCCACTTACTGTTAGAAGTATCGCGTACACAGGAGTTCTAATCGCACAGAAAGAAACACTGAGAATGTTAAGCTTTCACTCTTTGGAACGTGTCGTGTGGTTTTTTTACCTTTCATAAAGGAGACGAATGGTTTTTTCTATCTTTCATACAACAATGTTTGGAATTCTCTTTTTGAGGAACGTCATTTTCGCGAATCTGAAATATTTCAGTGTATGCCAAACTGCAATCGCTTGGACCTGGCCGTCGACTACACTACGTCAGTGATAAAGCATCGCTTCACATTCGTTCTAGATGTGTTCTATAGCGATCGGGGTGTAAGAACTATTACCTAAAGCGAAAGCTGTACATGCTATATATATCTCACAATTTTGTGACTGTTCTCGGTTTCAGTACGAGGACTATGAGGAGATCGCGATGGTCTCTCTTCCAGGATTTATCTCTCAGGTTGGCGGGCAACTCGGACTGTTTCTGGGCGTCTCTGTTGTTTCCGCGATCTACCTGCTGCAAATTCTTTCGCTGAAAGTACATCAGATGTTTATTGAAACTACTGAACAGAAGATTCGTGCCGCTCGAGGTCCTCAATAAATCTATCGAAATTTCGTGTTAAATTCGATCAGCACTGGTTGAGTTCGATCACCCAACACGGTTTTTTACAGCCAAATGCCAAAGGTATCTGTCTTGATTCCCGACGTGCTCGGCCATGACACACTGTGTTCACCATCCGCATTATAATATCTATGACACGCTTAAATACTGTCGGTAATTATACAATTGTCACATAGTCTTACCTCAAAATCTAATAATTCCTTAATTGCTATGTCGAAATTTTTCCGCATCTTTATAGGTATATTTATGATTCGTACATGCTCCGTAGGGCCCACGTGGTACAGTGGCGCTGCTGTCACCCGCACAATCGAGCGATCGATCCCGGACCGGGCTAACCAAGCCTTCCATCACTCCAGGGTCGGGTAAATTGGTACCAGACTTGTCTGGGAAGGTAAAAACACTAACCTGGTATAGCGGCGCGTGTCAGCGGACATCAACTCCGGCACCCTTATCTTTCACCTTTTTTACATGCCTCATCAGAAGTCGATTTTGGTCGGCCTCATTGAAGCTTTCTTTTCTTACTTCATCGTTGTCCATCGATGCCTTAACACCCTCATTTAATTCCATAACAACATCATATGGTATGACTAACAAGGAGTCTCTCTACACCACATAATTTTTATAGTATGTAGGGTCTCCCATGGGTATTACGAAACCGTAGTTAGTTTTTCAGGAACGATCTTCTGGGGTGGGGAACGAGGTCGACGAAAACCAGTGAGTAGCACGTGATGACTCATAGGGCACCGCTCATCAAACACTGCGGGAACAAGGAGAGTGTGTCCAGATGGCGCAGTGAGTTGTTAGTTGGACTGTCAAGCGATCGGTGTGGTTTTGGGGATCGATCCGTGGCATCGTTTTTGCTCTTGCACGCATGTGTTCAATACCATCATGCAGTTGTGCGGTCACAAGAGCCAAATTTCACACGAATAATGCGATCACTGCTCATTGCTCATCTACAGCGTTCGTAAGATGCTGCTGTGGCAATAAGCGCAAAATTTTAGTAAATTGCAACATTAATATGTGTAGCCATCATCCACCGTAACTTACCTTAAATGGACGCAAATTCAGAAACTAATGTTAAATGTACGAAGTTTGGACGAAATCGGGTATTCTGACCCAGGTACCTCACTTACCCACCCTTACCTTAACAACCTTCACTAGTCAGAATTCCAAAGACAAGAGTAAAATTCGTGATCAGCAGTTCGAGTGAGACTCACAGGCGACTTCTAGATTGAAGTTAGTGGTGCGATGCTGACGGTTTCCTGACAGCTAGATTCTGAATGGTGGCATAATATTACCAGTAAATCATTGTGGGCTGAACTTTGGGCAACTCTACCAACAGCTTACACGAGGCTCGAGACGTCGTGGTTACCCATTTCGTCCAAGCTTTGCTAAAACATTACTTGAGGGGCGGGTCACGAATTTAAAACTGGTTTCGTGATTTGCAACAAGTGAGTGTATCTAATGGTGGGTTTGGATGTGTATGGGCTCGCGAACACTAGCTATGGTAAGGGTGGGTAAGTGAGGTGCCTAGGTCAAAATACCCGATTTCGTCCAAACTTCGTACGTGGGGTTACTTGGGTCGCTGATGATGAATCTAACATTAGTTTCTGAATTTGTGTCCATTTAAGGTAAGCTACGGTGGATGATGGCCACCCATATTAATGTTGCCATTTACTAAAATTTGCGCTTATTGCAGCAGCAGCATCTTACGAACGCTGTAGATGAGCAATGGGCAGTGATCGCATTATTCGTGTGAAATTTGGCTCTTGTGACCACAAAAGTGCATGATGGTAATGAACACAAACGTGCAAAAACAAAATCGATGCCGTGATCGATCCTCAAATCGCCACCGTCCGCTTGACGGTCCAACTCACAACCCACTAGGCTATCTAGATACACTTCCTTTGCCCCCGCAGTGCTTGATGAGCGGTGCCCTATGAGTCATCACGTGTTACTCACTGGTTTTCGTTGACCCTTTTCCCCACCCCAGACGGTCCTTCCGGAAAAACTAACTAGGTTTCGTAATAAACATGGGAGACCCTACATCGTGCAAAAATTACGTCGCCAAGGCTTGGCACACGTGTAGATAAAAATAAGTTTATATAAAATAAAATAAAAACAGCACGTTAATAATCCACGACTATATAGATCATCTACATGAACAATGCAACTAACTATAATAAATAAGCCTTCCATGCACAACACTAATTACACTAATTACAATGATGTTTATATGTATATGTGTACAATAAAAGCCATATACCAGGTTATAATTCCCACTACCAGGGTAAGTTCTCGCTTTTCTATATTTCTCTAAATTAACTTGCTGATGGGGTTATAAAAGTAGTTACTGGCAACGGAGGGTAAGTACTACGCCTCCAGCAATTTCTTGGGAGCGCCAACCTCAAGAGGCAGCCCTTCGAAACCACGTGTAACCTTCCCACTCGCTAAGGGCTGGGCCGCCCTTATTGTTTGATCATGGCCGAAAAGTAACCAACATACAATACTTTCAACCACACTCTCAGGTTCCTTCCTGAAAACAAGGTAGAGGGTAATTATAATCTGGTATCATTTGGTACAAATGCTGCTCATGAAAATGTTCTGATAACTACAACAAACATATAGTGCAGCGGTCAAAAAGATATGACACTGTTCATTTTTATGCACAAATAGCTCGAATCGAAAAGAATCTTATACCAATCGATAGTTCTAACGACTATATTCGAAAATATTTCGAAACATACCGTTGTTGCGAATTCTGTATTTTTTAAAAATATTCTCTAGTGATTCTTATATGCTATTTTTAACGAAAATATCTCGAACATCGCTGAGCGTAGGTTCAATCTGAGATAATATTCTGATAGAGCACGGTCTAGTTATTCTAATGTGTTACAGATATTGGATTCAGATCGCAGATGAATTATAGATTTCTCTAAGCCAACATCTTGGTAGTTAAAAATTGGTCAAATTTTTGGACCATGTTTCGAACAAAATTCTACATCTTTCTAACTTCTTACCGAAATTATGCATAATCTGACTATATTAGAAACCTTTTGCTGAATTTCAGGCATCATTCGAAAGAAGAGGATTCCGGCTAAAAGGAGGTGCATCACAGCTTTCAAATCGCACCAGATTTTGTTAACTTTTAGGTCGACAAAGTGGTCGGCAAAGTCGCGTTGGCCGCGCAGCGCAGCCACGCGTGCCGTCGAAGTCGCCTGTTAACCTCCACTTTGACGACCCAAAAGTTAACAAAACCTGGTGCGATTGAAAAGTTGTGATGCACTTTCTCATAGCACAAATACTCCTCTTTCGAATGATGCCTGAAATTCTGGAAAAGGTCTCTAACGAAAAGTTTAACACGTTGCGGAATTCTGAAAACGCTTTCATGATAAAAGTTTTAAAAAACGGCTAGCATGGAAAAATAAACGTGTTATCTTATACAGCAACAAATGCTCTCTTGTGGCGTTTCTAGAGCTGATGGATAAGTAAACAAAGACCAAGGAAAACCAAAACAAACTGTATACCGCTTTATAGCGAAATTCCTCTACTTTCAGAAGGTATATACAGTTTTGCAGGAAGTCGCGAAACGAAGCAGGAAAAATTCACTGTCGGTGGGGTGAATTTTTCTCATTTTTGATTTCAACTTCAATGGTCAAAAAGTTATCAAAATTTCGACATTTCGTATAAAGCAAATGCATATCGTGAAAGAACAAATAATTCTCTATCGAATGCTATCTGGTTGTTTTCGGAAGCTTACTTACTAGGCGCACAACAGAAGCTTGAAAAATACGGCAAATAATTAGTTAACAACCTAATAGTAGATGGCAGGGTGGCTGGGAGTTATTTTCTTCCATTTTCTGACATTAATGTCTTTCACAATTCGTCTTGCAACTCACAGTCGTATCTTTTTTCATATGTTGTAGTTTTCTCGCAACGTTTGCTTATTGACATGACTCACCAGCGGCGATAAACAGCTTTTCGCTGGAAATTTGTCATTGTGAGTCTTTGGTCTCCCAGGGTGTCGCGTCGTTGTGCAACTCGGCACAACAACCGTATAAAAACCCGGCGGAGACGACTCTTGTTTGCATTTTTGTTGTCAAACACCACGAAACTAGAATTATTCTATTGTTTAATGAGCACCTACGGATGTGACAACGATGAGGACTGCAGGTGAGAGTTCTGCTGAATACCTTGAGATATTTACTCACTTTGTTTTCATTCTTGGCTTCTTCTTCCACTCTTTTTTGAATGCTCAAGTGACAATATTCGTTGATAGCTTTCTCAAACGGTGTGCGGAACTGCTTGCCGTGGAATAATTGAATACGATTAATGAAAAATGCGACTTTTAAAATAAAAACAGTCTGCATCTGACAGTCTATGTTATTTTTACCTTCTTTAGTAAAGAGACTACTCTTGTGCTGCTTTGAGAAGTGAAAATTTCTTATTATTGCGTTATTGCCCATTTTGCTGTCGTCGAACTTGTATAACTATATGTTCCCTTCTCCACTTCTTTTTTTCGTATAATGAGAATGAAGTAAATCTTTTTTCCGATACCTAATGTGTTTCTGCAAGGAACTATGTCTTGCATCGGAAAGGGTGGAGACAAGTATGAAGAATTGGATGAAGAAATAAAATAAGTGTATGACAGTATCCCTCTAACCTGGGGTTGATTGGGGGCTGATCAAGAATCTGATGTCCGTTTCACGAGCTTCTACCGAGGAAAACCCATATGCGGCTAAAACTTCGTTTAGGGAGGTTACTTTGCATGCTGGTAACGACTGTTTTTCGAATTTCGAATGAAGACTGCACATACCGTTGAATTTGCTAGTAGGACAAAAATCACCAAGCTGGCTGAGACTCCGAAGCTGAAACGCTGATTACGAATCTGATGCCTTTTTCTCCCACATCGATAGATTCCAGTAGATTCAGGTGGGTAATATTCTGACTTTGCCCCACGTCATCATTACTTACCGAAATCTCTCCATAATGGCCAAAATCGGTCAAAATTCGAAAAACCAATGTCATAATCGTAATCAGCATGAACAATAGCATGCCTGAGTTAAGTAAAAGATAAATCGAGATTTTGATCTAAGCATCCGAATCGACAATATGTAAGGGTGATCCTCAGGCGAAATCTAGAGAACGAATATCGGATTCGTGATCAGTGATCAATCAACACTCATAGGCGAAGTATGTATGTATGAATCAGCGAAAATTAATTTTTTGCCCCGCACCCGCTTAGTGGGGTCGGGTCTTTTAACAATTGCCGAAAAAGGAATTCTATTTAACTCCGTCTCGATGTTACTCTTTACATGAAGTGGATAAGAAATACATTTTAGAGAGAACGACTTCTTTCTGCAGTCCAAACCTGGTGGCGGAGCGGGAAAGCGAAGAAAGGGGAGACGTGTGCCAGTTGCTGCTGCCCCCGCGTGGTGGCACCTCGTGAAAATCTTTGACGATCCTCAGAATCTCCTCACCAAGGTAGCTTCGACAAATTATAGTCTATTACAAGTCTTCCAGATTCCTCGTGAACTGATCTTATAGAAACCAGCGGCCCGCGTTCTTTGCGAATGTGCCGACGACTTTGATCATGAAGTGGTTTACTCGTTGACAAAGAAGAAGCGATGGGCTGAGGTTGGAATATCCTCCGTAGTCTGATCTTTTTCTGACTCTTACCTCTGGATTTCAGGTTGATGCCGCAACCCTTCTTAATGGTGCGCATAAAGAATTGGCGGAGAGCCGAGTGGTGGAGCTCACTTCAATTGCTCCTGGTCGGTATTCTATGCATTTAGTTCTTATTCAAAAGTATTTTTAATACATATTCTTGTTCACCTAGTGAGGTGCCAGTCCCCAAACAGGATTAATTGAATGAAAGGAAAACGAGGACTCTGGGACGGATACTACATATATCTAAGCTGATATTAGGTCATTTCATAAAACCTTGCCGTTTTTTTCGACATCTTCTGTAAGTTTAGTAGGAAAGCTCCGGCGAAGAGCTGAACACATTTCGATAGAGAATTGTTTGCAGATTTAGAATATGTGTTTCGTTTCTATGGATACTCAAAACTTTGCTAATTTTTTTACCAGTGAAACGGAAAATGAAATTTTGTAAAAATAGCCCTTTGCGGCATGGAATTTTCTCCAGAAAAAGTGAAACATTTTGTAGATCTTTGTACAACGTTTGGAAGAGAAAGTCTTCTTCTACAAACCCTTGTATTGCGTTTTTTCATTGCTTTTGGGTTTTGATAACTTTAAGGTCCTCAATTCGAGTGACCCAAAAGTCGTTGATTATTTTTGGACTCAACGCTAGCTCTTTGTGTGAAAGTTTTTGCAATTATTTATACATGTCTTAAGTCAGAATTTCCTGCCCTATCAGAATATCTGTGTAGTTTTTCACGTCGCTGAGTTTTAAACAAAATTTAACAACCACGACTACCACTTGGTCGAAGCATCATTAGTCTTTTTGTTGAGACAGTTTTGCCAAGAAACATATACTGTTCGAAAGAGAAAGACTTATTCTATAAGATAGCATATTAGACTATTTTATGCATATCGAATTGAATACGTTTTTAACCCCTTGAAAGTGGCCCTAAGCGAGCCCTCTCACGGCCCCGATGCCGCGCGGGTCGTCCAACGCGACCGTCGCGCGATAACGACTTTTGGGTCACTCGACTTGAGGACCTTAAAGTTATCAAAAATCAAAAGCAATGAAAAAACGCAATGCAATGTTTTGTAGCAGAGAATTTTCTCTTTCAAGCAGTGTGCAAAGATCTACAAAATGTTTCACTTTTTCTGGAGAAAATTCCATGCCGCAAAGGGCTATTTTTGCGAAATTTCATTTTTTGTTTCACTGGTAAAAAATTAGCAGAATTTTGAGTACCCATCGAAAGTAAACACATATTCTAAATCTACAAACAATTCTCTATCGAAATGTGTTCAGCTCTTTGCTAGAGCTTTCCTACTAAACTTACAGAAGGATGTCGAAAAAAACGGCAAGGACTTATGAAATGATCTAATACATTCACGGGGACTACTTGAAACAATTAAGAAATTAAGAAAAAAGGAAAGAAGAAAGTAAGATGAAAGAACGAAAAAACACAACTCATAAAAAATTAGAGAGCAGAACCAGAGAATCTAGTACGTGGACGTAGATAGGTATGTAGTAACTAGCTGAAGGCGGTCAACTGGATTTCTACCGGAAGCAGAACGTGAATCTTAACAACGAACATGAATAGAAATTCTTCAATGGGAATAGGTCGGGTCACAAGTAATCTCACTTGGTATCGTGTTAAAGTTGAGTTATTATAATTTCTCCGCAAGGAGTCAAACAATTTAAGATCATCAAAAAAAGCGTTCGGATGAACGTCACCGAAGCGATTAACACGAAGATGAAGGAGATATGTATCTAGCCACAGTTTTGTGTAGCAACAGATAGAGCTGAGAATGAGGATAAATGTCATCTGGTGGTCACAAATTAACAAATTTGGTCGAACATGGTGCCCATCCCTGTACTGAGCAAAATAATATTTATGTTGTATAAGCTGCTTGCTGTTCACATATTTCAGACAAACGCAGAGACATTCAAGAGAGATATGATAATAGAGTTGTAAAACGGAAATCTAATGCTGAATAAGTATATAAGGCCACCGTATTAAATTTGTGAAATGTTATTCAAATCCTTCCGTTTCAGCTTACCATCACAAGAGTTATGAGAGGCGAGTGGTCGCACTTCACGAACTCGATCAAGACGGCTCCGTAATCACAAGGAAAGCGAAAGGAGCCGGTCGAGTGGGTCTTAGTATCGTAATTTATTTATTTGTTTATTTATTTATTTATTTCACTACGCACAAGGGCGCGCTAAAAATTGGAAATGGTTAGTAGAACAGATAACCATGAACAAACTGAGTAAATAAACTAAAGAAAAGCACAAATGGTTACTCGAACAAAAAAACACAAAAGAATAACACTTTCTACAGAACACGTTAATATCATGTTCTAGGAAATCACACAAAGTAGGCTAATAGCAGATCATTTCAAGATCCTAAAAGATGAGGTTCATGGGGCAGAGATGAATGCAATGTACCATGTACAGTTTCATGAAGAGTGATAAGAAAGCCACCCATTCGTAGCATAGAAATAGACAACGGTCAGGAGTGGACAGATTAAGGTAGAAAAACGCAGAAGTAGGCACTGAATTTCAAGTAGAATAGTCTATACTTCCTAGAGCACGCACCCAAGGGCGGGCCCCGTATTTCAGGTGAACCTTTAAACTAGTGCGTACCCAAGGGCGGTCTAGGAAGAGGGCCAGTATGAACTGAAGTAAGGAGAGGCCGAAGTCCTAAAGAAGGTAGTAAGACACTCGTATTAGGCTACTTCTGCTGAATATAGACTATATGTATAGGCTGGACGCATGAAATATAAAGGTGCAGGCTTAATTCCACGTAATCCATACATTGTACATACACTCATTCTGCTACTTCCATGATATTAAAAATATGTCTGCTATGCCCACGTTTTCAAAAAGAAATATCACAAAAAAATCAGCAAGGAGAAAAAAATCAGCAAAGTAGTCACACACTGTCAATTCCAAGCATCTGTAGGTCGACGTTCTCTAGTTGCTTCCTGAAGACAGTGCTACTCATCGCATTGATTACACCGCTGGGCAAGCAATCGAGCCATCTAGCTGAACGAAATAAGACAAAATTGAACACTTGGTTATACTTTTTATTTCGAATTCTGGGATAATGTAGCCCAAGCCCTCCAGTTCTAACGCTGCAAGGGCGAAAAGCCCAATACTTGCTGGGTCTGATCTTGGTTTCTCCTCTTAATATTCGGAACAGAAAGCAAGGTCGTTAATTATACGTCTAGCTTGCAGGGTTTTTAAACAAAGCGATTTCAAGCGGTCGTTGTAGTTGGGTAAACAATTCCACCTTACACCCGGATAGAGTCTGTTGAACACTAATCTGGTAAAGGTCTGCTGGACTCGCTCCAATTTTCGCACATATTTTTTATTTGCCGGACTCCGAACTTGGGATCCATATTCTAGTATAGGCAGAACATAGGATTTATATAATCGCGTAAGAATTTTTGGATCATCAGAGTGAAGATTTCTGAATATTGAGAAAAGAACAGTGTAGGCTTTCGCAATAACACTGCCAATATGCTGAGTAAATTTCAGCCTAGAATCAACAAGAATGCCATAGTCCTTACACAAGTTATCATTTTTAATCTCAATACCGTTTATTGAATAAACGTTACTAGGCGATTCACCTATATGCAACACCGAGCACTTGTCCAAATTCACTGCTAAATCCCATTTAGTAGCCCAGTCAATTAGTAGTTCAACAGCGTGCTGGAGGGACTCGTACATTTGAGTTCTAGTGTGTTCATCATGAATTCCGTATAATTTAATGTCGTCGGCAGAAAGCTGTATATGTACACCATCCATGCTCTTGACAAGATTGGGTAGGTCACTGGTATAAACTAAGAAAAGTAAAGGAGAGAGTACACCTCCCTGAAGTACTCCACTTGAACAATGATGTCGAGTCGAATACTGACTACCTACTTTAACTGTCATATATCTGTTTCTCAAATATGAGGAGAACCAGTTCAGTAACTTAGTGCTAATTCCTGTAGTCATCAATTTTTGAATGAGCTCCAAGTGATTAACCTTATCAAAAGCCTTTGATAGGTCGATGTAGATGATATCCACAGACTTTCCTTGATTAATCGCAATAACCCAATCATAGAGACTGTCAACTAGATTTGTTGTCGTGGACATCCCCGCTAAAAACCCATGCTGTTCTAGAGGCAGAAATCCGTTTTCTTCAATCCATGAGAGCAGCTTCAGCCTTATGATCTTCTCCATAATTTTCATAGGAGCACAGGTTATGGAAATCGGACGGAGATCTGAAACAAGAGCAGCATCTGGCTTTTTGAGGATACCGATGACTAACGCTTCTTTCCATATTTCAGGAACTTCTTCCAACAACATAGAAGCATTAAATATGAAAGCGAGAGGTGTACAGAGTGTCGCTGCACACTTTTTGAAAATCACTGGGGGTATTCCATCAAAAGGTTCTGTCACCGATGGTTTAAGCTGTTTGAGGAATTTGTACACATCTTCTGGATGAAAATATATTTCGCTACCGAAATTCCGATTTAGGGAGCAATGAATTTTGGACGAAAAAGTAGGGATCGTAGTAGAAGGACCAAAGACGCTGGCAAAATATTGTCCCAAAACATTAGCTTTACTGAGGTCATCTGTGTACATTTTTCCAGTTCGATCAAGAATAACGGGAGCCCCTTTTTCTCTTTTCAAAATGCTCCCAATATGATAATAGAACTGCTTCAACGAGGCTTTAGATGCTAGACGTCTTTCGTAGTTAGCCGAAAACTTTTTAAGGTGCTTATTCAGTTCAGAACAAATCCTCCTGAATGAAGGATCATTGACGGGATCACGAGAACACGCAAATACACGTTGTTTTTGCGAGAGTAGGTTTTGAATGTGTTGTGGAAACTTAGTAATGTTTGTTCGTTTAGCTTTAAATGGGACAAAGAGAGCTAGATGTTCATAAATTATGGAGCAGAAGCGGCGATATAGATCATCGGCAGAATTATATCCGTTAAAGGCTTCTAACCAGTTCACCTTTTTGAAGCATTTGTTGAGAGATGAATAATCAGCGTGAACAAAATCAGGAAGGGGTGGGGAAACTTGAGCACTTCTTCGAGAAACCAAATTGAACTGCACCATACTATGATAGGAAGAAGCCAGAGGGTGGAGCGCTGATATGTTTTCAACTAGTGGGGAGGAAGAGAGAATCAAGTCAAGCGTGTTTCCACTGTGAGTTGGAAAGTCAACGAGCTGACTGAATTTCAAACTGTTAAAGAAGTTAACGTATCGAGAAGAACTGCTTGATGTGGGCGGATGTGTATGCCAGTCGATTTTAAGATTAAAATCTCCTAGCAAAACAGTAGGTTTCTCGGTAACTGACAGGGAGGCAAGCAGGTCAATGAGGTTGTCGTCATCTTTTTTGTGCGAGCTAGGAGGACGATATACCAAAACGAATCTCAAACAAGGCATGAGGGATATCAAATCTACGCAAAGCACATCAGCTTTTAGTTTAATTTTGTTTCGGATCACATGTGATATCAATGATGTCTTAACTAAGCAGCAAACTCCTCCACCTCTACCACTTCCCCTATCACTTCTGTGCAGTTCGTAGGGCAAATTTTTCAAAATTTCAGAATCAGATACTTTAGAAGAAAGCCAAGTTTCCGTAATAAAGACCAGATCAGGCTTGAGACTGCATAGCAAATGAAAAAGATGGTGAATCTTATTGACGAGACTTCGAGCATTGAACATTAAGCAGGAAATGGTATCCGGTACGCCATGCTGTCTCACACGTTTCCCGGAACTTTAGCATTGAGTTCAGAAACATGCCTGATCTGGCCTCGGTATACCACCCATTCCCTTTCAGGCTTACCGCGGTTTTTCTCCCTTACTTCTTGCCTCATATCGTACTCTTTCTTCCTCTCCTCTGCTGTCATGCTTTTCCTAACATATACATGATCAAAGCCAGCAGATCCGAGTTTTCGCGCATTAGCGAGCGCTGTCCTCCAATGGTACGACGAGGGCAGGACAACCTTCACTAAACGGGGCCGAGACGGATCCGGTTTTCCCATTCTGTAGACTTCAACCGGCGAACATTCAACCTGCAATGCATCTAAAATACTGGCAACATTAGCTTCAAGCTGCTTTTGCCGCTGAGAGGGAGGAAGGTTACTCGCGGCCTCCTTAATTCCTGCCACAACGACGCTCCTCCCTCTTTTTTCCGCCTCCATGCTGACGGCGATCTCGTTCGGTATTTTGTCGGACAGAGCTTTGAGCATCGTCAAAGTAATCGGGTCCGACACGCGCTCCGTAATACCTCGGATTAGATCACTAACCGAGAAATTACTAAAATCAGCAATATTATGATCGCCTGCGATATTACTAGCATCAACAGTGGAAGAAGTGCAGCCTTTTTGAGAGCTAGATGGAAGCTGTTTCCGAGTAGCACGAGCCATATTAGATCACAAAACGCAGGTGAAAAAAATCAATCAGTGCAGAACGCAGAAAACCGACCACACAAACACCGGGGCGTCTGAAAAACTAATACAATACTAGGAAAGAAAACAACCAAATCAATCGCAAGTTGAAAGAAAGCGATTATGGAGAACAAACGAAACGTTGTCCAGAAGAATCAAGGCAAAAGAAACTTGGTTAGAGCCAAGGAAAGAATTGGAAAACGGACGGCAACGAAAGTTAACCGCTCGCGGTCGCAGCAGCAAGAAGAGAGTATAATTAAAATCAATATACATTTCAGTGCCCATTTTTGAGCAAAGCAAGATTAGCGCCAAACAAAAGCGGTTCAGTGGTACGACCTCATTAGCAGTAAGCAAGAGTCCATGTCAATGAGGGCTCATGTGCAGATTACAGGCATTCCAAACATTGCAACGCTCAACGCACTGCTTAGAGGCAGGCATTGGTCTAGATGAAAATGATAACGCGATGATCTCAGGGAACGGCAATAATGCTAAGAAACTTAGGTCGTGGTTGATCCCTTCACTGCTGCACAGAACAGGTTCACTGCTACAAATCACTAATACAACATGAATTCTACACACATTAAACGAAATACATCTACCACTACCTATGAACGAACACTTTCATGATTCGTATCCATCAGCTCGTTGATGTTGACGTCGCATCGTTGGCAGTCAATGAGCAGACGCACGTTGGAGACGTGCGGGACACATAACGAAGTGCAGGCACGAGATGGGGAGCATAGGCCTGAGCGACAACCGATAGGCGGGCCGTCAGCTGTTTCGAGCGACAGTTTTCCTGGGACAAAAAACTATAAGGAAGCTTTAAACAGCAAGAAAGTAGCAAAAACTACGTCGAAATGCTCTGACACACGCACACAAAAGCAAGTACTTCAAGATGATTAAAAAAAGGGTGAAACAACGTAAAAATTAACAAATACTATTTCCTAGCGAGGAAAAAAGAAAAAAGGAATGGTGCAAAAGCGCGCGTTTCTCGCACGCAATTCCACACAACCCTGTACGACACGACGCCGCACACGGGTGTCGTACTCGTCGCATACGGCAACTTCGGCAACGCAAATGCCTTGTCGCACTTGTCGTATACGACAAGCGCGACACGACCAATACGACACCGGCCGCTATCTCTTATCATTGTCGTGTCGTATTGGTCGTCGACTGTGCACGACCCTTTAGAGGACAATTAATTCGAGCGCCATAGATGGATTTTCGCGTAGTCCCGCTGAATCGAGCATTCTACTGTGCGGCGTTGGCTCAGAAGTGGCATAATGTGAACTGCTGGCGCTTGCTGGTGATTCTCGCCATCCAACTCTGTGTTAGCCAGGATCACCTCGATCATTATGATAGCACAAAATGCGCCCCAAACCACAAGTTAAAGTCCACCAAATTTCCTTCTTCTGAAAAAAAATACGGTTCTTCTCTGTTGACATGAAGGTAACTCTACTTCCTGCCCTATACGTTTAAGATAACCTTCTTCTGTGAAATCAAACTATCTGGAATGAGCCTGACACATTTTCCAAATCCCTCTGGGCGTAATTGTGCAAAGCGAGAAAATGCCACATATGCCTATCGGTATTTGAGTTTCATTTTCAAAAATGAAGTCGAACCAGCTCACGTGCCCTGGTCAGGCAAGATGTCTACATCATTGCTAAGCTATAAATGTTTCTTTCTTAGGTGGAGCACTCTCCATGTAAACGAGCAAGAGGATGGAATCGTTAAAACTGCGTGGGTCTGACGCAGACTTGCGGTACTTCTGGGTGTAACTCTTGAAACTTTCCTCTCCCCCTCATTGTGTACTTGTCGCGAACGACTACTAGCCTTCTTCTATACATAGCCTCCAGAGTCACACAAGTAGACCCATAGGGCGGTCCTGGAGCGACCAACATCTGCCGAGATCCTGCTGATGAATATAAGGGCACTGCTAACGGCAGAAACTGCGGCTAGCTTATTAGAAGTATGACGTGGAGCTAGAGGCATATGTGCAGAATAGCTACTCGCAATATCAGCTTGTTTTATGACAGGCCGAAAACAGGAAGACATTTTTAGTGCAAAGTTCCACTCATCGTGACATGACCAAAAACGAAATTTTTTTATAAAAAAATTCTAAATATATTTATGTACTGCGAAAAAAAGCATCCCGTGGTTCTTTTCCATGCTTATGAAAATGAGATACAGGAAAAAACTGCACCTCGTCCAACAAAGTGAAAACTGCCAAAAGAGTGGGGTGGCGTATATTTATGAAACGCACTGTAGTAAGTGAGGTTGTGGTACACTGTTGGATATCTGGCAAGCTACGACACATAATGTGTATCGCGCGAACGTAGGTCCGGATTGCAAGTCCTCGGAATTGCCCATTCAGTGTTGCTTGTCCTCGATTGACTGGAGAGTGGGAATATAGCCGCTGCCGCTGCAGATAGAGCTTGATCCACCGCCCGGCAGTCGTCTTCGCACTGGTCTACGTACAGAATCTGAGTTCTGGAATATTTGCTTAACATTCCCACAAGATTCTCGGCTAAATTCCCATCACCTCCTCTCTTCTCGAACAAACAGAAACCGCACCGATTAATGAGCGAATCCGTTCTGTTAAAAACGGGATTCTTACCTGTGTTTACCTGAAGTAGCAGTTGAACACTCGAGCTGGAACCACGCAGGCCTTTTCCATCGCCCACGACAAGACGCGGTCCCAGGTGAGGACATTCCGCAGTGCGGTCATGTGGCCCAGTACGGATTGTCCATGGGGGCATCTGGTTGAAGCTACGTTCATACGGTGAGGGTCATCGAAGAATTCACCGGAGTCGATGGTGAGGTCAGGACGGGTGGGTGAAAGTACGACAACATCGTTTTCTCTGCCCTGGATCGAATCAACGGTGGCCACTTCGATGCGGGCTTCACGAATCCGCGGGCCAGTCGGCGATGTTACCCCTTGTAGAACGTGATGACAGTCAATTTGTCCGCTCGAATACCGGACTCAGACGAGTGATGAGACGTCTACAGATGTCGGCCTCCATATCGTTGAAGTGGGATTTGGACAGCGCTCCGGTCGATGCTCCGTCGAAGTCGAGAAACATGAATGGGAGGTCGGCCCGCGGGAACCTGGTGCGATCGAGCAGGAGGCTGCGACTGTCCGGAGAGGTACCACTGCGTAGGGAACCATCGTACACAAACATGTTGGGAAGATTATTCGAGAGAGAGTGAGCCCGGAAGGTGGTGATGAGCGGGCCATATTAACCGCTCGTGCCCACGTGAGTATGTCTATGATGCTTGTTCCTCCTAGCACGACCGGAAGTAGGTGGTGAGACATCCTTGCGTACGGCTCCAGCTGATGCAGGTCTCCCACGTAGTTGTGTCGAGCGTGAGGGAGACGACTGAGCATCGCAGCAAATACGGGTTCGGAGACTTGCGACGCCTCAGTGCAAAGAACTAAGTTATCCGAAAGATACGCGAAGTTTCCCTGTCCTCCAGTTGCGGCGAGATGGGACGCTGTGGTGATGGCGACGTCTTGGGGCGGCGAATAAGAGAAGGTGTTTTTACCACTAGATCGACCAACTCGGACACATCCCGTTCCGCGAGCAGGAGCTCTTCCCTGTCAGTGGCCGAAAGAGGGTTGGCTGCGGCCCGATGGTGGTCCTGAAGTAGGGTCCGTCCTGCGCGAAAGCGCTCGCAGCGTTCCATTTCGTACTTCGAGAGTCGCCGTATCACACGAGAATGGCCATAAGTACGCGGTGGAGATCTACCGGCGTCCAGGTGATAGTGTCGTCCAGAGCGATGGATTCTGCCACGAATCGGCAAATTTCGACTATTGCGAGGGGGAGGGCGAGGCACGTGTTGGCATTCTGCGCCACCGGAGGCGGTCAAGATGATTCGTCGTCCTTGAGCGGCCTGTTGTGCCGCGATTGCAGTGGCGACGACAGTTTTACCTTTTCCGAAGGCCGCTTGAATTCCGACCACTGGGAAGTCGGTGTTTTCCAGTGACACTGCCATGCGCTGATCTTTCGTCAGCGTTAGCGACTGATTATTGAGAATTAGAGATGGTTCGTCAACGACGAACAAAGATGGGCGGGTAGGGTAGCGGTAGGAATGAGTAGCCACCGATAACGGCACAGCGCCGTATACGGCGTCTAATACCTGGCGACCAATGCATCACTAGGAATATTCGAGAGTAAATTCATCCCGGCAACGGCTTTATATGCCGGCATAGAGCCGATCGGGGACTGAGCAAAACGTACTTAGATTGGAAAAGACGTAGACGTACGTTTGGATTCCGTATGGCCGACGGTGTAGGGTCGTAGGGAGCGATCCGACCACGGCAGCGGGAGAACTGTCACTCGAAGTCGTCGGGTATTCGAATCCTGATCGACCTGTTGGACTTCCATCCTGTAAAACAGCGTGGTATCCGCGAGCCAAATTTCAAAACAGCAATGACGTTGCCAGCCGGCCTCCGAATTCATGTTAACCAGTACGAAAGAAGCGATAACCGGGAATGATGGTACATTCACGATTGTAGCCATCGCGCGGTGCGTCTGAGTATCGTCTTGCAACAATGCCTGGGCCGCTGGGGCGAAGCAGGCGGCGTTAAAGTCGAGGAGCTGCCTCGCGATCGTCCATGAGACCCTCGAAGGTGTGAATGCGGTCTTCGATTCGTTGTATCGTTGCGGCCGGGGTGGCCGTAGTTCCATTGGCATCGGGTTTCCTTGCGGGTCCATCGGTGTGAAAGAGCGAATGTAATGACATAAAGCGTCCCGGATATTAAATTGTGCGACAGTCCTGGAGACGGCGACAGCTGATGAACTACCCTCACTCGCCATTCGGAAGAAGTTTGGGAAAGACTGCCGGGGCCTTCCACTACGGATCCGAAAGCCATCGAGACCACACAGGAGGGCACACGAAACAGAAACGTCTTACGTGGAGGAACTGTTTGGAGACGGAGTTCAACGGAGATAGGCGAGGCCGTCTCGCTTGCTGGAAGGTTAGTGCCGGTGATTCCAAAGCACGAGTCCGAGGCATAAGATCATGAACTCAGACGAAATCGCAAAGAAAGAGAAGATTGCTATCGTAACCTGTTGAGCCGGACACTGAAAGCGAAACGATGCATTCCCACGCAGTGAAGCTCACGACGGTCAGGCAAGAACAGCATGATGTGTTTGGCTTCCAGCATGACATACGTTGACTGCACCTGATACAGCACCGGATGGACCCCATCGAGCATCGGTGGGAGAAGAGTAGAGTTCTAGACTCCGAGAATAGCCATAGCCTCACGAAGAGGAGCCGGATCGGGCTGAAGGAGTCCGTCCATAGCCTGAGAAATCAAAAGAGCAGTCTCGTCACAAAGTCGCAGACTATCGCCGATTGCAGGCAATTCCAAGAAAGTAATACGGTTGATGGATCCGAAGCGAGGTGTGAGCTGCTGGAACAAGGATCGGCAGAACTTTATCGAGGGATATCCTGCCTTGGGAATAATTCGAAAGCGCTCAGGTGGGAGCTCGCCCAAGATCTGTGAAGTGACGGCCCCGGGCGCCGCGTTGGAGCAGAGGCTGAGTACGGCGAATAGGCCCAATCGGTTGGGCCACTGGAACAGGCTCAGGAGCGAGTGGCTGAGCCAGGCGTACGGACTGAAATTCGGGTGCATCTAGGGCAGGGGGACGTGAAAGTTCTGGAAATGAGACACCTGCTTTATCAAACCACGAATGAGCAGATACGGAGTGAACAGAACGGCCTGAAAAGGCACCGTTCTGGCGGTGACTAATATGAAGGCAAGATGTCTGAACAAAGGAAGTAAATCCGGATAAAACCGATAAGCTGGAAGGATAGGCTAGGGTAGAGGTAGAAGGAAATGGGAGGGGAGTATAAATGAAAACACACCCCTGGGTGTCAAAGGCTCGATGAATAATGAAACTCCAAATTGAATATTGTGCTGCTTAGAAAAACCGCCACTGGAAAAGGCGTGAGAGGACCTCGCAGATGCGCGAGAGGTCGAAGGTTCGGAATCGATATCCATGGAATTCTAGAGGAAAGCGGATAGCGAACGATAAAATACTTGGAGAGATCAAACCAGAGTCACAAAGAAGGGGACATATCGGAGTTTGAAGTACGCACTCCAGAACTAAAACTCAACAAAATGAAGGGGAAAAAAGACAAAAGAAAACGAACGCCAAGAAATGAATAATAGAAAGGGGTCACTTAGGCGTCAGAGCTGAGAACATCGTCGGATGCCATTGACGCGAGAAATGGCGATCCGTGGCTGGCAGTCTCGGAGTGGGAGTCCGAATCTGGTGCGAGGAGCGATTCCTGGGATATCGTAACGTCACTAACGATAAGAACGGTGCACAACTATGATACTAGTTGGTACGAGGCGACGGGCCATTAGCTTCCGCAGCGTTCGCAATGGGAGAGAAAATTGTATAAGGAAGGAAGCCACATATAAAGAATGACGACGCAAACCGGAAGTAGCCGCGTCGGCTGAAGTTGTCGTGCTACCCGGACCGTCGCGGGAGGAACCAGGAGGATGCGATGATGTAGTCGTCAAATTGGAACACGTAAGGGGCTCTGAAATGTTGCTGCTATGAATGTTGCTCTCGTCTCGTGGCACGAGAGTGATGAGGGTTTCGTTTCTGCCACTTCCTGGTAGGGAGGATTTTCTGGGGAGGAACAAGAGAATATCTGTACGGCCACTTCATAGCACGGAGTAGTATTGTCGTCGGAGCCGGAGACATGCACTGCCGCTCCAGAGCAGGAAGGCTCTACTGAAAAATATTACGGTCTGAGTTCGTCGCGGTAGGTGCGACTGGTATACCTGTGTCCAAATTTGAGGATTTTGGTGCTGCCAGTTCCTGGCATGGAGAGAGAGAGTCTCGTACGAGGACGTATGGCAGGTCGGAGGATCAGTCTACATGCCCGGTAGTCCTCGACGACGTGAATGAAAGAAACAGTCAAATATGAGCCGAACTCTCTGAAAAAGGAAACAAAATGAACGTGGGGATGCGCTCACGACAGCGGAACTATACCATGGAACGTAGACGTGAAAGCCGAAACGGAAGATGTGGTAACTACGAGCGAACTTTCGTTCCGGAAGTTTCCTTTATTAATCGGCCTGGTTTTCACGAACTATGGTCCTTCTTCTTTCCTGATTTGACGGATTTTCCGCGTTGGCAGTCTGATGAATTTCCCGCGTCTGTGGTACGACTGGCGGTTGGCGACGGAAGTCTCTTCAGGCGGTCGCTTTGTCCAATTGTTTGGCGGCGGGTAGCCTGGTTTGTCGAATCTCGTGGAGAAAGCTGAAGAGATAATTGGTCTCAGCTGGCTCGATTTCTCTCCAAGCCTCTGAGACGGGGTTAACGAGCCCTCGTATTGATGCTTTATGTAGAATGGGATTCGGCGAGGTTCTGGCTACCTTACTGTGTCCTTCTGATCCGGTCGTCGCACCGAGATATTGAGGGACCAGTTATTGGAATATTGCGACATGGGCCAGTCCCTAGGATTGAGGAGCCGTCCGTTCAATAGCAAAAAGCCTCGAGCCTCCTTTGGTTGCGCTTTTATGCCGGCTCGCGGCGGAACGTACATAAACATTTCCACTGATCAGCCTCCTGATAAGTTTAACCGATTGCTTCAAGCTTATTGATTAGGATCCATTTCTATTTACATTTGAACATCATGTATGGTCGCTTGCGACAGAAGAGCCTACTAACCAGTAGAGCACAACGGATCACTTCATCGAAGCGAAACAAACATGGAAACTATAAAACTATGCAAAACTAATGAAAAAAGGGTCCTCGTCTCGACGACGAGAAGACGACAAAGCCAAGCGGAACCCGAAGTAGTCTCGACTTACAAAACCGAGAATCGAAGGCCACAGGAAAAGCCACTCACCGAGGAATTCGCATCTCCGCCCACGTCACTCGCTGCTGTAATACCAGCAAGTGAGGTGGTGGTACTCTGTTGGATAGGAACACTTATCTGGCAAGCTGAATACGACATATAATGTAGAGATCGTGGGTCCGGATTGCAGGTCCTGGTAGTTGCCCATCCGGGCCGGGATTCATGAACGCACCGGTGAAATTTCACCGGCGGTTACGTTTCACAGGCCATGCCGAGCATGAGCGTAACCGCCGCCGGTGAATTTTCACCGGCCGGTTACGTTTCACAGGCCTGACGGGCCGGTTACGTTTCACCGGCCGAGCGCGGCCGGTGAAACTTGACCGGCCGGTGAAACGTAATTGGCCGGTCAAACGTAACCGGCCGGTCAAACGTAACCGGTGACTGATTTGCGTTTTCCGAATGTTTCGAGGGTAGATTATCATCATTTGTTTTCAAACAAGCAGATTTAGTGTGAAATTTGTTTCTCTAGATGTCTATAATTTGTTTATCTGAATTTGATCCAGATTTCCTGTGCTACGGTTGTGAAACGTATATGAACGCAACCGCCGGTGAATTTGACCGGCGGTTGCGTTCATGAATCCCGCCCCCGGTGTTGCTTGTCCTCGATTGGCTCGATAGTGGGTAATATAGCCGCTGCACCTATCCGGCACATAAAGCCCGATCAGCCGCTCGGCAGTCGTCCTCGCACTCGTTTCCCCGATCCTGCTCGCTCGCCGATCGCGAATCGTCCGCTGAAAGCTCGCTTATCAGATTGATACGTAGCACAGAACGAACAATCTATTTCAATTACATTATGCTCTCATGACTCACAGCGGAGTCACAGTAAAACACATCATGACTCCTATGCGAGTCATGGCACTCCTGAGCGAAAAATACGGCTGACATATGTACGTCAGGAAACTGATGCGAACGGAGAACTGCCCGATGTTGATTTTGAGGAAAAATTTCGCTTGCGCGGAACATAAAAGGGAGGGCTCGGTGATGTGCTAGAGGAAATCCAAACGAAAATTAAAATCTACAAATCCGAGAGAAGGAAGTCGAAACTGTCATACATCACAATATCGCTGCTTTGATTGACGGCGAGTTGGCGTGTCAGGGCATAACTTTTTCACATCGAGTGCTGGTAATGACGATGGTGCGTGGATGTTCATGTTGACGACGGCGGCTATTCACATTGGAATCACGAAAGTGAAGGAAGTGCTGTGATGTTTCGGCATCTGGGAGACACGGCCCGCTTTATTGTAGTAAGGGATGCGGATGTCGATGGACACGCAGCGGCAACGTGTGTAATATTCTGGAGACATCGCACATAATTAAGAAGTTCATGAGCTCCTGCCGCTTCAGATGATAGAAGAGGATACCTGCGGCATTCAGCTGACAAGTGTAGTTTTGAACGGAAGTTGCATTTCGACTTTGGTAGGCGCACTCTTCGGCTTTGACTAGGTCCTGGTTTGAGTTCTTCTTGAACCTCTGATGAACTTCACTTCTCAGTTCGGTCTCCAGCCTCCATTTTTTTCCATGCGTTCAGCGTGGCGTGAACGTCGTATGTTTTTTGCTGCTTCTCGACAACGGGATTGTCTTGTGTGACTAGTTTGCGTTCGTTAAATATATCACAAGAAAAGAAGCTTTCAAGAAACTCAAAGGCAGACGAGCCGGCTCATTTGTTCCTGAAGAAGTGGACGGACCGAGCCGGCGCAACGGCATTCTCAAAACATACCAACACTTGTTTTCCTAGATCAGCTACTTTATAAGAAACGCAGAGCTAATAATTTGAATCATGACTACTATTTGAATGTATTGTAATAATTAGAAAAGATAGAGTTCCGTCTCTGCCAGCGGGTCCGATAAGCACTCCACAAACAAGTGATCAAGAATCGCGACTTTGCACTGAGTGATGGATTGCGTGATCATAACGAGAAGGCAAGAATGCCCATAAACGATGCTGAGCCGAATATGGCCAGTGTACCTTTCCAGTGGTTTCTTTCCGGTAAGCACCAATGGATAAAGGTTTGGAAGTATTCAGTCGTGGAACCAATCAATGTTTTCCTTCACGATGGCATGATTGATTTAGTTTTGGTTCTCAGTGTAGCCCAACAGTAGTGGTTCAGTGGTAGGTTCTTAATAGGAATAAGCATCAGTCCACATCAATGACGGCTTATACGACACTGAAAACACTGAAACATCGCAATGTAAAGTTTTGCCGCAGAGGCAGTTAATGATATAGGTGAAAATGATCGATCTCACTGAACTACAAGAGTCCTGGGAACTAACTTAAATCGTAAATAACGTGGCAATCATGCGCTCCAATGTCGCTCAAAAATCGTCGCAGCAGAACGGTAGCAAGAATTCGAAACATTGCAACGTTACAACGTATAACATTGCCGCTGAACCAGATATTGGCACAGATTAAAATTATAGCGCGATAATCTCACAGAACTACAAAAGTCCTACTAACTAACCTGGCTCGC
Source organism: Nippostrongylus brasiliensis (assembly GCA_030553155.1). Lineage (NCBI taxonomy): Eukaryota > Metazoa > Nematoda > Chromadorea > Rhabditida > Heligmosomidae > Nippostrongylus > Nippostrongylus brasiliensis. Next base: position 27,716,738 of record CP130734.1, read on the forward strand.
GACTGATCACGACAGCACCACTTGGGAGGATTCCAAAGAGCTCTCTCGATTTCAGTCAACATCTCGTGCTTGAACCATAAATTGTGAGAAAGTGCTGGGTTGAAGAGATATAAGTCACTTTTTTGGCTAATTCGTGCAAAACTTCAGCAACTTCAGCTCAAGGAAGAATCGCCAACGCTTTCTGATATTTTCTCTACAATTCTCGATGACTATTCAATATCGAACATGCTTGAATATTCCTAGTAAAACCTGAAAGCCAATCAAGTAGATAGCAAGTGGTAACTACGAAGGTCTCCCTCATAACTTCTCAGCCTAATAGATACAGCTATAGCTCTTCCAGTTCAAAAAGACATACAAGGACATCAAAGGTCGAGATTGTTACCGCTTTCATGAACCTGCCAAGAGCACGTATTGAAGGAAATATATGGGGTGGTAAGAAAGTCTTGAGCCGTTTGACGTCTACTTTTTCTTTGTTTTCTTATTCAGTGCACAATGGATTTTACTCCACGATTTAATAACCATTGTTAGTCAGAACCATAACGTCCCTGATGGGCAGGTCGGCCATCTCCTACTTGCAGAACTGAGCAGGCTGGAAGCCAAAGAACTCTCTGACTGCCCTTATCACATCATCGACCTTGGTGGCTCTTTTCTCAGCTAAAAAGCAACATGGAAGGAAGTTAATTGATAGCTATAGGGGACAACATAAGTGCAATAAGATGATTGCAAAATCGTGTGCCAACCGCATTTCTACAAAATTTTATTAGTCTCTTTATCGTCATAGGGTGCTGCTGCATCATTGCGAGTGTGCACACAATGCTGTCGGCCGGGACGTCCGACCTCAGTCTCCTAACCGTTTCTCTGTAACGAGGGAACGGAGCCAACTGGTAACTGTAGTTTGAGTGTGTTAAAGTCTCCTTGCAAGAGTACGAATACTTTTTTCTGGATCCGCTGCGACAGCTTCGAGAAACGTAGGATTTTTTATCACAGGAGCCAGTCCCAACCAAGGCTTGTCTTCGAAGATGGAGTCTCGAGCTGTAAAACGAAATCACCAGAGCTGGACGAGGCAGAGGGTTGTATTGCCTTGTGCGAATACAGCGTTGATGTTGTGAATGGTTTCCATCGTTCCACTGCCCTGTCACCGTCCGTTAAAGATGAGGGCTCAAATATTCTGTTAGAGAAATGTCATCGTATCTGAGGTTAAAGAACAGGGTTTGGCTATTCATGCCCATCGTAACACTGCTTCGTGAATGGGTAACAACTATCACATGTTAGGTTATGGATTCAATTCAGAAGTCGGAAGTTTTGAAACTTTCAGGCAAAGTGGCTCAAGACTTTCTTACCACCCTATATAAGGTCGAATCAGAAGTTCTGCCGCTTTTCCTACTTCAAATTCACTAGTTGTTTTCCAGGAATCGGCCTACCGCAGTAAATTAAAGGAAATCGGCCTACCGCAGTAAATTAAAGGAAATCGGCCTACCGCAGTAAAGTAAATTCGGTTTTATTCATTGAGTCGAGAATTAGATTAATGAACTTGTAATCTGCTTATGCTCTCACCGGCACCTTTCCTTGTTAGTGGAAGCAAAAAATTGGAAACACTCCTTCACGACATCGCTCACATTGTTAAGTCACTGTTTTTTAAGAGAGTGAGCTCATAGGTTCGCAAGATGATATTCGGATGGCGAAAGAACCAATCAGTTAAATTCTTTTGAAAGTAGTTCAATAGAGTCCGATTTTCTGATTTTTTTGAAGATTTGCTTGAAAATGTGCGTGTACGCGTTACGTTTCGGGGGGAGCATAGACCTGTGTTGGACCTAGTCGTGCAGTTCCTTTTTCTTTTAAAAAACGCGTTGACATCATGCAGCTATATTTGAGGGCCTTGGAGTTTGGAATACCATGTAACGCACTTCTTACTGGATTCGCTTCGATTGCTCTACGGGCTGTTTCAAAATCCGTTATCACAAGGGGGGTCTGATCGAGGCTTAGTTCTTGTGTCTGTTTCTCCACCGTCAAATCTCTGCAGCCGAAGGCATGAGACGGCGTCGTCGACTATAATTTCGAATGTTCTCATCGCTTTGTAACGCTGAACCTTCATTTTCAGTGATGACGTAAAAGGACACGAACCGCAGTCGTCGCTTTTGCAGCGACAAGACTTTTGAATCACCCTAATACTTGAGCAAACTGTCCGATCAAAGATAAAACAAACAACCGGTCATCAATAGGTGTAGCGAATTTCAGGAAGAAGCTATATTCATTTTCTTTTAATTCACTTCCCTCCTCTCTCTCTTTCTCTGCGCGTGAACACATACTATTTCAATTTTTCAGGTATCATCACTGAGCTCATCAGCCCGCAAAGGTGACCCACGTCCTGCGAAGGAGAAAAAGAGTAATGAAGTGGTCGCTGACGATGTCAAACAGAAAAAGCCAATAGTTTACTACGCCATCACCCAAGGAAAGCCTTCGAGCTACAGATATTTCATGCGATGGAGTTGGTTCTTTTCATAACTACCCTCTGGAGAAGTTTTTTTTTCATAACTTTCCTCTGGAAATTCATCGTCAAATCTTCATTTTTCTTTTCTTCTCAAGCACTTTGAGAAAACTTCATTGGAATAAAATAAGAGTGTAGTGGTGACTAGGTGACATTGATCAGTCCTCGACGGCCGCGCCATGCAGTCGTGCTCCACTCGGAATCGTAGTTGCATGGGGAGTGGGGTTGGAAGGCGTGATTAGCCCGTACGAGGATCGATCGCTGGACCGTGCGGGTGCTAGTAGCGAGCATATACCCGTTCAGAGCGTCTCTTCTCCTATGTAATATGTACGTATTTATTAGACCTGCGAGCTGTTCAAAATGGCTGATCTCGGAATCATGGTTCCTCTGGTGTTTCAAACTCATCCACATATTTCTTAGGTTTTACACACTTCTGCAGAACTGCCGAACGGGGAATATTATCCAAATCGAAATATGGAAGTGGCGCTAAGCTTTCCATGAACTTTCCGAAAGTCAAATGAATAGAACTCATGAAAAACACTTTTAAAAAGTTCTGCCTTCAGGACCATCTCCCATGGCACGCTCACGTCGTATGAAGTGTGTCGAAGATAGTGAGCCCAGCAGCAGCGAAACAGATGGTGACGAGAATGTAGAACTGGACGAATTTCAGCACATCCATGACAGAAGGTAACAGCACACCAAAACGATCCACCGGATACCTCCTGCTTCTCCACAAAATTCTATATGTTTAAGATTGTGCCTCGGTGATTTCATTTCCAATCAGAAGCAAACTTATCCTGTTGAACGACGACGAATCAGAAACAGTCGGAGTTCTGCCCCAAAGGCTGAATCGCTGGTTTGTTTTCCTGTTGCACGACTTGGGTACACTTCTCCTGTTGTGACTGTACTCCAACTTTGCACCATCACTCCAGGTGAACTTAATCCCTTCGAACTACGTGTATATTTCGTCTAAAATTGGACATATTTGGCATAAACTTGCATTATATTTAGGTGAATTTTTATACACTTGAGAGGAATCCACCTAATAGCAGAGTGATGTCTTTAGTTCGCAGTCATTAATTCCAATATAAAATTTATTGCTCACTTTTTGTTCTGGTAGCATTATTCTAAGGTTATTCCATTGTGTGACGACTCTTAAACTAGAATTTGCCGTATTTCTCAGGAATGTTTGGAACTTGAAGTGAAGAAACCGTTTCAACTCATCGACATCTCCGTAATCTCCCGTGTGCCATCGACGTTCATCCATGTGGATTTCAATCTGGACTGCTGGACTAACTTTAACTTCATTGAACAGGTATGACACTTATCACGCCGCTCCGAACAGTAGAAGAAAATAAAATATTTTGGGTGGACGCACTCAAGAATGTTTTCACGGTCTGCTGGTTGGATGTGCACTATCATCGAGCTCTTGTGGACGTAACTAGAGTACTGCCGTGGTCGATGAACACAGGAGAGATGTTGACTGTTATGGTACTTGAACGATATTGGAAAGGAAATGAGCCGTTCCTGAGGTGAGCTTGCTAGGTATGTAAAAAGGTAAAGATAAAGGTGCCAGCGTTTATCAGTCCTCTGAGGACGGGCCACCGCACTCGTGTTCCATTCAGAATCGTAGAGGCTTGGTATTTGGCCTATATAATGAAATGCGGGGGCTAGTCGCTATGCCAGGAGAGTGTCTTCACCTTCCCAGACACGTCTGGTACCACTTTACTCCACTCTGGAGCGATGGAAGGAAGCTAGCCCGGACGGGATCGATCGCGCGATCGCATGCACGTGTCAGTAGTGCCTCTTACCAGTGTACCACGCGCCCTGCTAAGCATCTACCGGATCTACTTCGTAATAAAACTCCTCCTCACAGATTCCAGCAGCAGGCACCCGCGTCTCTAGAAGGTGGTCCCCCACTTTGCCCAACTGAAGTAAATTGAAGAATTGCAGATTGCACCTCAACACGACTACTGTATCACCAAAGGGTGATTTTGACGAGCAAGCGTTCAAGACCTATATGAATAGGTGTCATTTATCCGACGTAAGAGACTTGATTGGGGCCACTATTCGACTTCTCGAAAAGTGGCGAAAACAGTAAGTCACTTATGCCGATGCTACGAGTGTAGTTGTCTGAAAAATTAATAATTTATGCTGTCAGAACCATTCCGCCTGTTGATGGAAAAGAGCAGCTGATCCAGAAAAAGGAGTACCTTCCGATGTTCAACGCTGCTGGATTTCCTTTAGTGAGTTGCCATTTTTCTGTGAAACCTCCGCTGGCCCTAGATCAACTGTCGCTGAGCTTTTTTCCATACTAAATAGCACATTTAATTTCCAAGTATTGCCAGCAGCAAGCGCGGAACAACGGTCCACAGGATGTGTTTATGACAAATATCAAGTGTACCCAAGCGTGCTTCAAAACTGTGTACTCGCACGATCATTCTTGGTATAATGATGATAATGTAGAGATTGGGAGGATGGCGTAGAGGCCTTGGTGCGAAAACATCAAGTCTTTCATCTGCGGCAGTTCGAAATCTTCATCTTCCAGGCTCAGCGCCTAACTATGGACTATATGGTGAGAATTTTACGAGAAGAAACCCAACGACAACACGACCAAAGCTCCGATGCGTTTGATATAATCACTCTGAAGGAGCTGGAAGATGCCCTGGAGAACTCGTTCCCAGAAACTCTCACTTCCGCACTGTCTGGAGCTGTACGTTTCTTCTCATCCTATAGGACACTTCTGCTGAATTACGGCTTTTTATTTCAATTATAGTGGGCCCACTAGTATCTCAGCTTTGAAAAGCCGTCACTTTGGTAAACATCATTACTCATGTTACAATCATCACCACTCCTTTGGAGTACATTGAGCCACAATAAAACATTTGTGGTTCAAAGAATTCCTTACGACAATGAAAAAACATTCTTCTGATCGACTCATCTTTCATTAATCAAACAGAGCCAGGTTCGAACGAAACAATTGGAGAATTTTTGCTCTATAGCAGAAAAACCAAAGCCAAGAAACAGGACCGCATCGATCTTTTCCAAAAAAGACGAGCTGGTACATTTGGTACCCTTTTTCCCCATTGGTTTCTCGCCAGAGCTTCGGTACAAAACAGAACAATTATTGTCCAGCCTAACCGTTTGCTCACCATTACATTTTTGAATGGCTCACAGTTTAATATCACTGGAAAATCGTAGCACCTCAGCAGAATGAAATTCTCATCACGTGTGATTTTCAGAAGTGCAGGAGTTGCGGTACTGACAATGTGACCGAACTCTATGAAATGGAGGACTTTTGGAATTGCAGAAGCTGTCTCAAACATTTTGCATTACGACAGATCCGATCAAAGTTCTTTCCGATCAATATCCCTGTACGTTACTTTTATGGACACCTTGAACTAATAGCAATGCATTAGATGTGTAGAAACAACAGGGGACTTGATTACAAATTGAAAGTTTACATTTAATTTGGTGAACCGACCTTCGTGAACAAATTGAGTTACTTTGCTTATTTTTCTCCACACTCAAAGCAATGAAGCAAATGGTTTTATTCAGTTGGTCGTACCTGAAGGAGTCTCATCGTACGATGTGCTGCCGTCCATCTTGCCTCTGCCACTTTTCAATTTCTACACGAAGGTCAGTTTCCTAGAGGAGCGTAAGGGACAGTTAACACCAGGGATGGGCGGATTTTGTTTCTTGAAGAAGCGGAAGTTGGAACGGAAACGGGCAAAAATAGCCTGAAAGCTGAACACGGAAACGGAAATAGTGCAGAAATTACTGACTTATTGAAATTTAGCCAAAACTGGACAACAAAACATTTCCCTTTCTGTTTTTGAAGGTACCCATAGAATGCTTGTTATGTTTCCACTGGAATGTGTCCATTATTACATCTTGCTGAAGCGTTAAACGTTTGGTGACAGCTTCAAAGTAAACGGTGAAAGTTAATTACAAAAACGATACCAATCAGATCGTTTACAATGAAGCCAGCACTACAAAACAATTTCTCGCACTCCGACGATGTGGCATGTGCCGACTAGTACTTCATTACAAGTTTCTCAGAAAGGTGTACTGCGTCGGTCTCGTTCTTCCAAAATTCGAATGAATAATATCGACGTCAGCACAATAACTACAGTCTCCCTTTTGCTAGCCCGCACAGTGGAGCTCTTCGATTTCATCTTCCGCCCAAAAAAAGCGGAGCACGGAAACGAAACGAAAAGGCTGAAAGCGGCCAGAAACCAGAAACAAAACACGGAAATGGAAATTCCGCACACTTCTGGTTAACATCAGATAATCAAAATTATGCTTAATATTATGTTACAAAATTCACGAAAAGCTCAAAGATTTTAATGTTCACCTGGTCGAGATCATCCTCAAGCCATCTTTGATCTTGACGCAGGGCTATGACCTTCTTCCCACCAAATTCTCTCTGCATGTTTGGCATGTTATCCCCTGATGTCGATTTGATACACATCAAAGAGTGGAGTACCCTCGGTCGTATATACGGCCCCGCGCTGATTGATTTCTGAGGTTAGAAGGAAGAGCTTCAGTAATCCTTATCATATCCTGTGGACCTGATCTATATACGTACGTATACCCCCGCTGAAGTTATTGGGAATGAAAGGAATGCTGAAAGCTATTCTATATATGTCCTCCTTGTCGTCAGCCTAGCGTGAAAACCCTGTTTGGTGAAAGTTTATGTTGTAGCTCGCCGCTACCGAGCTGATCACGAACGCTTCAAACGGCAGTATTCAGCTTACTGATTGCCCTGGTTGCTCGCAGTCTGTGGACATCTCCACTCAGAACGGTACTCTTCTTAACAAGCTCATTTATCATATTATCATATTATGCAATGTTCCGTTTCAGAATACAGCTTTGTTAACTGCGAATGTGGTATAGTATGGTGTACAAAGTGTAAGGCGGAGCCCCACTGGCCGATGCCGTGTGAGATGGCTTGGCAGTGGAGAAAACAGTTCGAGGCTTATAGTTGGTTATTTTCTCTAGGTTCTATCTATGGTGTTCCAGTATTTTCTATGAAGTGAATTACAGTTCTAGGCAAGGGCAGACCCCAACGATTGAGGCAGATTAGGTGCATGTGCTGCGGTCCTCCATTTACAGTGAGTTGAGTTCTACAGAATGGTAAGATCAGATGTTGAAATGTGAATCAGACATCTGATAATTAGAGAATTAAGAGCGAGCTGCAGATGAATTTGGCATGGTTTGTTAGCTACTAACCACTGCACTGTATTTGACGCGCGGCGTATAAATAAATAGATAAATAAGTAGGTAAATAAATAAATAAAGGGAGCGCGTGAAACAGTGGTAAGAGTCGTTACTGATACCCGCCCGGTCGAGCGATCGATAGTCGACGGGCTGAGAACGCCTTCCATCCCTGCGGAATCCGGTAAATTGGGACCAGATTTGTCTGAGAAGGTTTAGACACTGACGGCATAGCGGTAGGTCACTGCAAGTCATCGTATAGGCCAAATGCGAATTCACCATGCCTCTACGATTCTGAATGGAACACGAATGCGGCTGCGCGTCCTTCGGGGACTGAGCAACGTCGGATTACCTCTACCCTTACCGCTACTATGTACTAACATAATCCAGGTAATACGGATAATGAACGAATAGCATGATTAAATACGGTAAGCGGACTATGGGCATGAAAAGAACTGCCGGAGCAGCCTGCGGGATCTTATCGTATTTGCTCTTGTGGGCGGAGAAAACTTACTTGGCCATTGGCTACAGCCTGACTGATGTCACGCCCAGGACCTTGTGATGAGTCATCATCAGGGTATGCGGAAATTTTCTTTGGAAAAGCGGAACACGGAAGACGGAACGGAAATGGCCAAAAATGGTTGGAAACCGGAATGCGGAACACAGAAATGGAAATAAAACGGAAATGTAGTGCAAGAATCACTAGATTATTGAAATTTGTCCAAAACTGGGCCACACATTTATTTCTGTTTCTAAAGGGACCCGTAGAATGCTCGGATTGTTTCCACTAGAATCTGTCGAAAAGCGCGTCTCGGAAGGCGGCAGGATTTCCCTCAAAGATGGTTTGTAGCAACTGGAAGCAAGGAAATTGAATGTTACACTTCTGTTTCTGTTTTTCTCCTATCGTAGGCACATCATGCAGGTTCACTTCTATTACAGCTTCAACACTAGGGATGAGAGACTTAAGCTCAGACTCTTTTTTTGGTAAACGGCACAGTGGTTCCATGTTCTTTTCCGCTTCCGTGTTCCGCAAAAAAAACAACACGTAAACGGAACCGAAGGGCCAAAAACAGTCGAAACACGGAAACATAATATTCATGTGTTCCACTTCTCTTCAGTTTCTAAATGAACATTCCTGCTTTTGAATGCCGAAATGAATATTGAATAGTGAATAATATTACTGAGAATTTTGAAGATGGATTGTTTCAGTTCTATGATCATAAGCGCCGTGTAACTTGCAAGACATGCAACACCACGTTTGATCCCCAAACTATGGTCGTCATCTCCAGGAAAGGGGTTGTTTGCAGAAGACGGCGAACGGTACGCTAAAACATTGTTTCCTGTAAAAGTGGCTTGGAAAGCTAATTCAACAAATTGCTAATAGAAAATTTTGATTTCAGTACTTCACATTAAGTGACCGATTTCTTCCGTTCACCGGTATTCCACCCATAACGAGACCCATAAAGAGAGATATCGTTGAGGTGATCTGCTCTTTGCATTTGATCCATTTTTCTATTTTCTCCTATTGTTTCGTGTCTTTGTTTTCTTCATGGTAATGCTCAAGATCTGCCTGGCAGCACGCAATTACCGCTTCGAAATAGCAAAGTTGAACGACTTGGGACGAGCTAGCGGAAGGCTGAATGAATCCGTTCCAACTCTGAAAAGCCTACGAGATATGAGACAATTGGTGAGCACTTCTATTACCAAGATTCTCCCTGTCTTTTATCTTTTTCTTTCAGTTTTTGTATATCATTGAGTATGGAACGGCTTGGATGTACATGGAGCAATCGGGTCCTCATGGCACTTCCATAAGGCGCACGCTGATTCGTTTGTTCCTTCTATATGAGAAACTCACAGCTGCCAACCAGTATCCGAGGTTGCTTTCGTTTTCTAGTCGGAACTTTGAGATTCATGCAATTTCGTTTCAGGCTCAAAAGCGAAGAATCTGTTGAAAACTTCATCCTTCGTGTTCTGAATACAGTGGACAACATCAAGAAGAGCTTGTAGATGGGCGGAGGATTTTTATTTGTATAAATATTTGAATAATCAGCTCGTGTAAAACATGATCTTGCGACGTTTCATAAGACGGAATTTCCATTAACCTCTAGAGTGAAACAACGAATGTGTTGTGTACACGATCGTAGTAGAAACAGTGTGTCTCTGCATGAACAGACATCAGAGTTGGAGTGCATCAAGCAGAAATCGCAGCAGCAGCACAGACGTGGAAAACTCTTCACCAGGAGAGGATCTTAACGATGGTCGAGAATGCATTAGCAGGGTGTTGCATGAGGAGGAAATCAGTTCATGTTGGTCATCTACCAACATGAACTGATAACACGCACTCGAATAATTGTGTCAGCGTGGGGTGTTTCATTCCATTTAGCTACTGGGAGCGAAATAGGCAGCTGTTCATGAGTGGGTGTCCTTTGCAACGAAACGGCTTCACGCGGTTTCGACGACCTTACTGAATTTGCATTTATAGATATTGTTCGCCGAGCGGATCCACATATTCGTCGTCAAGTGCACGCAGGAGACACAAGTGTACTAGCGGACCAGGATGACAATGTATGAAACTCCAATACTAGAGGAAAATTCAGAACACCGCAAAAAATAGCCAATGGTAATGGATAGGGTTTGAAGCAGCGCTTGTCTGCTTCAGCCGCACCTCACTTTCTTCCAATCGTATTCTAAGGGCCTTTACAGACCCGACGACACGACGACATTCTCGTCCAACGCGGTATCGATTAAGGCAATGCGGCCGCCGCAAACGTCACGTTGGACGAGAATGCTCGTCGTCGGGTGTTTCGCTCAATTTCATTTATAGCGGCTAATTCGTCGCTCAAATTGCACGTCGTCGGGTCTGTAAGGGCCCTAACGCGGGAATGGAAAATTTATACCAATGATCTACCGTTGCCAGTGCTTGTTCCGAAGGCAGAATAAGATGTGGAGTGCGGTATAGTTGAGCAACCGTGTTTTCGCCAATTCCTGCTAAAAATGATCCCCGCAATGCTATCGCTAGAGATCACCGGAGCATGATCCGTCTCACTTACAGTGATCAACATCCGCTCCCGGTTCTTACAGAATGTATTATATTGCTGCAGAACAAAACCAGCATCCGCCCTTGATGTTCCTCTTTCAGCGGAACGAAATTTCCCTTTTGACGCAATGACAGTTCCTGCTACTCTCCCATGTCGAAATAAGAGGCCCTAGATCCCATCACCTCCACCACCACCGTTTCGTTGCAAGTGCACCATTTCTCGAGCGGTTTCGAGATCGTGGATGTAGATTTCTTAGGTGTTCTCTGTAATTATTATCGTGTGAGTTCCCAGTCTAGACACACTTGCATTTGAGCATGTTGAACCTTCGTAAATTCTGCAAAGCTAAGCGCCGCCGTTCCACAGGGACCCATGTCTATGTGCGAGGGGGGGGGAGGGTGAAGTGTACTGGTCCGCAGCATTGCGTCGACTCAAAAGTGTCATCATTGACATATGCATTCTGTATACAATTCTTACGACCACCTCAGTCGGTTTTGACATGTTTGACATGAAACTCTACACAACTGTTCACACCACCACAGTGAAACAACGACAGATATGACAATGATAGCATGTTAACAAACACAGAGTCGACGCAATATTGCAGTACGTAGTACTATTGCAGTACGTAGTACTCAATATTGCGTCGACTCTGCGCTCTGTGCCCACACCCCCTGTTCAGTGCCAGGACACAAGAACAGGGTTTTCCCTTTGCTATAGTGAATAACTTGGAGACAGGAAGCATTCGTTCTCAGCAGAAACGAATAGCTGCCGTATCTTAAGTTGGATAAGATGATTATGAATTATCCCTTATGTCGTCTAGGTGGACAACAGGAATGCAAGCATTAGACAAGTTGGAAGCATAATGAAAAGAAGGTTTTATGGAGATCCATTTCCGAACGTCAAAGGTGAGTCCTTATCAGTAGTGTTTTCCGGTCTCACGAATAACGTACGCTCGTTGTGCAGCTCTCCCAGAGGACGTTTCTGAGGAAGAGTGGACTGGTTACGAAGTCCCTACATCCACTGCTGTCGAGACTACACCTGAAAAGCAGAAGGAAAGTTCTCAAGCGATCACTGGTCGCCGCTCCAAGAAGACGTCCTCAACACTTTCTCTACGTACAGCACGATCTCAAAATGATATTTTCTGCTCGCCACCACAGCTACTATCCCCTGTGCTTCGCTGCCCAAAACGAAGGGATTTGCCTCTGTTCCACGGCAGAGACACTCCCGTTCCCAATTTTGCATTCGTGCGGAAGAGGTCGACACGTGAAAAGAATTCTTTGCAAGAGAGTTACGGGTCACCGCCCAAGCAACGACGTTCGAACATTTCAGCGAACAGACGACAGAAACTTCTGGCTACCCAGACCAATAATCCACAATCGCCTCAAACTGCAGCTTCCGTCTCACCGAAAGCATCCGTCCAATGCACCCCTCGAGGTTTTGCGCCCACTCCGAGTTTACTGGGCATACCTACGCTGACGATTCCTCTTAATCCTCCCAAAGTCCGAAGCGCGTGCCCGACTGCTAATTCCAGTTGTCACCCTATATCTGACATGACTAACATATCGCCAATACAAGAGGCCTCGTTCAGCACTGCCTTTGCGCCTTCTCCAAGAGAGAAATTACAAGAATCTCTGCACAACCTACCGCTCACTCCACACGAAGCTATAACATCTGGTCCAGCCACTAGAACAAGAGCACAGCTGAAGAGGAAGGCGATGGACTTGTTTAACGCGAATGGGACTAAGGGGACAGTAGCAGCAGGGAAAGCAAGCAACCCTTCTAAGAAGATGAAAGACAAGGAAAATGGAGCTGCTGTGCGTACTAATGCAGCGAAATCATGGATCAAACGAGGCTTTGAAGGAATGTTCTCAGGTTTGCGAGTGAAGCATCAGCGCTGTTTTATCCCATGAAGCATTTTCGGCACTTTTCCAGCAGGGCAGAGAAAAGGAAGGCGATGTTCACGCAACGCTGAAGAGTGTGAAGATAACAAATTTCTTTCGGTGAAGGTAATAGAAATATTTAAGCTAACGGTTTATAATAGGTTACTCTCGGTTATGTTCAGCCATCAGAAAATGAGGCGGCAAAGAGACGAAAGTACTCAGCAGGAAACTAATCAGATCCGGCTACGCAGTCATATGTCGGTCCTACAAGCTAATTTTGTTCACTCTTAAAGGTCATGATTTCTTCCTTTTGAACGAATCTCAATGAACATTTATCATAATCGTGATATTATGAGTTGACGATTGCAACAACAATATCACAAATACAGGACTTGAGAACACTTTTGCGTACTCTACTTTTTTTGTGTGGTCGGCTCTTCCGATAGTAGACTGTTAAGAGAATGTAGAAACGGTTCTACTCAAATTCATCGAAATGAAGAAGGAAAGCGTTGTTTGATGGCACTTTCGAAGACTGTGTTTATCCCCTATTCAAAACCCAAGCAGCATGTACCAGTTCACAACATTGTTCTGTAGAAGTGATATATGGTACTAGCGCGATAATGGAGCAGGAGGAACGGACTTCCGCGATGATGTCATTGCGAAATAGTGCGCCGCGGGCAGACACGCAAATGGCTCTGCGTCTCTAGCGCAGCGCACACTCTCCTCAAGACGCAGACTATTTCGCTTCTCTCTGCCTCTCTGCCCAGTTGCTGATTTGGCGACGAAATAGTGTGCATAATGAGGGGTGACCGTGTGCTCCTCCCTTAGCCTGACCGCGTGCTTCGCCACGCGAGGGAGTAGCTCCGGGGTGAGTGGGAATCCATTCCGCCTGCTCCAAAATCGTTCCACTGAGTGATATCAACAGAGCCCTATTCATTGCGGGTAACCCTACCATAGATCCGCGAATAAGCCGTGGTCAGAATCGCAGTCATGAACGCGCTGTGGAATCATTCGGGTGATTTAGCGGGTCTGTTCCACATCACTGGATCGGCGTGTAAGGAACCCCCTGTAGTAAGAGCGCCCCAGTGCTAATTCCCGCACATCAGCTGGTATGGCGCTCAGTTTTCGCTTTCAACTATAATTTTTCGTCAAGTTTATGGACAAATAATACCGTTAGTTAGTGAAGAGGGAACATAGTTAGAACTGCAGCGTAATTCATTCGCTCACCTGTGCTCACCGTGAGCGGACGGTACGCCAATCAATTCGATCTCCGGCTCTGAATAGAGTCTGCTACCAACTACCTCCGTCACTTGTCTTCAGAATTCCTCTTGGTGGCATTATTCCCTACTGTATTCGTAATTCTGTCGCCGTCGGTTGTTTGCTACTGTGCCACGTCACTGCTGGCTCCTATTCTCTGGCTGCGCTCACTGCATACGTTGATCTGGTGCTCACGGTCGAAGCTGCCTGTGAATTTATGTACACGGAGTGAGATCTCTTGCGGCGGTGATCGAAAAAGCCACTAGCACAGGTGCCTTATTCCGGTTAACGGTTCTTCGTCTATGCGACCTGTCGTGTTGTTCGAGGACGCTCAGGAGTTCGTGGTCGAACAATTCCATCGATCACAATGGAAACACCGGTGGGGTCTCTGTCTGTTCCAGCCTTCAAAAGGGTCCACATGGATACCTTGTCGTCTACAACTGAGAGTGATAGTCGGAGCAAGAAGAAAGTGGATTTGGCATCTCCCATCGACATTCATCGTGCAATTGATTAGGTCACGAAAGATCAGTCTCTGTCTGCCCCATCTCAGGGAAGCTGTGAGCTGTAAAGTGGACATCAAGGATCAGCTGAACTCGGTCGTTAGGATGAATGAAGAGATGGTAGATGAGAGCGCTCGAATACGTGCCAAAAATTGTGAGTTGTAAAATGAAGTGCAGTCTCTAAAGTCGCAAATTAGTGTTCTTAAGGAATGTGGTTCTCCTCGCGCTCCTCCTACGTCTAATTCTGTTAATCCCGCAGTTGCACCTTTGTCTGTCCGTGCCGAAGTTGATAGCGATTATGTTTCAGAGCGTAAACGTTCTATTGTTGTTATAGGTGTGAAAGAACCTACTTCTTCCGTTACTTCCCATGATGCTTATTGTATTCAACAAATTCCTTACTGTCTTTCTGTAGATTGTTGTCCCACAGCTGTTTTCAGAATGGGACGATACCTTCAGGCCAGCTCTCGCCAACCGAAGGTTGTCATCCCAGTCTCTTTCTTTGCACAGTTATCAGTTAAGAGAGCTCCATATCTCAGGTACTTTTCTGAAAAGATATCTTTATTAGGCCCTCACTCTCCAACGAGGAGCGTGATCGTTTAAAACCTGGTCGTTTGTCTCGTTTGAACTAGTCTCTCCGTTCTGAAACTGGTCACAACTCCAAAACTAGACCATTCTTCTGTACCAAATGTTAGTAATGATCCTAGTACTTTATCTCTATACTGATCAGTTAGATAACGCTAGAGTTTCTCAGAAGCTCGAACTCACCCGACAACTTTGTTTCTTGCGTTGCAGCCAACATAAGGTCAGCGGTGAAGAACAAGTCCGCAATTGCGGCGCTTCAGGGACAGTACGCAAGTTGTAGCTTTGACAGAAACTTGGCTCAAGCCTACCATGGATTCTTCGCTCATTCTAGGTATGCCTTCAGTACTTGTTATTAAGGTGTGACTGCCTCGTTAAAAAGGGAGGTGTTGTTCTTACCGTTCGTTTGTTCCTTATTTTTTGCGAGTCTGTCAATAGTATTTACGAAACATTGTGTTGTGAGTAACGTTGGAGGTCATTCTTTGCTCGTTTCTTAATCGTTTATAGGGCTCCTAGTTGCCCGACCCGATCATTCAGTCAGTTGCTCAAAGCTATCAGTGATCTGGTTTCTTGTGATATTCACTGTGTTGTCTTGGGTGATTTCCATTTCCTTGAAATCAAGTAGGGGCCGGTGCCAAGCCTAGGGTTTGCTAGTATTAGGTTGTCGCAAAAGTGTTGCAACACTTTACATTAATGTCTTTTGGATTTGGTGAAACCTTCACAGGTTTGATCTTGTGTGGTCATGTTGAGGTGCATTCTCGAAGTTTCCATGAGCACGCTATATAAAGTGCCATCGATCCACAGTAGAGCAACAACGCCGATGTTAAGCAACAGCCTCCTACGACCAATCGTCTACTATGAATTCTTGCAAGGCCATTCAGTAAGAATTGCGACCAACAGTATCTTCGCTGTATTCAAGGAGAATGTCGTCCACTTTCCCCCTGTGGCCCGTTTGTATAAGCGCTCCCAGGACGGAGATGGTAAAAATGTTTTGAATTTTACTTTTTCCAATTAGAAAAAGTTTATCTGGGGGGGGGGGGGGTTGAGTTGATCCCGCCTTTAGGATTTAGCGATCATTGTGTGGTTACTTTTCGCGCCACTGTCCGGATTATTCGCAGCTCTGCTTCCTTAGGGGTAATTTCACTAATGCAAATTACAATGATATAATATTATGCAACATCTGTCTGATGTTGACTGGTACGGTTCCCTGAATAACACTCGGTCTGCCGACGAGATGTATGAGCTTCTGATTAGTATAATCCACTACGTAATTGAGCTTCATGCCCTCGCTAGATTGAGTAAATCGGACGATCAGTTTCTTTCGGCATCATGCCAACATGCTCAAGTGTAGGAACGAGGCATAGCCTAAGACTCGACATTCCACTATGGATGAGGACTGGAGGCTGTTTCAGTTACTGAACGGAAGGCTCACAAAGAAATTAAATAAGTTCGACTCCTTCGAGTCAGTCAGTCGTCGAGAAGAGGGTTATTGACTAGAACTGTAAGTGGGCATTTATGTTGTTTGACAGTCAGGCAAGGAGTTGACTGATTTTCTCCTCGTTATCCATGTACTAGCGGTGTCCCTCAAGGAGGAGTGCTTTCGCCTCTACTCTTTCCGATTTATACCATTGACCTTCCTTGTGTCTTAAGAAATATTGAATATATGCACGTACAGCTTTTCGCTGATGATATAACGATATATGGGGTGTACAACGAAGAGAGTAAAGCTCAAGTGTATGAAGCCCTTCAACACTCCATCGAAATTCTAAAAGAAAGGGCTGAAAAGTGGGATTTATCCATCAATATGGATAAATGTTCGGTCTTACATATTGGGAATTCACCCATCAATGTATACAAGATAAATGGTACTGAACTCGAAAACTACTTTTACTTGAGATCTCGGCATTCTACTTGATTCTGACCTCAATTTTTCCCAGCATATAGACAGTATTACCTCAAGAGCACTCGGCGGTCTCTTCTCTTATTCAACGACTTTTATACCGATAATCCTGGTACTTACTCGATTGTATTAAACATCCGTTTTGCCACACTTCGAGTATGGATCTCAAGTTTCGAACCCCTCCAATAAAAAAGGTATCCTCAAACTTGAGAATGTTCAAAATATTTTCACAAATTTAGCATGCTCTAGGCTCCACCCTGGTTCGAGTTGGCGCTCTCTGCCGAGTTATAATGACCGTTTGGAGTTACTTGGATTAAGGTCGCGCACTACAGACGCTTAGTAGCCGGCCTTGTGTTTTGCTTCCGAGTGTTTGGGAAAAAGACAACGCTTCCAGTAAGTAAATAATGGAGATTCCGACCAGCTTTTTGTAGCGTACGGACAGGTGGGTTTGGAATTCAGTATTCTAGAATTTCTCACGAAAAGTGCGGACAACTATTCAACTTTATTTTACTTCGTGCGGTGAGGTGGCTAGAGCGGTTGCCGAGCGAAGATCTCACAAGGAGAGCCTTTCTGGATGTGCCAAGCTTTCGTACAGGATGTAGGGTCCTTTGTAGGTACTCGAAAACCATACTTCATTTTTCCTCTAGGCACCTCTGTGATGGGAAAACGGCTTCCGAAAAAACGGAAGGCGAGCACATCACACAGTCAATATCCACCGTAACTTACCTTAAACGTAAGCAAATTCAAAATCTAATGTTAGATTCGTGAACAGCTACCCAAATAACCCCCACATGCGATGTTTGGTCCAAATCGGTCATTTTGACCCAAGCACCTCACTCACTCACCCTTACCATCGCTAGAGAGCTCAAGAAACGAGATTAAAATTCATGATCAGCAGTTTAGGTGAGACTCCCAGGCGATTTCTGGATCGAAGGTGATGGATACGGAAGATTTTCTGTCAGGTAGAGTCTGAATGGTGGCAAATTTTTACCAGTGGTTCATTAGAGAGTGAACCTTGGGCAACTCTACCGACACCTGACACGAGGCTCGAGGCATCAAGGTCACCCATTCCGCCCAAACTTCGCATGTGAGGGTTATTTGGGTCGCTGATCACGAATCTGACATTAGTTTTAGAGTATCGATGTGCATTTACGGTATCTACGGTGATTTAATGACGTGCAGGTCCGATCCATAGGAAAGTAACTCATACAAGCCCAGGAATACGTGCTATTTACATACAATAAAGCATTAACCCCGTAGAAATTGCATCCAGTGATTATGCAACCACATAATAACGACCGCCGAATAAGTGCAAAAATCATCGCCATGTGCGGGACCGAACTCCCAAACTCCGCATGAGAGGACGCATCGCTACCGCTGCGCCAAGGGAACACGTCTACTTGGACACGCCGGTCCTTGATGAGCTCGCGCGGTCTGAGTGATATGCTCGCCTCCCATTTTTTTGGCAGCCGTTTTTCCCATCACAGAGGTGCCTAGAGGAAAAATGAAGTATGGTTTTCGAGTACCTACAAGGGACCCTACATACCGTAAAAGTTGCATCACGAACGCTTGGCACATCCAGAAAGGCTCTCCTTGTCAGTTCCGAGAGTTGCTACGCGTTCAAGAAGAAGTTGGAGAAGATTGACTGGTTACATGTGTTTGGAATTAATAGGTTTTCCTGATTATTTGATTTAATGGTATTTTTTCTCTCAAAACCGTATTAAGCCGTAGTAGATTGTATCTGATATCAGTTTAGAGCATCATGCCTAACCTTTCGTTATTTGTTAACCGCTTTCCAACTGTCCATTTGATTTTTGATTTTTTGCGTTATGATTTGGTGTTTTTGTTTCGTTAATGTTTGCACTTATGATTGGCGCGCCATTATGTGGCGTAACAAATAAATAAATAAATTTTTCAAGTTACTCGAAAACCGTATGCGTGATAAACCACACATCGTATCCCACCGCGGGCAACTTGTCCATTCTGATAAGAGCATAGCGGAGCTATTGGCGTGTACTTTGTCTTTTTTAGAATGTCTTCTCGACGCCGGTTGACGATGATTGTGTCCATAGTTCACAATTACCTATCGTCCCCACCATGGAGGACTCAGCATGGTTCCACGCTGACGAAATCCTGAAACTGCTTCAGAAGTGGCCACTGTCGTTTAGCTGGACACCTGATGACATTCTATTAGCATTTAATAAGAAAATAGCTTCAATATTAAGCAGCCCTCTCGCTTTTATTTTTAACCTCAGTTTCGTGAGAGCCCAGGTTCCATACCCGTGGGCGTTCTCAATAGTTACCCCCATTCCAAAGAAGTCGCCATTTGATACGCCTTCAAATTTTAGTCCAGTTAGTATAACCTCGATTTTTGCGAGGTTATTCGGAAAGATCTTGAAGAAAAGAATTGAAGATCATTCACAAAAGCAGTTGCCATGTCCGACTCTCGATGAATCTCGGCATGATGGAGAGCAATTGTAAGTTTAAGGTTGAAGTTCGAAGTCCGAGATTGGTACAGATATTCATTAAATAGACTGACGTTTCGGCGTGTATCGCCTTCTTCAGAGTCTGAAAAAAGTCTAACTATACAGACTACAATCTGCAAAAGCGCTCCGTTCTCTCTGGGTATCAGCACGGGTTCAAAAGGGAAGTTGTACGGTCACACTCATGATTCAGTCGCTGAATCACTGGAATACAAAGGTTGATGATGGTAAGTGCGAAAATGTGGTTTACTTCGAGTTTGGTAATGCGTTTGATCGGATCCCGCATGAGTTTATGTTGTCCAAAATGAGCATGGTTGGCATTCATCCTCTCATTATCTCCTGGGTTCGCTCCTTCTTGTTGGGAGGAAGTTTGTTGTTAGTCTTGGCCCTTCATTATCAAGCCCCATATTAGCTCGATGTGGTATGCTGTAGGGAGGAATACTTCCTCCATGGCTGTTTAACACATTCACGACGAAAGGGTTTTCACGCGCAACGGGCGCGACGGCCGGCTGGCTCTTTGGCACGCGCGCGCGTGTCCACAGTGTGCCTGGTTTTTTCTCTCAAAAACATTTACATAACATATTCAGAGTTCAAAAAACTGTGCAGGATGTTATAAAAGTCTGAGCGATAGCTTGGGGAGAGATGTTGCAAAGAAAAAGTTAGGAGGGTCGTTACGCGCTGTTCGAGTTGTGAAAATATGTTTGTTTATTGTGTTTAACGATAAGAAGTGTTCTTGCTGAATTTTTGGTCGCTTATATAATTGCACTCTACTTTTTCGCTTTGTCTAACTGTTCCATTGGACTTTTATTCCATGTCTGATACTTACTCCTGTCCTAGAAGTTTTTGTGTTTATTGTGTTCCAACAATGCGGAGAACTGTTCTCTAGTTAGTTTTAATAAACCCGACCATTTTCGTGCAAACGCAAACCTAGTATTGATTTTACCTTATAGTCTACGATTCCGAAAGAACAATAAATAAAAGTCGTCGCCAAAGAAAGTTCTGGGCGAAACACTCCTGTCCGCCAATATGGGTGGACACCGTCCCACGCGCCCCCCTTGCTGTCCACCCATATTGGCGGACGCCGTCGTGAATGTGTTAATATCAACAATAGTGACCTGCTACACTCGCTTTCGGGGAATGGCGCTGAGTTTTGCGCCTTTACAGGC
Organism: Nippostrongylus brasiliensis; assembly: GCA_030553155.1. Taxonomy (NCBI): domain Eukaryota; kingdom Metazoa; phylum Nematoda; class Chromadorea; order Rhabditida; family Heligmosomidae; genus Nippostrongylus; species Nippostrongylus brasiliensis. The sequence goes on from CP130734.1 coordinate 27,737,246, forward strand.
GATCTAAAAGCTTACCGTTCAATCGAGGACAGAACGAGCAGCAGCATTGCAGCGCGCGATAGATACTGTAAAATTATGATCCGACAATTGGAAGTTACCGTTGTCTAAAATGAAATGTATTCTAGTTCACCTTGGAAGAGAAAGTACTAAACATCAATAATTCATTGACGGAACTCCGATTGACAGTGTGGATGAAATAAAAGATTTAGGATTTCTGGTCACCAAAAATCTTAACTACGACAAGCACTGTGAAATGTTATCAGCGAAGGCTGACTAGGGTTATGTACAGCGTGTTCGGAGCGCTGGGAACAAGCAATCCTTCCGTTGTTTTGCAAGCTTATAAGTCGTACGTATGTAGGTCTCGTCTTGGAGTATGGTACCCCAGTTTTCAAACCTCACAAATATAAATCTATCGGTGGTCCCGAAAAAAGTGCAGAATAATTCCAGCGAAAAGATTATGATTCGCGCACTTGGGTTCAAGTATGATCAGATACCGTTTAGTGCAACAAGGAACTTAAACTTTAGGTTGTCCGCGCTTGCTCATAGAAGGAAGAGGAATGACCTCCTACTGATCTACAAGATAATTCATAACAAGATAAGCATCCTTTTCAGTGATATTTTATCTCAGAGAGCTTCAATCACTCGATGCGTGGCTTTTGAACTTCATATTGACTGCGCCAAGCGGAACTGTCGTCGCTATTTCTTCGCACATATTACCGTTTTTGATAAGCTTCGCAATAAACACGTTATCACTGGTTCGTTGGTTAGAACACATTCAAAAAAAAAACTTTCGATGAGTACTGAGTTCATGATACTCCAATCGTCTTTCGATTGAGCCTTTGTGTATCACCTATCGTATTCCTCTGTGCCTTATTCACTGGTTTCTGTTGTTGATTTTTGACTCACCTAACGACTGCCAGCTTGGGAATGTTGCGTACAATCTCGTGACTCGTTCCTAAGAGGTTTACGATGTATCCGTTTTCTCAAGTTACGTCCTCTCTGCGTTATAGTAGATCCGCGATGTTGCGGTTTATTAGCTGCATGTTTGTGTTAGGATGCCGTTATGCCTGGTTGTGTTTTTCTTTCTCTGGATTCCTTAAACACGTGTGCTGACATCCGTGTTAGTAAATAAAATAAAATAAAACCAAAGCAAAAAGCAACCAGATACAAGCTAGAAAATATTCTGATAAAAAATCGGACCTATCGATTTATGAGCTGATGCTGCTTACCTACACCTAGCAGCCGTGATTAAGGCCGGAGCACTTCTTCGCGTCGGCCGATTGCAGTGATATCGAATTTTCGGGGATATCATGTATTTGCCGAGTTTGGGTGTGCGTGGTGCAGTGGAAAGAGGCGCTGCTGACACTTGCATGGTCAATTTATCGCCAACCAATTCTCACTATCCCTTCGGAGTCGGTGAACTGCTGGCAGATTTTCTGGGAAGATGAAAACACTGACTTGATATAGGCCAAATACGCATCCACGAAGCCCCTACGATTTCGAGTGGAACACGAATGCGGCTGCGCGTCCATGGGGGACTGATCAACGCCGCAACCTATACCTTTACCTTTTTGTCGAGTTGATTTCGTACGGAGTGTTATGTACCCCTACTTCCATTCATGAATTTTGGCCGAAGAAGAAACGCGTGCTCATGATTGACTCTGGTTTTTTTCATGGTCCTAATCTTCGACATTCTTTGTTTTCACCGTGCTGGAGAGGATAGGAGACTGTTCGATTTTTATTCAGCAATATAAATAGAATGCTCTTCTGCTACATTGATGAAGCCAATAAATAAATGAAACTAATCTTTCTCATTTCATTTCATTTGATGAATGAAATGAAATGAAATTTCTCACAAATACACGCACTTTCTACCAGCGGCACACCAGCACTTCCAAGGAACTAGGCCGCCTTTTTCTTGTAACCGTCATCAACAACGACCACATTGTTCGTGAGGGTTGGTGTAACCTTTGCACCGGCTGATGCAGAGCTGCTACCGTACCCGACATTCCTAGAGTAGTCCATTGGCGTAATACTGTATTGGTACCGACTGTTCATGTCATACAGGTTGTTGTAGTCGGTTCCACTTGACGACTGTCCCTGGCTGTAACCACCTGCTTGATAGTCGGCGCTGTTGTAGCCAACGTTCATTGAAGTTGTGGGCTTGTAGTATTCGTAGCTACTAGGACCAGATGTCTGAGAATTCTGCCTAAGATAACCATATGTTGATGCAGGACTAATATTCTGTTGTTGTGATGTAGACCCGTATCCCTGCCAATTGGTCATTGTTGTGGAATCACCACCACTATACATTTGATAACTGTATGTGTTACCATTTCCATAAAGAGGATGTGTGCCTGAAGAGGTCTGATAGGATGGATAAGCTTCCGTTTCATATCCTTTGTAATCTGTCTCGCTACCAGCCAGGTAATTATTGAAGCCTTGTTGGTTGCTGGTGCCATAGCTTACTCCTTGGTAGTCGTTATCAGCAGGGACAGGCACGGCGTGAGCACCGTTCTGGCTGTAATATCCAGAAAAATCGTTAGAATTTTGCATACTAGAGACTGCTTGGCCACCGTTCTGACTATTACTGCTCTCAACAAAGCGGTAGGTTATCCGTGGTGAGGACGTCTGCGGAGAAACTGTTTGCGACCATCCACTGTTGTCATAGCCTTGAGCTCCGTCTCCACTGTAACCTTGTTGCTGGCCAAAATTTTGAACGTCTGAAGTGCTGTAGCCTTGATATTGGCCGTAACTCTGGCTTCCTGAATTGCCGTAGGCCTGTTGTTGGGGATAGTACTCTCCACTCGGATAACCTGAGCTCTCTTGTTGTTGGCCGAAGCTGTTCTGGCTCATTGTGTTATAGCCTTGCTGATCACCATAATCTTCGCTTCCGGGGCTGCTATAGATAGGCTCATAATTCTGCCCGTTTTGCATGCTGCTCATGCCGCTGCCAATCTGACCTCCGTATGACTGGAATTCGTTGTTACCGTAGTAGTTTGTATTTTTGTAGTTGATATCGGATCCAGATTGGTAGCCGGCGTTATATGGATTTCGTCCGCTGTTGAAACCGGATGGCTCCGTAATGACGAAAGACGAACTAGGCGTCGAGTACGTTCCCAAACCATACGCAGCACGCGTTCCTGAAATGAAGTTCATATTTGTCATACATACTTGGGTGATCTATAGGGTGGTAAGAAAGTCTTGAGCCACTTTGCTTGAAAGTTTCACAACTTCGGACTTCTGAATTGTATCCATAACCTAACATGTGGTAGTTGTTAGTCATTCACAAAGCAGCGTTACGATAGCTATAAATAGCCAAACCCTATTCTCTGACTTCAGATACGATGTCATTTCCATAGAAGCATATTTGAGCCCTCATCTTTAATGGACGGAGACACAGCACTGACGCGAAGGAAACCGTAAGCAAGATCAGCGTTGTGTTCGCAGAAGACACCGCAACCTTTAACAGTCGAGCTCTGGTTATCACGCTTTACAGCCCGAGACTCCGGCTTCGAAGACAAGCCTTGTTTGGTACGGACCCCTATGTTAGAAAATTCTGCCGTTCTTGAACCTGTCGCAACGGATGCAGAAAAAAGCACTCGAGCTCTTGCGAGAAGACTATAACACACTCATACTGCAGTTACCATCCTGCTCCATCGCTACAGAGAAATGCTAAGCAGACCTAGCTCGGACGTCCCGACCGACAGCACACGGTCCATCCACGCATTCACTGGTCAGTCTCCCCTTCTCCTCTTCCTCGAAATCAGGTTTGAAAAAGCGTAGGTAGGTAGTGTTAGAGGCGGGAACCTTTTCCTTTCAAATCACGCAAGGTTGTTTTGCTGCCCTTAGCAGAAGCGCTCTTACGGAGGCGAAATCGGAAGTACATGTTAAAAACGTTCTCCAGTGAGACTTCTGGCACAGGACAGGAATGCAATACAACAGGATGGTATCAAAAGAGCACATGGTCTCTGCTGTCGCTACAGCAATTCTTCTTTGGAAACCCGCGGGAAAAACGGCCAAGAGAACGTTCGCTGCACACTCGCAATGATGCACCAGGACCTTTTGTCGATAAAGAGACTAGTAAAAATTCAAAGAAATGTGTTTGGCACACGATTTTCCAATTAAACTTATATTGTTCCCTAAAGCTTTCAATTATCTTCCTTCCATGTTGCTTTAAAGCTGAGAAAAGAGTGATCAAAGTCGATGATGTCATACGGGCAGTCATCGACTTCTTTAGCTTCCAGACTGCTCAGTTCTGCAAGTAGAAGGTGGCTGTCCTGCATATCATGGTTCTAGCTAACAATGTTGATTAAATCGTAAAGAAAAATGCGCTGTGCACTGAATTAGAAAACAATGAAAAAGTAGACGTCAAACGGCTCAAGACTTTCTTACCACCCTATATAATCCTTATGTAGTCGCAGAGGTAATATCATTCGTGTTTGAGTGTAACTCACGGGCGATTACATAGTTCAGCGAAATACCAAAAGCTTCTCATTTTAAGAAAGAGAGCTGGAGAGCGACTTTCATGAATTTTGTTGGTACCTGCGCCCGGAAGTAAAGTATTGTATTGCTGACTGCTCAGAGCATCTCATTCTTTAGCGACCGTTGGCAACCCCAAGCGAGTGACCACCTGCACATCGGCTCAGTTATGGCTTGGGTATCGTATTGGGCTATCATATGCTCTAGCTCTTATGAGAGAAGCGCTGGATTGAGATCGCACGCATTCGCAAAAATCAAATAAGATAAAAAAGGGTGACTGGGTTGCTGTTGATCAGTTCCTTTAATTGTAAGAAGGGTTCGTGTTTCATTCAGAACCGTAGAGACATGGTGAATGCGTACTTGACCTATGCAATGACTTGCGGGAACCAGCCGCTACACCAAGTCAGTGCCTGTACTGTCTCTTCTTTTTCTCACGATCAGACAATCTGGTTATTTACCCCACCACTAAGGAATGGAAGGTTTAGCGCGGGCCGGGTTCAATCGCCTGAACGCGCGTGTGTCAGCAGCGCTTCTTATCACTGCACTACCCTACAACCGCCTACATAGTATGTAGTTATTAGTAAGTATCTAGGGTACCTAATCGCGTTCTTCAAAAATGTGTATCCAAAAAGGGGCTCGATTGTTCTAGGTATGATGATGTGGAGAGCTTGGTAGGGCGACCGAAGTGGCTGTTCTTCTGCTACAATGGCAGGTGGAGTTCTTCATGTTGCAGGCTTGCGATGACAATGACACCAATCTCACCATAAGTGGCTCCACTGGAGCCGGTCGGGTGTGGTTGCCATATCTGCGCTTTCTCGCTATCAATGCTGCCTGAAATGGCTATTATTTCTCTTCATTTGCTTCGTTTTTGTTTCCTATTGTTCTCATACACTAGCAACTTTCATTTAACAACGTTTTTATCCCAACCAGTTACGGAGTACGTATTTCTCAATAGTCTCCTTGTCTTCACTGCAATTTGTCTCGCTTCAGTGCTCCATGTCCCCTGGGTGACGTTGGTGTTGACACCCTTTTCAGCTACTTTTAGGTTAGGCAAAGGCTCCTGCCTAGGACGGGAATGAACCTTCATCATCGAAATCGCAAGTCAAGCTTTCAACCATTCGGTCATCCCGGCTAGCAAATTATTAACCCTAAATTCCAGCCGAAAATGACTACTTTCTCTGGTCAGTTTAAGATGGCGGTCACGGGTCATTCTGCTGCGAGAACGGCGGTGTTCTGCTTGTCTATCATTCTCTGTTCCTTTCAGCGAAAGATATACAATGAATTCGTATTTTGGTCCTATTCGTTGATAGGAAACAGGCAGCCAATCCAAAGCCAAATGAAATACCCATAGGTATATAGCTCATGCAGAGTCAGCAGTGGGAGTTAAACAGTGGGCGGCGCAAACATTCGCTGCGGAACCTCCATTCGCTAGCTGTCGCAACGTGAAACCGTCTACGAGAATGATCGCGCGCAGTTAGCATCACCGTTGTCAGTTGTAGTGCTTCCATAAGCGATTTTCACTCCATGCATTCACGAACTTCACCTGATCTCACCACGGCAGTGACAGCGAAAATGTTGTTGTATTTCGGGAAATAGCCGATTTCTTCAGCAGTGCCTGTTCCGGTATTGTTGACCTAACTTGACATGACTGCTTACAGCAGACAAAATGAGCCCCTAGAAGGCCTGATAAGATCTGGGTGAGCCTTGATTTCTTGATTGCGTGGGCGAGAGCTATGCACTTTCAGAATGAAATCTACCCTAATAGTGAGTCTGCTGAATGCTATAACCGTAACCTTATTAAAGGGCCCTTACCGTAACTCCCGAATGTGTGTTTGCCAGCTTTGTTCGTCTTCGTAAGCGCTCCCATGTAATTGGGTCCGTCACCGCTTGATGTATGAGTGTCCGGTATCCCACGGTAGCCACTGAATAGAAGCAGATTTACGAATTTCACCGTAGTATCAAAAATAAAGATAGAGGGTATGCATGTTTTCCCTGATCTAAAATATTACCCTAAACACCATTATAGAGATCCTTACTTCAAATATGGTTCACCAGCATACTCGCTGAACGAGTAAGGGCTGAAGGAACTGCCGGTCTTCTGGGTCTTCCTTGAAAATGCACCTGCAAACAGTTTCATGATAAACTAACTGGCAATCTCTTAGCGAAGTGAATTATGGGAACAGAATTAGACTAGACTAAGAAGAACAACGTTGAGTATGTGACGAAAAAGAGAGTCTCTTGTCAAGCAACAATTTCCTCTAGCCCTTGAGCCAAGTTTTTGTTGTCTTATTATAGCACATATACATACAAATTGCATCTTTTTTGCCCTGTTACAGATAAATTCGTATGATAAGAAGTGGAAGCGACAACTTGCCTCTGCCACTTTTCGAGTGCTCCAGTGAGCTCATCAGCTGCCACACGTTTCTGTCGACACCTCTTGTATCGGAGGCCTGAAGTTTCAATTCGATAAATATGAGCATTTCTATGCATATGAGAAAGTCGCATTCCTCGTTTTATATGCTAATTGCTAATGACAATTTCAAGAAAGATGGAATAAGCGTAGCCTCCGAATTTGTTAGCTATTGGAGAGGTTGCTATCACAACCCCAGAAGGCCAATTGTATGTAGATCTGCGCTCGAAGTCATGAACGGTTCGATTCAAAGTGAAGCCGGGAATATGACACAAATGGCGCCAAAACCGTAATTCTTCAACATGCACAATTCGTGGTATCTGAATCTCACCTGCGCCAGTGAAGTGAGTTAAATTTCGTATGAAAAGAAAACGGATAACCCCCCAATAAAGTCCTAATAAACGAATATAAAATATGTCACATCCAATGATTGGCCAGATTCACATGACTGGAGAAAACGTATTCTATACTGTAATCTAATCTGTAACAACATATAGTCCATCAACCTCGATTTTTGTTCGAACCGACGAGTCCAGCTTGTGTTTTGCTCGAATGCGAGCGATCGCTGGGAATGGTACCGATATTGATCCTTGATCGTTGGCGATGAACGTTCGAGGTACATCTGTCATATGTGATTTCATCCATTGCTGTGGAATACATGGCTATTTAAAGTAAACGAGTATCGGGGAAGTGACAACGCTTTTCAAAAGATTTTCACCACCAACCGGTGTTTCACTGGAGAAATTGAAGCAAAAATAAATAGCATTATCTTAACCGTGGTTTAGACCTTGGTTATGACAAGCCGCAAATTGGACTTGGATGGTCACGAAGGAAAGAAGCTAAATTATGAAATTTCTTCCCCTATGAAATGATTATGTATGAAGCTTGAACAAGCTGCCGTGTTGTTGACCTATTTGACTTTGGACAAAATCGTTCGCACAGTGCTGCAGTTTTTTGTCGTAATCTAGGACTATATTTTTTATTATTTTTGTATAATCAAATTTCCACCGACCTCGACTTATTTTCGATACGCCACCTGTTGTCCCATTCGTTGAATCTGGTGCTGCTGTTGAATTCTGCTGGCAATACGCAATCACCAGCAGCGACAGTAGGAAAGGAACACGCATGTTTCCTAAAAGTGGGAGATGGCAGTTAAAAATAAAAACTGGGAAGTGATTTGGTAGTACAAGCACAAGACATTTAGAAAATATATTAAATATGGTTGCAGATTACATAGGCATCACTATAAATATCCAATGGTAAGATTTCCGGAACAAGTACAGGGTTTGAAGGACTTTCTTTTTCTGGATACTCTCCAAATTGGTGGTAATGGTAGCCATGACGTTTTGGACTTGCAAGATCCAAGGAGAGCTGTGCAGAAGCAAAATAGATTGATGAAATGTTCGTGTAGTAAATCTTAGCACGTGTTTAAAGCATCCTCTGCCCTAAAGAGAGATTTTTGGATTTACCACTGGAAACAGACCTAGTCATCAATGTTCATCAGTACCAAGGTCAAATCATCACAGTCAAAACGTAGGAAATTTATGATGCACAGTGAAGACTGTTAGCGACAATGTATGTAAATGGAGCCCGATTAGCGTTGTAGAAGGATGCGATTGGTTAGAACTCCAAAAGCGTTCAGCAGAAGTAGGTAGGTGGTGAAAAACCTGACCTCAATATGTGAAGATTAATTGATCATTAGATTAAATGGAGAGAGCGAGCAGGATTAAGCTTGCTGCCGGCTTGAACCGGGATCACCGTCCATCGTCCGGTGACCGCCTTTGTCATTAGCGACAATGTGTCAAGCCGAGCAAACACTGCTATTGGGGTCCAATGACATCCAGCGGCATTAAAAATAGAAACGAAACAGGACCATTTCGAGTTTTGTCACATACTTAGATATGTCACCAGGTGAGGAAAACTGCTGATAAATGTGTACCATGTTCCGGTAGATGTCCTCTTCTCTATATTTCATTTCACTTAAACGTTCATCAAAATATCTACCCGCATTCGCGAATGATCCAGATCCGAACAAAGCCTGCTGCTGATCACTCTAGGTGTTCTGGAACTTGAGTGCATCGTCGATACTAAATTGCTTTCGTACCGAGAAAAGAGAGTAAGGCAACTCAATCATTTTTCACCTCTGCAAGGAGTTCTCCGATTTTTGCGTTTTTGAACTCGTTGGTCTTGGAGCTGCAGCAATTTTCTCTGTCTGTACTCGTCTTACGTTCTAGTGCGTCGGACTATAATTTGGCAGCACAACTTTTGGACCTTAAAAAATAGATTCGTTGACAGGCGCGGCGGAATCAAGCTGATCAGTACTTTATTTTTGTCCAATATCAAGAAACATTTACCAAGTAAATGCACAGCGTTCATTCCGAGAGTTGGTTGACGAATCGCCAACTATCGTCAGCGATAGAGCGAAACGAGTGATGAATCTAGTGTTCGCCCCCGAAGTGACGAATTCTTCGCCATATTCGTCATTTCCTTGACGGCTTACACAACAATTTCGCAATGGAACTCCACCCTTTCATGGATGGAATGCCTTTAATTCACAGCAAAAGCATGACTTATAGGGATCCCATTTATGAAGAACGTAGAACAACATGCTTTTAATCTCATTTTTTTCGTCTAATTTCAAAGAAACTTGAGAAACCAGAAGAATGCAATGGAGCGCTACAATTTTACCGACATCAATTATCACACACCGGAAGAAATACTGGAATAAATCTACCAAGAAATACATATCTATCAGTATTGAAATGTGTTATCAATGGGAGGGGACGTTTCGCACGAAACCCTAATTGCCAACTCATGGCGCGCGCTAAGTGGCAGTACCTGCAGACCATTGGCGAGTTCACCGCGTGCGCCGGCACACTGGTCCTTGCCGCACGCGATCTTGGCCCGGCCGAGCTCCTCGTTAAGGCTATGCTGATCCAACGAGTGAGAAGAGTCGCTGGGTCGACCAGATCGGGAGCGAGAGCTATCGCTCGCCGATACAGAGGGCGCGTTAGACAGTTTAAGGAGTCGAACATGCACAACACCTACACACGCCCTTATCAGAATTTTCAGCTCCATTCAATGAGCTCAATCGAATTTGGGAGAAACCGTCGAGAACACAATTCTTTGCCAAAATTGCATATTGGCTTCAATTAGGATTATTTAATAAAATAATTGGAATCGAATAGAGAAATAATGACGATTTCTAGTTCATACTGCACACCCTGTGACATCTTGATACAAAATTCTGCAAAAAAGGTTCCTATGAAGTTGATGTCCTGCAAATTTTCCGTTGCAACATGCAGTTCGCTTTCAGGTTAGGAACTCTTAAGCGTTTAATGAGAGTGGCCAAATCAGGGTGATCACATCTTAGCAGGTTCTTCAGCAAACTGCAACGGTAACAAATTTCATCTTTTTTAAATTAAAAATTAAATTTTTCCAGTTCAGAGTTGTGGTGCCTTCAGAGCATCCAAAAATAGATTTCTGGCGGTGTTTTTTCATGTAATTATGGCTCAGAATTCTGCTGTCAACAGTTTTCCCTAAATGCGATTGACCCCATTGAATAGAGCTCGAAATTCTGATATAGGCATGTGTAGGTGTTGTGCATGTTTGACTGCTTACAGTGCCTTATGCGCCCTCTGTATCGGCGAGCGATAGCTCTCGCTCCCGATCTGGTCGACCCAGCGACTCTTCTCACTCGTTGGGTCAGCATAGCCTTAACGAGGAGCTCGGCGGGCCAAGATCGCGCGCGGCGAGGACCAGTGTGCCGGCGCACGCGGTGAACTCGCCAATGGTCCGCAGGTACTGTCACCTTGCGCGCGCCATGAGTTGGCAATTAGGGAATCGTGCGAAACGTCCCTCACCCGTTATCAATCGACCGAGATTATTAGCACTTTAGTTGTCTGCTTGTCTTTCGGCGATCAGAACCTGAAAAGTGGAATTTTCAATTGAGAGACAACTCGCCAGTCACTACTTCGAGAGAAGCACCTTTATGGTAATTGCCAAAACAGATCGTATTCGCCCTCTGCCGTGGAAGAAGGGTGTGAGTGGACTACATATGGTTTACATAGGAATTATCCGGCTTGGCAAGACCCAGGCAGCGATCGGCCAAGCCAAGCTGTCATAGGTCGGCAAACGGGGCACACACTCAGGTGATGCTATACATTCCGGTTTCCGTTTGATTTTAGGGGCTCTGGTTGCCACCCAAGGCAGGATGTCGTGTTCGCAAGTCAAAACTGAAGACAGCACCACTACCTTCATGTCCACGTATCGTGTGGTTCCCAAAGGTGTGGATGAAGTGCCGTCTCAGAAGTATTAAAACCACTCGCGTTACCAAATGTAACACGAGGGGGTGGAACGGAAGCGATCCTACAAAGGATCGCAGACCAGCTTCTCCCTGAGGTCAACAGAAGGAATTTCGACAATTTTCACCCATCGTTGAGATCAACGGTCGTGGTTCCTACGAGGCGAGTTGATCATCACACCGAATAACATTTCTTTCCTTTTCCTGCCCGATCACAACTGTAATGACTCCCATTCTATGTACAGTACCGGACACGCCGCAGTGATAAAGCGGTGGTAGCGGCGCTCCGGAGCGCCGAAATGCGCCGTTTCGATGTCCACCCGGGCGGAATCAACCGCAGTTCATCTGCACTCCATGCCCAACAGGGGGCCACGCGTGGTAGCTCCTTCGAGCCACCCCGTGGAGCCCCACTCCTAGCTTGGGACGCCTGGAAAGAACGCGCCGCATATTTATGTATATGCGGCGAGGAGGAGGCGGAGCCCAGTCGATGCAACGGGCGCCGCATATTTATAATCGACGATGAGGGGGCGGAGCCTAGTCGGTGGTGAGTCACCAGACGAGGGACCGAAGCGGCTACGGGATCCGAAAATCGAGGGGTCAAAAAAAAAATCGACAGAAAACATGCTTCACGAATTTGGGAAAAGTGTACATGGAGGGATAGAGCTCAAGCTGCTAAGCACGAATATATACTTATTTTTGAGAATTAACCAATTTTAAAGAAGTTATTTCAAAACGGCGGGTTTCGGCTCTCTGTGACGCCGCTACCTCCGTTTTATCGTTGCGGCGCGTCCGGTACTGTACCTTCTACCTAGGGTCCCGTGTGAGCAGTAAACAACGCACGGATTGAGTGTGTTTATGCGAGAACTTTAAGGAAGAGCTCAATCAGGAATTTTCGTTTTAGATGGGATACATCGATATCTTCAATTTAGTGTAGAACACATTATGCCACACAACCCCAACAAGTGGAAAACTATCCGGCTAAAATAGCACTGAAAAAGCGACAGGACTTTTGGTTCAACATAGTAACTTGCTCACAGCAACAATATCCGTGTTCCTAACGATTGTTCGATTGAAGTGGTTGTCTAGAGCGAACCATTGGGGGAAGAGAAGTTGGAATTCCCACGACGAATCGTTCTGAGGAGCCGATCACAAGTGTGGCTAATGGGGATTTCACAGATGAACTGATTTTTCACATATTAACAAGCAATGTTTTCCACGTCGTTGCATTTCATAATTGAACTGCAAAGTTGCTGATAATGTGGTGGTCTGCAATCTATCCAGTAGATCTCCGAAATGCCACATAATGAGCTCACAAATTCGTTTGTTCTGTCATCTACAACCTTTTCCAATTTGCCTCCGTGATATGTTACATGTGTCGGTGTTATGTCATGAAAATTGATAGCTTCATGCTTGTTTTCATATTAAATTCGATCGTAAACATTTTTATTTACACCTCTCTGTAAAACGTGCAGAAAAACTGCAGGAAATCTCAAACTCGAAAGTGACGCGAAAATGCACAAGTAATAAACGAACAATTGTGAACAAACATTCTTACTATGGTACATACAACATCGTATCTGACCGAGCTACAGTAATACTGATGGAACCCAGCTCACACTCAGTTGCAGGACATTTTCTAGCTATGAAAAGAAGATTTGAAAAGAAGAAAAGAAGATTGATATGTGTAAAGCATCGCAAGGAAAGTGCTAGTACAAACCCCATGTGTAGGACAACAATGAGCAGCCGAGAAGAGCTGGCGAGGACTTTTAGCGCTCGGAAAATATGGACATAACAAAATATAATTAGAACATCTTATTAACTGTGTACAACATCAATCACTCACGACTAGAAGTCGCGCGTCAAATATGGCTCAGACGATGGGAAGAGAATATATGGTTTCAGTTGCGTATTTGCCGTTCGCGACTCATTGCCCGTCGTAGAGCGGTCAGTACGGCGGAGTCTTGCGGTGGAGCTCTTCGTCTTGAGGGTCGCAGTGGCAGTCCGTTGCCGTTGTAGACGGACTTCGTCTTCGCTGCATGCACTACGGCCTTTATCTCATCCGAAGACGGGGCAGCCAACAGCGACGTCTTCGAAAATCTCACTGGCGTCCGTGATGAGGCATCTTGGGGCCGAGTCTGAAATAAGTAGAATTCACTCAGTGAGATTCACAGAAAACCTTCTCAGTAACCTATAATCCTAGCACAATGTGAAGGTAAAGGTAAAGGTAAAGGTGCCGGCGTTGATCCCCTGAGGACGTGCAGCCGCATTCGTGTTCAATTCAGAATCGTAGAGGCTTGGTGAATGCGTGTTTGCCCTATACAATGACCTGCGGGCCTGCGGGTGCCCGCCGCTATACCAGGTCAGTGTCTTTACCTTCCCAGACAAGTCTGATGCCACATTACCCGACCCCGGAGGGATGGAAGGCTTGGTTAGCCCGGGCTAGGATCGATCGATCGACCATGCGGGTGTCAGCAGCGCCTCTTACCACTGTACCACGCGGGCCCTAGCACAATGTACGATAAATATTTATTTCCCTCCTTCAAAACCGCTCATTGCTTGGCACCTAGGGCTAGAGTCGTGATCCTAAGCCACACATTATTTCCAGTAACGGAAGCAAAAGGGCAAAAAACTGCTGCTGAGCGCTAGCTAATTAACAATCGAGTGTTTCACAGCAGTACAATTCCTTAATTACCCCTTGATAAATACAATGCGTTTAGGCTATGATTCTTTGCGATTTCGCTCCTTTTAAAGTAACCGTAGTAGTAATAATTTTGAATAAACTGATAAGCTCCAACTACATTCAGTCTTTTTTTTTCAGTTTCTCTGGTCCTAGAGCCTCATCGTTGGTATTTGACACATAGCCCGCGCACTCAAACCGTTTCCATTATCGAGAGTTCCAGTGCAAAATTCGAGGCAACATACCGTCTTTGTGATAGACGTCGACGCCGAAGACCCTACGCCGGACTCGCCCTCACTCGATTCTTCTTCATCATCGTTGCTTTTCCGATCCTTTTCAGCATCTTCAGCGATCTCCTCCAACTCTTCGCTGTGTTCTGAAAAGGCTGGCGGCTTAGAATAGTAATATATGACGGAAGAGGAAGCTAGAAATCACCTTGCTCATCGACTTTAGGGGCCTTCTCATGCATACTGTCCCCGGAGGTAGCACTCAGGGTCAGCCAGTCCGCGCACGGTTTCGTTACCCAGGGATGTCGCAGGATTTCCTCGATTGAACACCTTGAGAATGGATCGAACGCCAGACATCGGGAGATGAGATCCTTCGCTTCTGAAAAGCTTGAATTGACACCGAGGTTGATAATTTTGAAAGAAAAATTAAAAGTAGGTATGGTACAGTCGTAGAAGACAGTCTGCTTTCGGGCTTATCAAGCCTTCCATCCCTCCGGAGTCGGGATAATCGGAACCAAACTAGTCTGTTAAGATAAGGACACTGACTTGGTATAGGTGCTGGCCACGAAAGTTATTATATAAGCAAAACACGCATTCACCATGCCTCTACGGTTATGAATAGAAGATGAGTGTAAGGCGAATTCTTAGGCCACTAATCAGTGCCTACCACTTTAACCTTAAAATTTTTACAAAAAGTGGTGTCCTATGGACCGAATGTCTCCCACGTGTTCGAATTCTTATGGATTTGTAAAGATGCTTCGGCACATCTCGAATCAATTCTTCTGCCAACTCAAACTACCATGGAAATTGTTGGTCTATGATTCCTCATGTAGAATTGTGAATCAGACATCACTACTGTACTGACCCTACTGTTGCCACGCCTACCATCATCAGAACGTACGACCTTCAACGATTACCTATTCGGCCTCTGCGGCACTGTAGCTATGTATAGTTCAGGTAGGGCGATATAAAGAACTCCCGGTGCATCATACGGGTAAACGCTGTGCTGTGCAGCTGACGTAGATGGTGCTACCACTAGAGAGTCGTTAGCGACGTTCCCCCAACCACGTAGACGTTACGATGGCGAGGAATCGTCGCAGCCGGTTGTCTGACGTCTTTGATCTTTGTTGGTCGACTTCGCTACCGTAACCGCTCCCAACGTCTCATCGTTTCTCTCTCTCATACATGGGCGCGTTGTTCGTCTCGACTAGCCTTCCTTGCGTCTTGATAAATAGAAGTCAGTAAACGACGGGCAGTAACGATCCTTCAAAGGACACAAAAAAGCCATAGCTGTTGTCGGCGCGGCGTTTTAGCAAAGTCGTCCAAGTTTTGGATATTATACAGGTTCGTGTCTTCATACACTAATTACTTTTGTTGCCAGTGGAAGTCATGAGACCTCAAAATTTCGGTTTTTTTAGGGGTTCTGTTTTCAAAGGTAGAACGGAACAGACCCTTCAGTATAAGCTATGAACACGATTTTGCTCCATAGAAAGTCTCACAGAGCACAGATTCAAGGACCAGCCCCCTTACAGGTCGGTCTCTTCACCTTCCGTGGCAAGTCTGCTAGGGAAGGCTAGGGAAGGCTCGGTAAGCTCACGCCGAGATCGAACGCTCGACCGTGTGGGTGATAGTCGCGTCTCTTACCAAATTCTCTCGCTCACCGACAAATCACAAATCTTTTCTTTTGAACTATACTTACCAAGGAATCAATTTTATCCGCAAAATTAAGTGGTTGAAAAACTGAAATTGCTCTTAACCGCTCTACCTGCCCACCATCTCCCCTGCCCCAGTTGAGTTCCAATTCCTTTCCACTGGAAGTTGTCAAGCTTTTTCTCATTATTCACTTCTCTTAGATGAAAGGTTCTTTGGCTGGGGTGATGGAAGGTTTGAGAGGACAGTTTCCGTAGCATCAGCTAAAAATATAATAAATACGACTTACCGGCCGAAACGGTCGTGTAGAACGGCAACGGTCCGAGCAGGTGAGCCGTGCAAATGTCTTTTTCGTTCTTGAACGGCAACCGTCCATTGAGGGCGTTGTAGAGCAACACTCCCAGCGACCACACGGCCGCTTCTCGCCCCAAATACAACGAGTGCAGGAACCACTCTGGTGGACAGTACAACCGCGTACCTGGAATGGGTCAGATTAAAAAAAATACCGACAGGTTGAGTGTCAACCATGGGAAATGTTGTTGTAAGCAGAACTGTTAAGTTCTTCAAGAGATTTCAGCATTCAGGGCCGTTCTTTAGAAATTTTTGTACTTGTCCTATTTGTAAAGGAACGGAATGACTGTATTGAAGGAGCAGACTCCCCAGGCGAATTACGGTAAATTGGTGCTGATGTGCGCACGTGCTGATTTAATCATCCGTTGACGGGGTCGGTCGAATCGGCCAAACTGAGACGCACGAGGAGCCAGAGATTCTCTACGAACACGATTGTCACATGGTGTTTGCATTCGGTACAAAATATTTACCACGCGAGGAACCGGTGTATTCAAACCCAAAAACAACAAAAAAGATTTTGAAGGGCGTTTGGAATCCCGCCAACATTTTATTGGGAACACCCAAACACTGGCAAAAGATCAAACGTCTAGAGGGTAAGGTAGATGATAGGCTGAGAAAGAAGGAAAGTGTTTTCGACCCAAACTGTCTCTTTGGAAAAGCATTCGCCAAATAACCGATTCGTCTCCGAAAATGTTCACCTTGGAAATCGGTGTAGTGCGATTTCTTGAGAACGGTAGCGGCGCCGAAATCGATCAGTTTTGTCTCGCCGTTGACGAGATCGATCACGATGTTCTCATCCTGAAAATGTTTATCAGTTCAGTGCGACATGTCGTGGAGTTAAGTGGATGCGGGGCAGCTATACTTATTGGCCAGACCACCGTACCCAGCGAACTCAATAATCTGTTGAATTTCGGAAATAGATAGAGCGTGTGGTATCAGGGAAAACATTTGCAGAGTTTGCCGAGATATTCGGTGCTTAAGCATCGATTTCTTGAATTTCGTGCTTGCTACAGATGTTTTTGTTCATCTTTGGGAAATATTGTATTAGCTTGTATTATTGCATCCTTAGCTTCTCTTCTTCTTCCTAGACCACTCTTGTGTTAATATAAAATCAAAGAGGTATGGATGTCCTTTGTCCCCATCGCTTTGGCATGAGCTTAGCAAGTAGCGTTCACTCCGAGCTTTTCAAGCTTGCTTCCGCATCCATGGAATTTAATTATTCACTGTACAACTACGAAAACACTAAAGAACGCGCACTATGTAAAGAAACTCAGATGATAGTTATGCAATCTAAAGACGGCTAAGTAACTAGAGCCTTATCAGTGGCATCTTCCTAACCACACCCATTTTAACTCCTTATTTCACCTCTTGAAGGAATAACAACTATCTCTGGTACTGGAACTTTCAGCTATTCCTCACGATCGGAAGATCATCGATATACCTGTTTTGAGTAACATTTTACATAGAAGATGCCACTGATCAGATTTTGGTTAGTGAACCGTCTTAAGATGTCTTAACTAACATCGAAACTTCTCTAGTCCGTGTTCTTTTGTGTTTTCATAGTTATGCAATAAACAATTAAATTCCATGATCAGCGAATACTGATCAAATATTTGACTGTCTTTTGGCGAAACTCATTGTTTGCTGAGCTCACTGATTTTCAAAGAGCACAAAGTGTGATCGGATGGAACGTCTGTGCGTGGAAGTCACGCTTCAGAAAACACCTGACCGACGAAAAGTCGCTTTTTACGAGCGAAATCCTTACCACGTGAGACGCTGTAGTAATCCTGCATACGTTAATCTAATTATGAAAATCACAGGCACCCTGTTTACGCTTTTCGTAGTCAACTTCGGCAAAACGTCAGAGGTCGGACAAAAATAGCTCTGGCACTATAAAAACCAAGGAGTTCCAAGTCTTGAGTTGAGCATCATAAAGTAGTATAGCTCAAGATTCTATCGACGCTTTTTTAAGTCGAGCACTAGCTGAGAACTACTGCACTGTTGCTTTTCGAGTCTTTTTTCACCAAATTACCGTTATTTTGTGAGTCGCTGACCTTCAGATCTCGATGCAGAACACGCTTCTGTGAGCATTCGAGTAGAGTTTGAGCGATTTGGCGGAAGAGAAAACGCGCCATCTGAAAAGGACACATCAATCTTTCGAAAGCACCAATCTTCTCTATACTCTGAGTGTGATTACTGGTCGCCCGTCCTTTCCTTCAGAGAGCTGTAGAGTCTAAGAATACCAACGTTTATAAAGTCTCTGTCCTTCAGTTAATAGGAAGCTTCAAAATGCTTCAAATACCTTTTCTTGAGTAGCACTCTGCCTTTTATGTGAATTCCCTTGATCGATGGAACAGCTAAAGATATCGTGGATTCACTAGTTCGCGAGCCTAGTAGCCTTGATCTTTTTATTGTCTATAATTAAATTTGCCAAAAATGGGGCATGTGAGACGCGAAAAGTCGGCTTCCAGCAGGCTCTTGTGTCGACTATCCATTTATATTTTAGACAAACTTGTGACAAGCGAAAGGTATTTGTAGCTTTTTGAGGCTTTTTTCAAGCTTGTGGATTGATGTTCTTTGAAAAATCGCGACTCCATATGCTTATGGCTAAAAAAGTAGACCCTAAATGGCCCAAAAGTTTTGCTCTACGTTAAACTGGTTAGCCACTGAAATCGTTTATCTTTTTTTGCAAAATGAATAGTACGCCGCTGCCAGCTCTTGGGAAGTTTTTTCTGAAGAATATCGTAAATTCCATTTCATTTTTGGCAGAATACATATTCATATCTGTACCCTAACACAATCCTTCATGGACTTAGATAAATTTTAGGAAAGCCTGCTGGAGATGGAGCAAATTCCGGTTTCGTTATAGGATTTTTAAGGTTCCAAATTGCTTCCTCGTTTACACCGCTGCAAAAAATTCCCCAGTGGCGAAATTCACTTTGCTGACAAATCTGAACTCCTGGGCAAGGTGTGGTGGGGTTGTGTATAACAGCTGATAACTGGTTCCTCTTTGGGTATCGATCAATCGAACCCGAACAAACGAACGATGTCAAGACTTCACCGCTATCTGTGTGACAGGTAATGACGCATAGCATACTTTTGCAACGAACAAGCCGATGACAACCAATGACGGCCGAATGTCTCAGGAATTTCCTCTGTTGTCTTCATTACCGTACCTCTTCGTTCAGCTTCTGTTGTCCTTTGATAAAGTCGAACATGTCGACACATGGATACGGTCGTTCCATGACGATCAGGTAGCCTTCTGGGATACTGTACCAATCCAGTAACCGAATTACACCTGAAATTGAACAGAATCAGAGAATGTACCGCTGAACCGCCCACTTTGCAGTGAGAAATTGCCTTCAATCTGCAAAATTTTCCAAAAGCTGGATGAAGAAACTCGAAAAACCGAAAAAAAAACATGCAGAAGAAAACTCGTCAATATGTTGGGTAACAGTCTAACAGTCCAAAAGTATTCAAAATTTTGCGACGGTTTGCAGTGATCGGCCCTATTTGCACTTCGGTTGTTGTTGTCTTTTCCAATCAGTTGTTACTAAAAGTTTGTTTTTGCTAAAGGAAACGTCACAAATAAAGTCTACCCAATCAGTTGCCATGGGGAAAGCGAAAGTAAACCCGAGAAAGGCTATTCGAGATACCTCAACGGAACCAACGAATTCTCCTATTTTTACGGTCACTTCCGCGTACGGAATAACCATAAATGCATGAGGATCGCACCATGATAGTCAACCACTGTTCATTTAGAAGACACGTGCTGGGCACTAATCTTTTAATTCGAAAACATTTCCATTTTACGCTTTTATGCATGACCAACGGCGCCATAAATTGCGTGATCTTTAACGTCAAAATAATGAGCTGCGCCGAGTGAATGCGGTTTAGCGACTGACGAAGAATCACAGAGCACCGACCGACAGAAAACAAAACAAAGGAATGGAAATGTCAAGATATCAAAAACGGAAAATTGCGAATAAAAACAGCGAATTCCTTTCCGAAACGACGCCGTGGGCATTGTTTGTATTGCGCTCAGTTCCACTATGATAATGAAGAGAAGTGGCATTGTTCAAGGAGCGGACTGGGTCGAACGTACGACTTTCCTTTGAAAAAAAAAAAAAAAAAGAAGAAGAGAATAGAGTGGAGACCTACCTTTAATCTTTGAGCATTTCGACAGCATGCAAATTTCCATCGGTAGTTGTTCATCGTCTATCTAAAGTAAGAGACTGGAATTTTTAGATTTTTTTTTCATGAAGAGCTACCGTACCTTTCCCCACTCGCGAACGGAGCGCCGATCGATAAACTTCACTGCGACGGGCAACTCGTCCGCTACGCGTACAGCGCGGTAAACTATACCGAACCCGCCGCGGCCGAGTTCTCCTTTGAGTCTGTAGTGCTTCTTGAATTTGTGGAAGCCTCGACCTTAATATACAATAATATTAACCATAAACTAATTTTACCTCAAATATAATAAATCAATTAAATTACTTATGGGTGTCAAAAGATGAACGAGAAGTTATTGACCTATGAACCCCTAGTAAGACCCTCTCGTGCCTAATTACGAAACCTCGAAAAAAAAACCATAGATCTAGGAGAAAGGGAAAGAAAGAAGGAGAAAATGAATTTGAAAATTGAATAGCTCGAAGTTCAGCACAAAATTCAAGAATTTTTTCTAATTATGAAAATCACGTAGGCTTCGTAACAACTGCTAGGTATGGTCACCGTGAGCGCACCAAAATTGAATCATTTTTTGTAATTTTTGCACC
This sequence comes from Nippostrongylus brasiliensis, assembly GCA_030553155.1. NCBI lineage: Eukaryota > Metazoa > Nematoda > Chromadorea > Rhabditida > Heligmosomidae > Nippostrongylus > Nippostrongylus brasiliensis. The sequence continues at coordinate 27,758,121 of CP130734.1, forward strand.
ACTTAAAAGTGATAAAGAGGTAAAATAATCAGCATCAAACGGTTACCCAAGCACTCTTCTTCCATTCAATGTCAAAAAGACAGGATTGGATCGTATGATTTTTCTATGCGTTTCTCGACAACTACCACTAAAGTTCATGCGGTTGACCCCAGGCGGGATCGAACATTAGACTGCGTGGATTGAAGCAGCGCTTCTTGCTACTTCGCGGGTTTATTACTTTGCATAGCTCTTAGGTTATAGAGCTGCAGTAAACGGCGAGGAAGAAAAGATTTACGAATAACTAGAATACGAATAAAACGAAAAGCAGGCTTTTCAAGTTGCTACGAATTGTTAAGATAGGTGGAATCTATGGGTGAGGTATGAAGGAGAACTCAAGAAGAAAGCGAAGGAAAAGGGACAAACTGATTTTCCAAAAGTGCAAATAACAGTGGTACATGGAAGCTACCAAGCCTAAGCGTGACCGCGAGAGATAGGTGAATCTGATATTCGTAGGTTTTTATGTTAATTTTCTGGATTACATTCTTACTTTGTGCTATTTAACTTGATTCAAGTCGTTGCCTACGTCTTTCAAAGTTTACATTTTGTTGAGCACGCTAGAGTGCAACAAATAAGTATCCTACTATATATACAAATAAATGATAGGCAACAAAATTGCATCGAACATCGATGCGACGATACTCACTCGATTCGCCGTTGAGCAGCAGTTTCAGATTGAACAGTTGGAACGAGGCCAACTTCTTCACTTTCTTCGCGAATACCGGCAAAGTCATTTCGTGCGTAGTGGATGCGCCAGGGTTACTCTGTAACCGACAACGATAACACTGTGCCGAGGACGAGAGGCGTGGCCCGCAGAACGGCGCGCACCACACCGCGGGAGGCGGGCCGTTCACACGCCGCCGAACTCTGTGGGCGTGGCCGAGCGCCACCAGTGCAGCATGGGAACGGCCAACACGTCAAACAGAAAATCGTTATCACGTACAGGTGTCCGGTGAGGTTCACCGTCTCATCAAATGCCCTAGGAAGGATGGAATGACTCAGGGTGGCCCTCTGAGCCACTCCGACCCTCTTCAGATAAGAAAGAGGCGTATCACGAAATAAATTGCGACTTGACGGCGGCAGTCATCGAAAAGGAGGAGGTGAAACTTGAGGATGCTTTTGAGAGCGCAAGTATGCAGAGGAACAAATTATACGCACAGGAGTGCGAGATTGCAGGAAAATTATTTTAGGGAAAGATGAAACGGACACGGGTTAACTATTTGGGTGGAACTGAAAGACCAAGACAGTAAGGCAGTAAGGTTAAGGTAAAGTGGTCGGCGTTGATCAGTCCCCGAAGGAAGCGCCGCCAAATTCGTGTTTCATTCAGAATCGTAGAGGGATAGTGAGCGCATATTTGGCCTACACAATGACTTGCGAGCAAGCCGCTAAACCATGTGTCTTTACCTTCTGGTACCAATTTACTCGACCCTGGAGGGATGGACGCTTTGGTTGGTTCGGTCGGGAATCAGTCACTTTACCGTGCGTGTGTCAGCAGCGCTTTTTACCACTGTACACCTTCTTGGGTAGCAGTACGTGTTCAAATTTCTTTCTCTTTTAGGCGTCGCTGCTCTTGCAGCTTGAAATTGTTCCGCATCTCCTAGCGCCCTGGAGGGAGATTAATCAGTCATCGCCTGGATTCTGTCAACATTACGTCGCCAAGAGGCTTAAGGTTTGCAGGAGTGATGATAGACGCTTCCTGGGGTCTGATTCATAAGTGGTACACCCGTAAGGTTAACAACACAGTTCGCAAAGAAAGCTGAGTAGAAATAAAACAGAAACGCGCGATATAAAAACAAAACAGGAGGAAAAGGCATAATTGGTTTGTCAAAGCAAAATTGATCTGGAAGTATTAGATATGTGGACGTAACGAAGGGTCTTGCACCTCGATCTAATAACGGAGTAGGAATCCCAAATTAACCTTCAATACATACACCCCAGACGTGAGAAAAGAAATTATGGGTCAAGGTTTAGAGGTATAAAAAGGATAGTCCGCAACAACGAGTTGCGCTAGACTTCGTATTTATATACCCTGTGTAAACCGTGAGCAAACCCCGCTACGTGCTTTGATGAATCTCTTCTTCCGTACACTGCCCAAGAACCTTCACATACCAAACCAATGAGTATTCTGTTTAGTATCATCTTTCACATGATGATTCACCCAAACAAAGTTCAGGACCCTAATTTTCACCTCAGGGGAGGCTCACTACGTGATTACTACCTGGATTGCCAACAGAACGGCTTATCAACAGCAAATGAAGGTTCTCTGAGCGGAGACCATTTAAAAAGTCGACAACAGATGAGCACAAAACGATTCAAACTGATGGCTCAGAAAATAGTGAATCACTGAGCATACGTTTCGCGATCTTCTTTGGTTGGCCGGTTCTTTTCATTCCGCTCTTTCCCCGCAATCGACTAATTTACTGCCATCGTGAAAAACGGTCGGCGGTGCAAGAAGTATCACGACTGGTGAAAAAAGGGAAGATATGTCGCAATGATGCACGTAACTGCACCCAATGCCCACCCAACACTCTCAGTGAACATTGTAACCAAGAACTCGATAACCTAGGTTTAATTTTAGACCAGCGTAAATATTGTTTGGAGGAACTTCGGCAAGTCCAATTTTTGAAGAAACCTAGGCATGCTGCCACGGCCAATCAAGAAAGAGAGCAAAGCGGTATTCGCTTGATAATGAGGACAAAACCCAACAAAAAAGACGCGAAAGGCTTGCCAGCGGGTTACCCCATTTCCTTCGTCTGAGGTTCTTCACAACTACCCGGCTTTGACCCTACTTCTGGGAGATAGGACTGTTGATTAGCCTGGACGAGGATCAAACTCTCGACGTGAAGGCGAACATAGCGCCTCTTCCACTGCACCACGGTAGGAGCTAAAATTCTTATACGAACAAAAAGGGCGTGTGAATATGGTGTGCATCGGAGAACCCTGCGCCAGGTCAGCTCAACGAATTCGAGCTGTTTTATTAGATCCTTTATAATTACAATTATCAATACATCTACACTTCAAAAATTCTCCAATCATCTAATGTACCTACCAACTCCCTCAGAAGCGAAACTATGGTGTGCTGAAGATTATTCCACCTTAGGCTCGTTGGTCTGACGTCACGTTTGTTGCTGGTTCGAACCCGGTCGAAGCAGCCATTTTTGCGGTGATTGTAGCACATCATTACGACATGTACTTCTAGTGTATGTGCTTAATATTTACTCACAGAAAAGGGGGTTACAATTCAATTTCTCCACAAGAAAACGAGAAATAACCCTTTTGGCTGTGCGATCATGGAGTGGACGACGGTGGTGGAGGATGAAGACGTGGAGCTCTATCAGCTGCAGTGATTTATGAGAAGCTGTGTGACCCGTTTTTGGTCATCAACCGTTGCAAGTCACGCCGACAGCTTGCTGATGTGAGACAAAGTGTACAATGATCTGACCGGTCATAATCTGAGCTCACGGGAACCACACCTTCCACCCACCGCTCCGTACATTGCGACGCGTTCAGAGGTGCGAGAAAAACGACGACGCGAGAAGACGTCGAAGAAGGGAAGAAAGCGCTTGTGGTGGTGGTGGAAACTATTGGACTGGTTCGGAGGAAACTGAGCGACGACCTTTCTGGCGAGAACGTCTTCGAAGAAATCATTGAGGCGGAAGCTTCATCGTTTGCCTTTTGAGCGCCGACAGTCTCTGGTAAAGGGACGACGTCCAGTTGAAGCTTTACATCTCCTGGCGTTTTAGGCAGAATGATTGCGGTTGGCCTTCTCAGAACTGACAAAATCTGGTGGATTTCAATACAAAAGAGAAGTAGGACAAGTGGTGATTTTCCTTGAATTCCTTGGATTTTCCACTTGTAAACCAATCATGCACCAAACGCGACGTCGCGCGCGGCTGTCGCTCGGCCAGAAGCGGCCTTGGGCGGTCAGGTGTGGCTTATACATAAGTCTGCACTATGGTAGTGTTTTTTATGTTCTAACCTAAGCATTTACTAGGGTTACTATTGGTACAGCGAATACCGTCGATCCTCGCTCAAGCTACACAAGCTCCTCCCCGATCCGAGGTCAGGTAAATTCGCACCAAGCCTGTCTGGAAAGGCGAAAACATTGGCATGTACAGCGACTGCACCTCAATAGAAAGCTAATAGGCACTCACAAGCCATAGGATTCTCAACGGAACACGAATGCGTGTCCTTAGGGGACTGATCAATGTTGACCAATTTCTTTGCATGTACTTTGCTTTGTCTTTGTGCATTTGTACTTTATGTTGTCGCTTCACAGCCCTCAAAAACCGATAAATATCTATTCGTAATTAGTTCTATTCATGAATTGAAGTTGAGATACAATCGCTGATCAATGGAGATAAGTTTCTATAACAAGTTCTCTACTGTTAGAATAGAAAGAAAGAGTCGAATAGAAAACAGAAAATCCATGTCAACAGTGAGGATTAGCGCTTTAATTTCAGGAAGCCGAGGGCCATTTTCGGTTTTTTTCTGGCACTCGTACTAAGCCCTTTCCAGTTGCTGGTTCGAAGTCGGGTTTTGGGATGGGGTTGTGGAGAACAAACATGATACTAATACTACCTTTCTCTGATAACAAGTCCAAAGAAGCCCAAATCATTCCTCTTCTCTCTGCATCCACTACAGAGAAGTTTTGGCAAAGGTAACGATGCAAATCTTACCCGACTTGGGGCCTGATCACCCCAGTTGAGGATCAACCACACAGGTGGAAGTCAAATTTCTAGTCTCTTACCACAGCAACATATGCGCCCTTAGAAAAGCACTAAAAATGTTTTAAGATCTGCTGCACGGTGTGGGCTGGAAAAAGTGGTTTGGAATTTCTGATTCTCAAGAAGCGAACTATTATCTCAATCTCGATACCGTAATTAGGACCCAAATTTGATGCTTTGAAAGGTAGATTTGGCGAAACATTAGCCGCAATAAGCTTGCATCAATTCAGTCTAATCGGTTTCAGTCTACATTATATTATACTACAATATTCAACATGCTAACATTCGACGACCTGGACCGTGGGATATTTACTTTATATTTTCAAAAAAAAACAGGAAACGATAGTGCCATTGGTGAGTCGAGGTCTACGGCACAACCATGGTATCATTTAATCCGCCGGGTTGAAATTTGCTGTTGTCAGCCGACTATACGGGTTTTCGACGAATGTTGCGCTCTTAGTCAGCGGCTTTATGTGAATGACGTGAAGCGCGTAGGCCTGACGTGGTTCGCGTTTACAACCATCCGCGCTCGATCTGACAATGTGCATGACGTAGCGAGGTTAAGGTTGTTCATCGTCGAAGATCCGCCACCCATCTTTGCTCCACTTCACAACAGTGCAATTGTATGTCAATGTTCAATGTTGAAGTATGTCCAGCTTCAAAAGCCCTCATATTAGGTAGAGACGAATCATCGGACATTTGCAAGTATTTGGATTCGAGATCAAATTTCCCGCCAACAAGGGCGCCGGTCGTAACCGGTAATATACCAATCGGAAAGCCCTATGAAATAGTATGCTGATTCACTTTGATTAAGTCGCTAACTGCTACAATGACTTGACGCAATTCATTCAATCTGTATCGCGTATTCGTAATGTCATGTTTTCCCTCGTCTTATCTGGATCCAATGCTACACAATCCTTTGAGTGCTCATAGGAGGTTTATAGGAAGTGTTCCCGTTTGAAGTGCGTATGCTCATCGTCTTCAGTTTGGCGACTACACCATCGAGAACAAGGTCAGGTCAGGGACCAGGAAGTTTATCATCGGTAAACTCTCGATAAAACTCGAGATACAACCCAAACACGCGCAAACCGAGATTGGTGAACGCGCTCCGGGCTTCAATCGGGGTCTATCACACCCCGCGATGAGGCAGGGTTTGGAAGACCTCGACGGTACCGAGTGGGTTTATCGCCGACGGGGTTTTGGAGACCGCTTGTTCATGAATCTTCGCCCAGTACGCCCGACAGGGTTTATCTGGAAGTACTGAGGAGCGAGATGGAGATAGAAAAATACCACATCACTTGTGAATTACCAGACACCCTTATCGTTAGTGTTCCTTAGCCATTGCCGGTCGTGGGCTGATATCGATCAGCAGGGTTAAGAAAGTCAGTCGATGTATACCTCCGGCTCTCTAAATGTTCGATTGCTTATGAGCCAGCGTATCGTGTATAGCACAGGAGCGCAGACCTGCCTGAGACTGGCATTCTCATCTGGGGTTACACTGAAATCATCTGGTACCCCTATGAGGCGCAGCCGTCTATTTTTTCAGTGGCTAATGTGTGGATCAGGATGAGGTAAGGAACCAAATTTTTGTTTGTTTCGGCGGTTTGGAGATTTCTATATGCCTTTTGGTGTTCTCATTGCTCGGATGATGTCTATACTGTCCTCCACTTCTCTTTTCCTTACTCACCGTTCCAAACACCTCCTGACGCTTCTTCCGTCTATCTGTTAAACACCAATCCGATGTTTATTAGGCTGTCGCAAAATTAATTTCGTTTTCTGAGTGTGTTCAGAAGAAAACTTTTTTACGCCGTATTATCCCGTCCCAAGGACATCCAAGCATATTATCAGGTAGGAGATTATCCGCTCTATCAAAAGCATACATTACTGTCTCTCTAGCTTGTGTAGCCGATTTTTTCCAGGGCTTCATTCGAACATGAACCGACGCGACTTTCGAGTGCTCATGCTTTATGAATATAAATTGGGACATCCCAAGGCAGACGTAGCTCGTAACCTTAGCAGAGCTTTTGGGATGGATTGTGCTTGCGTACGGACAGTGCAGCTCTGGTTTACAAAATATGCTTCTGGCGATTATGGACTCGAAGGAAAGGCTGATCGTGGTCGCAAGTGGTCTCCTGATGAAGAGGTTTTGGGACAGCCGTTGAAGGAAATCCAGAGACCAATATTCCTAAGCTAGCAGAACACCTGGGTGTATATACTCCACAGTTGCAAGACAGTTGGAACCAATCCGCAAAGTGAAGAAGATGTCAAAATGGATTCCCTGTGAAACAGCCGATGAGCAGCGTCTTACGCGTTTCGGCATCTGTTTGAATCTCCTAATTCGTTATAAAAATGAACCGTTTGCCAACCGTATTACAGTTATAAACGAATAGTAGGTCCTTTACAATAATAGTAAACGGGATTTGCTTGGATCGATGAGGGTGCTAAACCAAAACTTTTTCCTAAACCGAAATTTCATCCTAAAAAGGTTATGATTACTTTGTGGTGGTTTAGTAAAGGACTTGTCCATCATAGCTTCATGACACTTGGTGGGTCAGTTACAGCAGAGTCATACTGTTGTGATTTAGACGAAATGTACCCGAAATTGCAAAAAATGTGGCCGGCACTAGCGAGCAAAGGCGGTGCGATCCTATTGCAGGACAACGCACGTGCACACACCGCGAAGATCACCCGGCAAAATTTGACCCAGTTAGGCATTGAACTTCTGTCTCATCCTACTTATTCTCCTGACCTTTCGCCAACAGACTATCACTTTTTACAAGCATTTGATTCTTGTTTGCATCAGAAAAAATTCGCTGAATTTACCGATGTTGAAAATGCCTTTCTTGCTTTCTTTAATTCCCGTGATCCCAGTTTCTTCTCTAAAGGCTTGGTTTTATTACCACTTCATTGGCAGAGATGTGTAGATTCTGATAGTTTTTACATTGATTACTAAAGTTGCGTTTGAGCTGAGTTATTGCGGTTTGAACTGAACGGTCCATTTCCGAAATTAATTTTGCGACAACCTAATACCAGGACTTCTGAGCCAAAATTTCACGTAGTGTTCACCAAACATTCCCTCCAGCGAAGAATCATCGAAAAACATCTAAAATGTTTGCTTTTCCGCTGCTGCACCAAAACCAACGAATTTCCATGGTCTCTTCTCGCCGAACGGCGTTTCCTATGGCAGCAACAAACGCTGCGGGATGCATTGCTAACGGAAATAAAGCAATTTTCCTTCGGTTTACCGACGCATAAGGATAGCGGATATGACACGTGCATAAGAAGGATGTCCTATCCATTCTACCCTTCCCACTCCTCCACTGACAGGGTGCAGGAAGTTCAAGTTGTTCTCGGGTTTGAGGAGGTCCGAGAGGAAGTTGCTCTGTTTGCGTTCATCTTTCGTTCTTGTCGTTAAGCCTAACAATCAACGTGCGAAAAGGCTAGACAGGCAATATTTACTCGAAAAAATCGCAACTCTGCGCCCTGGTCCCTTTGATAATGACAAACCCACATGGATTAGATGAACAGGTATGGTTTTGCGTCAGCGTTCCAGAGGTAGAGTTAGGCCAGACACAGTAATCACGCAAATCGAAAAGTAGATAATCAGCATTTTCGCCGAAAAAATCTCTGGCACCATGTACTGTTAAATGGAATTATGTAGTTACGTCATATTCGTACAAGAATAATCGCTGGATCCCGTTCATACATTGTAGTGCACCAGCACGGCCTGATGCTCTAGAGGAGAGCCTTTCCAATAGCCTGCAGCTCAACTGCAGTCGTACCGCCAAGAATTAATGAAAGGGGTTCATCACTGATTCTTTGCAGCTTCCGTTTTGTTCGTAAAAAATTACAAATCGACGAGATACGTAGAATACATCTGCCAATGTTAGTCAGTCCCCTATGGACGCGCCATGCACTCATCTTCCATTCGGAATCGCGGAGTCATGGTTAATTGTTCACATCACCGTTTCTTTACTTTCCCTGACAAGTCTGATACCAATTTGTCCAACCTGCGTGGACGGAGGACTTGTATAGCCTAAGTGAGGATCGATCACTGGACCGCCCGGGTGGAAGTAGACAATTTTACCGCTACACCACGCTCGCTAGTCGAAAGTAGGAACATGTCAACTATCGCTCCTGAGTTCTCGTCGGTTCTCTTCGAAAAACATTGACACCCTTCATTTGGCCAATGCGACACACTGAAAATGGACGAGTGCTAAGCCGGAGCTAAGCAGAGTACATGGCCTGTTTGGCAACCGATGGTTGCCTAATATTTTCATTTGAGCCGTCCAAAAAACGTCCAGCACGACAAATATGCCGTCGCCCCGCTCTCCATGCAAAATACATTGGCAAAGTGCGAATTACAGTAAGAAAAATCACATAAACACAACGCGGATGGAACTCGTGAGCACGAAAAATCGCGCGCATTATGGCCGTTCTGCGTGCCGACAAGAAAACTGTTCCCTGAAGAGGACGACTGTTTTTCCGGGTAGTTATGAATTCAATGGAACTAAATTGACTATCAGTGAACGGGAACGGATTTTAACGAGACTCGGAAACTATTATACAATTGACTTGATGAAGCCAACACAATATGAACAGGAAAGAGAGAAGAGACAAGAAATTCAGGTACGATCAGAAAAAAAGGATTGAAGCAAAGTACTTCAAGAATTCAGAAAGACGAAAAGTGCGCAAGATCGTGATAAAATCTAGCTCTTTCAATCGTTAAAGCATTAATCCCGTACAAATCGATAAATTTCCCAAACGGTGCCACAATTGACTTGATGATGCCAACACAATATGAACAGGAAATAGAGAAGACTCAGGAGACAAGAAATTCAAGTACGATCAGTCTCTTGGAAAATGTTATGAGTCCCACCAGCGATTCGTGGCCATAAAGGCGCTAAGAATTCCTATGCGCCACAAAACGTTAAAACGGGAATCACCGTGGCAAGAAGTGTTCATTCCAAAACAAACAAAATATAAAATGCCGAAAATCATCGGAGCGCTGATTTCTATAGGTGTACGCCACTATAAGCAGTGAATTTTTGTTGAACATTCGAGCTGAAGGCCTTCGTTCTTCCCTCAGTGTTCAGCAAAAAACAACTGTCGTTGAGCTGCTTTCCGCGATAAGAATGGAACGCGAAGCCCGAAGTGGAGTTTAATTAGCCTTTACCAGTGCTTCATCTACGAGAAAGAAAGAAGAACTCCAATGAATGAAATAAATGCTGAAAAAATGATTTTTCTCCAGAAATAAGCAAAGACTGGAGAGGAGACGAATGTGAAGGTGACGGTTAAAGGGCACAAATTGGTAAGTTCCATGTGGATGCGCCACGATTTCGTTTCCCATCTGGAATCGTAGAGGAATGGTACATGCGTATTTGGCCTATACGATGACTTGCGCTGACCAGTCACTATACCAATTTATTTGTCTCTACCTTTCCATACGAGTATGATACCAATTTACACGACCCCTGGGGATGGAAGGTTTGGTTAGCCGTGGGTAAGAATCCAAGTGGGTGTCAGTAGCGCCGCTCCTCACTAAAAGATAAAGCGCCTAAGGGACAATTTCCTATTGTTCAAACTACGACTGTGCGTTTCCCTTTATTCAGCACTAAAATCACTAAACTACTGCGTCGAGGGAAACCAGCATATTTCTTCATCTCTCACGTCATACCATTCTTTCCGTTGCAATTTACCAAGTTCCAGAACCTTTCAAGGTGTTTTCACGATGATCGTTGCTCGCCCGAAACATCTCTTATTTTCAATTCTATTTTCGGAATGCCAGACTAAGACCTGTGATTCTTTCAAGCACCAACCTGCCATTTAGAAACCCACTTATTCCCCACCCCGCCGTAGAGAATGTTTTCGCTGAAGCTTGTGACGCAGGCGGATTGCCTAGCTAAATTTGAGATCATTTCCGTAGACGCCTCCTTGTAATTGCCTTAGTTATCCGCTATTAGCGGCTATTAACAGAACAATTACGCGCGTCTCCTTGATCGTCAACGACATCGCAAACAACTTCAAGCTCAATTAACAATGAGGAAGTGACATTCTTATGGGAATTTTTCGAAAGCGAACAGAGGAAACAGTTGTGGTCCATTTGGTACAGGGGCAACTTCGCGTTCCTGATAGAATATGAGGGCAAATAACCTAACAAAACATATGTGCCTTCAGGCTGACAATGAGATTGACAAAGTAAACCCCGATATGTTGGCCAATCATTACTCGTTAATGCGCTCATCGGGGTTTATTCAGGGTTTACACAAAGCCTGACAACTCAATAGCGCTGCGTGGGTTAGGGATACAACAAATGGAAGAAATCCCTGACTCAAGGTTTATTTGGGGTTTGCACGTCGCTGTTTGAGGCCTCCGAACCCTCGCAGCGCTAGAAAGGTATGTTATATCGGTACAAACACCGAAGAAACCATGAATAGCCGATGTACGAGTTTTTGGATCACGCTTTGAGGCTATTCAAGGTATATTTCGGGTATGTTTCGAGTGAAGCGCAAACGGCACGTAATGTTCTCAGTAAATGAAGTGTGGAATAAAACTGTAATCCATCCCATCGAACCACAAATTATGTAATTGCCTAAATTTCTAAGGAAGCCTTCAGCCCATTCCTACTATTCTGACTTATCTATTTGTAGAAATACAAAAAACAAAAACCCGAGTCATTGGGCAGAAACTCGCCTGTCCGCTCCTACCCTTTTACCCCATTGCTGAATTCTGGACCCTTTCCAGGTATACTGCGTAAAGGAAAGGTACTGTGGTCGTACTTAATCAGCCCCAAAACGCGCCACGCATTTTTATCAAATTCAAAATCGTGGAGGGTGGTGTCAATATCTACTGTTCCCAATTCAGATTGCAGAGCACTTAGACGTGATAGCTGGGAGTGTATCTAAAGTTCCTAGACTTTCACACGGACTTTCCCGTCTAGAACGATGCAAAAACTATCGAACCAGTCGAATCAGTTGGGCGGCGAGACTGTCGAAGTGGCGGAATCTGCAAAGGTGAACGATGTGATTTGTAATTGAAGGCACCGTACATGATTCTGACGGTAATTCGGCCAGACTTCTGTAACATTTCAAGATCCGAAACGGCACAGCAAAGGAAAGATTGGTGAGGGAACCGATGAAGAAAATCGAAGCAAGTAAATTTTCAAATATAGAGCTCACAAGTAATCGGTAGTCAAATCAGATAGGGAAAACTGGAAATTAGAATAATATATTCAATCGAATAAGTGAAAGTCGCCGTAAAAGCGGGTCGGGTGTCACACACGCAAGCAACAGCAGCATGAATCGCTGTCGGACAGAACCTGCTCGTATAACACACATCAAAACAGTGTAGCAATGCACGTGAAACTAAACAGAGTAAGCATCATGTCGAATGGAATGTGCCGGAGGCAAACCCGAGCTCCTCCCGAGGACCCACAGAAACGCAGCAAATACGAAACAACGAGACGAGTGGTGTGGCAGTGAAAACAAAACGAACCCCCTTCCCTCCCACCCGTCACTTATCAAACCCATTGTTTTCATTGAACACGTAGTTCGGCAATTAACTGATAACGAAGCGGCGACGACGGCGATGGCGGCGGCGGTGGGAAGGTAGACGGATCGGCTTCTGCTGGTTGCTTCGAACACGACCGCCGACGACTCATCACGACAAACGACCGGTTCCCGTCCGTGTACAACCCCCGAGGCATTTCTCCCCGCCGTCACGACCATTCCGAAGTTGACGTAGTGCTGTTCTCATCAATCACACAACGATCGACGCTTTCGCTGCTTCCAGCTTGATTTCCCTTGAAAAGTAGTAGCTTCTGCGGAATGTGTAAGACCATCAGGAGTCATGGCCCAAGTTGACCGATCAAACTTTCTTCTCTGAGAAGAAAAACATGAGAAATGAGTGAATGACTGCAGTAGGTGGTTCGAGAACAAGGGGACTTCTTAATACTGAATATTTGGGTGAGCTGTAAAATAACACCTCTCACCTAATCACTTTATGAGACAGAACAAAAGATTTTTGAACGTATTTCCTCCAAGCTAACTTTTTACTTCTAGTCTGTGGATGGGAGCAAACCAAAAGTAGGCGCAAATTGGCTGGTGAATTTATTTATTTAATTTATTCATTGAGACGTGCATGGCAAATGCACGTAAAACTGCAGAACCGCATAAAAACAACGTTGGAAATACATGGAAGCAATTGGTACACCGGAGAAACTTACAAATCTGAGGGAATCAACAAATGCTGATATACTCTATCAATAAGACGAACGAGAAAAAAATAGGCAATGGAGAAGTAAATAAAACATGAAAAAGAGTTACAAACACCACGTCGATGGTTAAGGAAACTTTTGAACCTCGCTAATGACATTTCAAGGACGGAATTTCTAAGTAAGGAGAAAAAATGTCGTATAGTTCTATGAGAAAAGAAAATGGACCTCACTTTACCTTTTGCATCCGGCTCAACAACTCTAAGGCAGCCATGTCTTGTACGGCTGGAGGCATGAGAGAAAAAACGATGTAAAAATACATGGACAAAACTTTGAGGATTTTAAACATCATGACAGGATCGTTTTTGTTTGACATTTCCAATTTTTTGACACGAAAGAACGGTATTGTTTATCCTGACTTCCTACGGCGTCGGAAAAATTCGAATTAGTTCCTTGTATCCGCCAAATTCCCAATCAGCAGGTTTCTACGATTCCGAGTGGAAGACGAATGACTGGAGCGAAATAATCAACACCGACCAGTTTACCGCTACATTTACTACTCGTTCTAATTGGAAGATGGGTGTCTAACAAGGTGACTGCAGCGCTACCTCGAAGTTGAGGACCATCCAAAAAAGGGGATGACCTTCAAGATACGATAAACCTATTCTCTCTTCTTCACATTTATAATAACTGAAATTTCCCTATGTTTAAGAAAGATGGAGTGCTGCATCTTTGCATTGCCTCAGACATTTTCATCCCTTTCCCTTCCCTCTTACTGGATCCATCTTTCCACTCTGCCTTTGCTTTCCTCAAGTTGAAACATAAAGCTAATATGACAGAAAAGAACCTGAAATGTGACTTCGCAGTCTTCAACTCTCCAAGTCATGGCAGCCACTCTTTTCTTTTTTCCTTTTCAACTTCTCTTTTCTAGTTTACACCTAGAAATTTGAGCCGTCTGGAATTTTTATCTTATCATTCCAGTGCAAAAACACCCTTGCCCTTTTAAGCGAAAACACTTACGACTTTCAATAGATGCACCTACCCCTTCGGGTTTTCTGAACAGTTTTATTACGGAAGAAAAAACACTGATAATAGCTGAGGTGTTCAGACCATCAGAAGACACGACTGAAGAGGCTGACGGCTGTAGTAAAATAGGTCTTCTAAAACTTGTTCAATATGCTACCGACCAAATTCAACTGCATTGATTGCAGTAAATGTCGTTGCAAAATTCAATTGAAATTTTAGGAGAGTAAGTGGTGGTCCTTTCTAAGCCAATCTCGAACCCTTTCAAAAAACCTCTATTTTTATTAATTTGTTTGTTTGTTTATACATCCGTGGTGCGCTAAAACTCAGTAGATAGTAACACTGGTATCTAGAAGTAGTAAACTCTACCTCAACCGACTTCCAATGCGAACGGCAGATGATCTCGTTCAAATTCTGCTGACAAAATCGGTGAATTAAGTCAGATGACGCCACTGATTAGTGGCCCGGACGCGATTTGACATATTTTCGAGGTCTAAAAAGGGAACAGTGGCAATAATATTGCCGGCGTCACTCGGTCGTCTGCTGGAACCAGTTCATATTGTCGCTGGTCGCACTTGAACTCGCTCCGAGGTGGACACTGAGACTGATCAAAAACACTTGGCTGATCATTAAGATGTAGTTGGGACATCGTTTGAGGAACGATTAATAGTCGGTGCAGCAGAACGAAATGTTTGTAAAAAGTCAGTCTGCAAACCTGTATATTCCCGCTAGAAATTCTAACATCTTTAAACTTCTTCAGTTGTGTTAGTGAATCGTTCAATGGTTTATTTTGCCTAGCGAGGTTCTTAGGTGGTAATTAAACCGGAATAGCTCAACATTTCGACTTTGTCTTCTAATTCAAAGGTATTGGGGTATGACCGAGCAGCGAGTGTATCCAGTAGATTCGGCTTCGGGAACAGAAGGACTTGAAGGACGACAGAAAGGTCAAAACCATAGGGCGCTTCAACAAAAGTGCCTCCTATCGACCTTTGAAGGCAGAAAAATCATTGAACATGCCAGAAACAATTGAATAAAGTGGTTTCGCTTCAAAATCTGGGAAACTTGAGAGTGCTGAAGGGATGAAGATTTCATGAGCAAATCGTAGTCAGGGGTAATGGTCAAGAATAAGTAGAAGAAAGCAACAGTTGTTCGATGTGGACAAGCCGCTCTGATGAAGCTGCGGATGCGACATTTTTATGAGCCTGAAACCGTCGTTTTGAAACAACTTCTTCAAATATCTACAACGAATGAAATAAAAGCGATATTCCGACCCAGTTGCTCGAGCTGCATGTTTGGGTTTGAAAATTTCGAAAAAGGCTCGAAAATATAAAGAGCAATAGCGTTCAGATGGGAGCCACTTTCCCCACTAATCGACTACATTGATCTTTCTTCCACTACACCCCTGTAAAAGTGTGCGTTTACATGTGAAAAGAGATGAATGTTGAATAAAACATAGAAAACGAGTATAGGGTCCACAGCTGAAGCACTTTCATCCTACCTCCGAGATCAAATCAAACAAGTGTGGTAGAGCTGGGGCTGCTGAAATGATACAGCTGTTTGTGTTTTCAAAATACAGATTTTGAAAAAAATATTGTTGAGAAAAAATACCCAGGTTTGGGTTTGAAAACTTTGAAAAGAGACTCGAAAATATAAAGAGCACTAGCGTTCAGATGGGAGCCACTTTCCCATTTAATCGACTACATTGATTTTTCTTCCATTACACCCTTGTAAAAGTGCGCGTTTATATGTGAAAAGAGAAGAATGTTGAATAGAACGTAAAAAACGTGTATGTTAGTAGCATGAGAAGGGCCGCATTCGTCTTCAACTGTGGCCGAGATTTGAGCTCTCAAGTTTTCCAGAACCCGAGCGTACGTGAGTCGCGCGAATAGTTGTGCGGCGACGAAATCCGATATGAGTCGGCCAGGTTGCCCTTGGCCTCACTCCAAAGATTGACCACACCGAACACATGCGTATCTCGAGTGATAATTTTTTATCGAATATCGCCAAAACAGAGGCTAAAGTTTGTCACGAATCACTTGGTGGAATCACAGCGGCCGTTTTTGTAAAGGTATATTCCTTTTACGAAACGTGACTTGAATTTTTGTATTACTGAATCACACGCATCTTCGGCAGTGGGCGTTGGCAAACGAACAAATTTTGTAAACTATTGCGATGAGTGAGCGCGGCCCATTGGTAGGGATCGATGCTGATCATGACATGATGGAGCGATCAATCCTTGCCGGGCTAGTGAAGTCAAAAAATTCTACCATGAGGAAGGTAAATTTGTCGTGAGTGAGCCTTTTCAGACCTTGCCTGAAAATACTTGGCAGTACTTCGTTGCCACACAGGTCCTGCCCTCTATGGGGCCATTTTCACTACGTCTCACTGGTCAAAGTACAGTACACATTCGCACTCACCATGTCCCTACGATTCTGGCTGAAAAACGGTTGCGTGGCGCACCTTAAGGGAAATGAAAATCAATGTTCTGTTTGATTCATCTTTTACCTATAAATCATCTTAACCCGCGTCGACTTTTCCATCAAAACTGAAGAAATAGTGCCATTAAACTGCCCGTTGGTTCGGCTGAAAGCATTGCAAGGGAAAGAAAGCATTGGAGTGGTTCTGAATGAAAAGCCTCATGAGATTCGTATTCTGGAAAGAGTGGACCATCGAGGAAAAAGAAGAACGCGGCGATTTGTTCAACATGTCTCATCCTTCATCGGCCGTGCCGGAAAGTAATGTTAGCGTTCGGAGATTCAACCGAAAAAAACACGATGATTGAGCGTGTTCCACTACGAAAACACGGAACAAGCGCCGTATGGCAACATTATACAAATCTTTTCAAGATTTCTTGCGAGATTTGTTCATCGTGGCGAATTTCAACGTAAAGTCTTTCCCTCTCATTTATTGGTAATTATTTTCCCTCAGTGTTCTTCTTCACCACATTTCCCCACAGAAAACGAAGTCAAAACATAATCTCAAAGCTTTTTTTGTTGTAGGCATCATCGGTTGGCGAACGGTTTCAAGATTTCGAAGCAAACACCATTGTAATTATGATTTTGATGAAGACCTGCACCATGCAGTAACAATAAGAATATTCAAATGTGTGGTCTTCAACCATAATGATTTCTAATTCAAAAAAGTAAAGGCTTAAAAATGTTTTCGAACCCTTCAAAGTCGAAAGACCACCAATTTGGTAAATGAACTTCGCCTCTTGAGGGACTGAAAGAGCAAGACACCATCCGCCTATTCGTCAACTCCTGTCATGATGACCTTTATTGGTGATCAGAGAAGAAGAATGAAAAAGAGCGTGATGGATAGTCCAGAGAATAAATGATGGCAGATGAAGAAAGCAACCACTTCGGTGATGGGTTACTTTTAAAGAAGTTAGAATGTAGAATGGAGCGTTAACAGAGTCAGATGGTTGATGACAAAAACCGTTGTTTAGAAATAAATCAAAGAGTGTTTCAAGACAGGATACATATGTAGAATTGAACGAAAGAGAATTAAACGAAATGCGATAAGATGACAAAGGTAGGAAAAACCGACTTCCCGAATCTTTTCCGCATTCTTAGTTCTTAGCCTAGTTTTCTGTTGAAGGACGTTTAAAAATGAGTAGTCCTGATTTCGAATGAACAAATTCATCCACCTAACCTTCAGTAGGTGAACTAAGCGAAATTGTCTTTAGATACAGAAAAAATAGGAAAATGAGGAGAATAAGAAGAGTAACATAACACTCATACAAATAGAAATATTTATGTTTATATGTAAAAATCTATATGCACTCATACAAATAGAAATATTTATGTTTATACGTGAAAAATCTATATGCATAAGCGTAGAAAAAGGAAAGTATGCATGTTAGTAATGTGTTAGCAATGTTCAGAAGCAAAAAAAACAGGTGAGCTGGGAAAATCGGCAAAAGTACAAAAGAAAGTAAGAGTAGATTTGTAGTATGTCATAAGATTTCCCAACTTTGACTTATATGTAGAACATGTACCTCAATTACGAGGCGTAGTTTTAGGGAGAAAACTCAGAGAACATGGAACTCATTTATATGGCGTATTTTTAGGTCACCCATCCGCTAAAAGGACATATTGAGGTGGTGATGACGTGGTGTGAACGCTTGCGACTTGCCGTTACTACTTTTTGATGCGATTTCATTCGATTTAAATGAAAAATAACGGTTAAAGTTTAGACCGCTGAGTGAAAAATGGTGTTTTTTTCGCGAGTACTTCGAATGATAGTGCAAAAATTAGCACACAGAGCGACTCGTTCACGTGCGTTTCTTGCCAGTCCTCAAAAAAATGATTAGCGTAGTTTTACAGGTTCATCGCCTTGAACTCGGCCTGATATGCTGCTGACTCCCAAAAGTTGCTCAAGAATTTCGCTTCATCATCGGATTCTCGTTTTAGGCCATGTTTATAGTAAAAGACGCTGGAAATACCAACTAGTAGTTGAATCTCAGAGTCATGAAAAATAGATTTTTGAACTCGTCACTGGAAATCAATGAACTAGCAGGATGGTGAATGTCGTTCGCTTCCTGACCGAGATTTCCAGTCTTAGATTGGATTTCTAGTACAGGAGACAATGAACAACAACTATTTGAAGCACCGGAACATTTCCGATTCCATAAAATCGCATGTAGTTGAATGAAAAAAAGCACAGGCAGCATATTAGTTTGGAGGGAGAAAATCTAAGAATACTAGTCAAATTACAAGAGAGTGCCTTACAAGGTTGTCTGATGGAATTTCTTATCTAACAGCGTAACGCTTCCAACTTCCCGTCGGATTCAGCCATACTGTGGCACCCAAATTTCACCTGCAGAAAACCACTGGAGTCATTCTTCATCCCAGCATTTCTGAGGAGGTGCTAGGACTCATCGTGGACACGCGCCCGCCCCTGCTCCCGGCCGGCCACTAGCCACGCGGTTTCAATATTATACAGTGCGTTTCAAAAGTATGTATCCACCTTATATTCGGCAATTTCAGGCTGCATTAGATTCCACGTGGTCAAAAATATCTGGGTAGCTCTTCCCAGTAAAAACAATCATCTCCAGCAAAATCAGACCGTTTTTGAATTTTTTTGTTTGTTTCAAAATATGTATCCACTTTGAGACTCCACGCGCTTTTACTTTCCCCCTCAAACGATATTCTTCGTTTTGGCGGAAAACTAGGAATATTAATGGTGCTCTTGTCGAACACTGCAAAATACCCACGATGCACATTCATGGAACCGCGTTGTCATTGGAGGAATAAGCTCAGGTCCGGCCCTCAAGGGCACGGGCTTGTCAAATCGCAACATTGCTCTCCAACTCGGCCGTTTGCATGGATTTGTGGACCGTTATCTTCGGAATCCTGACGGCTATCTACCAGCACCTTCACTTGAACGTCCATGACTGTTTTCGAGTCAGGATCATCGGAGAATTGGTCGCATGGTTTCGAACTCGACATGGAGAGTCAACAAAATTCGTTCCAGTACGGGTCCAGCTGCTTCGCAAACGACGATCTACCGCTCAATGCGGATGAACGACCACATCTGCTGACGGACCATGCAAGAGGCAGCTCGCCACATGGACTTCTGTAAGCGGGCGAGATCGGATTGTGCGTCAAAGAAAATGGTGACACAGTGAGATGAGGTAGCGACATCCTCGCCACATTAACATCCCAAGTTTTGGCGGAGTTTCAGTGTAAGGCGATCTTCAGTGATGAGAAGAAGTTCAACCCAGATAGTCCTGATGGCTTCCGGCACTACTGGAGAGACCTGTGACAACCTCCCGTGGTGTTCCCTCGACGAAACTTTGGAGGCGGCTCGTTAATAGTATAGGGTGACTTCTACAGCAGCGGAAAGCTGAAGCTCAGCTTTTCATCTTGTCGAATGGACGGTCTGGAGTACTACGGTGTGCTGGAGTCCAGCCTTCTTCCCTTCTTGGGAGGCAGCAGGAAGCAGACGCATGTTCTGCAGCAAGATGACGCTGCGGTGCATGTGTCTAGATCGACTACTGATTGGCTCCAGCGCAACCGCATCCGGATAATGGACTGGCCAGTTTGTTCTCCTGACTGTAACCATATGGAGAACATGTGGAGGATTGTTGTCCGGCAGGTCTACGCGGACAACAAGCAGTTCAGTAGCGATGAAGAGCTGAAGAGGGCAGTGGTGGCAGTTTGGGACAACGTCAACGACGAGGTGATCCGAAGCTTTGTTGGTAGCATGGGTGATAGAGTGTTCGATGTTATAAGAGAAAATGGTGGTCCAATCGACTATCAAAAATCAGATAAAAATTGTTTTTTCTGCAAGTGGATACATATTTTGAAACAAACAAAAAAATTCAAAAACGGTCTGTTTTTGCTGGAGATGATTATTTTTACTGGGAAGAGCAACCCAGATATTTTTGACCACGAGGAATCTAATGCAACAAACGCCGGTTCGTGAAAACGAACGCGAAGCGTGAAATTGCCGAATGTAAGGTGGATACATACTTTTGAAACGCACGGTAGGTCGGGAGAGCCGTTGTAAAGGCCCCTGCAGAATCGACGACGCGACGACGAGCATTCTCGTCCAACGCGGTGCCGTCGCGCAATGCAGTGTGTTGACTATAGAGTACACGGCACCGCTTGGACGAGAGTGCTCGTTGTCGCGTGTTTTGCTCAAGTGCACTTGTAACGGGGAATTCGACGCGCAAACTGCTCGTCGTCGAGTCTGCAGGGGCCTTAACTATTAATAACATCCATTGGCATGCGTCTATGGACCGCCCGCCAACGCTATTGGCCGGCTAGCAGCAGGGGTGGGCGCGTGTCCACGATGAGTCCTAGCACCCAGCACACTATCTGTAGCGGTAAAATTATGTAATAACTGAGATACAAAGTTCTATAGACATTTAGTTACTCGCATGCGGACGCATCACCATAGCTCGCAAAATGGTCCTTATGCATGAGGTTCTTTAGTCATCGGAACATTGTTCAATACGGCATTATTTGCCTGGACCACAATTGATTGAAACCAATAATAAATGAAATCAGAATTCAGTAACGTATCATATCAAGTGTAGGGTATGTAATGCTGAATGCATTGGGGAAACAGGAAGACACTTAACTATAGGTGGAAAAGTGCATCTAGCAGGCAAGCGGCTGTGTGATTCAAGAACACCAGTCGGTAGAGTACAGCACAATAGAGAGGATTTTGACGTTATCTGCGGGGTGTCAGCGATCAGGGCAACTTTAAAAACGGCCCTCATTTGGCAACTTCAAAAACGGCCCTCATTGTATTCCAGCGCCACAGCACAGGAGGATCTGCGGTAAAACGAAGGGGCGAATTGCATAGGAAAGACGGACGTTCTCATCAAATGCAACGGCCGTAACGAAAATGACCTTCACCCGAAGTCGGCCGAAAAACGGGAACTTCCCGCGACAACGGCGCCGTTTCATAGCTGTCGCGGGAAACTTTTCGATCGCCGTTCTTCCCCTTTTCCATCGATTTCTACTCAACGACATCCTTCTACGAGGGGCCGACCGATCCGAAACACTGGCAAGTCTTTGTCGAAAACGATTTATGCGGCCGGTGGTTGGCGAGGATCGATCTCGCGATGGCATAGTTGAAAGTGGAGCGTCGCACTGAGTGCACCCTTAGCTCGACCATTGACCTGGCTGATGTGGAATGCAAATGAGTAATTACCTGTCTAGATGTTGTTCTTCATCTTGTGAAGAATTGTGGAAGATTTCTAAGCGCTGATCAAATTTTTGAGCGTTATAGAGAAAAACGAAAAATGACAAATGGACCGAAATTATGAGAAAATTTCATAGACATCTCCACAAACGTATCCAACTTTGTTTTGTTTTTTCGTCTCCGAGCAATGTTAGCTAAACCAAAAGGTAAAGAGGTCGACGTTGATTAGTTCCCTAAGAACGCGTCTTCACCCACCTTCCATTCACAATAGTAGGGAGATTACGAATGCCTATTTGGTCTTTTCTTCAATCCGAGCTATTCTTTTGCGCCTCATAATGTTTCCGAAATGCGAAAAAATTGTATCGAAGTTCTGTCAGTCTGTGTTCATCTGCGCTGCAGCTAAAGAACTGTTATAGTGTTAGTACGTTTTTACCTTTTTCTTTTCGTTTCTTCAATTCACAAGCCGTGCGGTATTATGAAGACGTACAGTAGTTCGCAAAAAGATATGTCACCTTGCATTTTTGGGTACAGATCGGTGAAACCAAAAGGAATTCTATTCCAGTTGACAGTTTAATAACTCTTATTGAAAATACACTAATATGTGTCCTTTTGGGAAATTCTAGATTTTTTAAAAAAATTTAGACTCATTTTCATATGCATTTTTAAACGAATGTATCTTAGGAACCACTGAGCTTCTGCTTGTCTAGTGGTGATATTCTGATACAGCATGATTAGCTTGTTCTTATAGGCTATGAATTTTTGTTCCAAGACATTAATAAACCAAAGAATTTTTTGTGTGAATTTTTTCATGGTCAAAAAATGGTGAAATCATGAGACAATCTTTCATATAAAATTTCACATATCAGTAACCAGCAAATGAAATACCATCGAATTAGGATGTGTGATAGCATAAGATTTTCTCTTTCCCATGCATATCTAACTTTGGAGAATAGCCGTCTGACTACAGAGGAAATAGCCAATGAAGTTGCATTTACACAAGCGGCCGTTTTACGAATACCCGGGGGTCTTTCGACTCCACATTTCACTAGCGCATAGTAAATCTATTGCTTGTTAGGTACATAACTGCTAGCAAAGTAATTCCCGCTACATTTCAGAGAATCATCTTTCGTTGTATTCATCACTATTCCCGCCACCGTACGCTGCGCGGGTTTGTGCCCCATTTCTCTCGGTCCAGCTAGAAGACGATTTTCTAAATAATAGCGGGAATTATTTTGCTAGCTGTTAAGTACCTAACAAGCAATAAGTCTACTATGCGCTAGAGAAATCTGGAGTCAAATGTCCTCCGGGTATTCGTAAAACGGCCGCTTGTGTAAACGCAATTTCATTAGCTATTTTCTCTGTAATTAGACGGCTATTCTCCAAAGTTAGATATGCGTGGAAAAGAAAAAATCTTATGCTATCACATATCCCAATTTGATGGTATTTCGTTCGATGGTTACTGATATATGAAATTTTATATGAAAGATTGTCTCATGATTTCACCATTTTTTGACCATGAAAAAATTCACACAAAAAATTCTATGGTTTATTAATGTCTTGAAACTAAAATTCATAGCCTATAAGAACAAGCTAATCATGCTAAATCAGAATATCACTACAAAACAAGCAGAAGCTCAGTGGTTCCTAATAAACATTCGTTTAAAGATGCATATGAAAATGAGTTTAAATTTCTTCTAAAAAATCTGGAATTTCCAACAAGGGCACATATTAGTGTATTTTCAATAAGAGTTATTGAAACTGTAAACTAGATTAAAATTCCTTTTGGTTTCACCGATCTGTACCCAAAAATGCAAGGTGACATATCTTTTCGCGAACTACTGTACGTCCTAGTCCCGTATGAACGTGAAAAACAAAAGTACCACGGCAAAGTCTAGTACAGAGCAATGGAAAGTACAGAGTAAAGCGGTTAGCATAGATCGATCAGTCTCCTGAGGACACAGGTTTGTTCGGGCACCAGTTTACCCTTCCCCGGAGAGATGTAGGTCTTGATTGGCCAGGACGACGATAGCTCATTCGATGTCGGGTGTGGCTATACCCTCTTTCCAACGCACCGCATGCAACTTTAGAGAATATTGTGAAGGCTTTTTCAGTAAATTCGAGCTGTCTTCATTGCCTTTCTTTTCCAAGCACTCTCATAAGAGCCCATTGCTAGAGCTGCTTAATATTAATTTCCTCCGTCTCATGAGGTTGTTAGATGGGAAAAAATTCGTTTAACGGCCCGACGTTCCAAATTTCCGTATCGTTCCCGGAGGCCTCACTTTCCACCTTTGTGCGCAGTGAAAACTTGGAGGCTTTTTCAGGCGGATCTTCCACTATTGCCAAGTACCTTATCTTCTTAGTGCGTTTCACAGCGACGTGCAAATACTGACTGCAGCAGCCGTTCTGCAAAAAAATAATTCGACATGTCGACGCCTTCAGAAACGTTTGAAAACAATGGCGTGAAAACCAGTCGAACATCGGCCGGCGGTGTCATCCGAGCGCAAACACAAGGTGTGTGCGACGTGATCAAGCCGACCGCCACCGCGGTAAACAAAACAACGACGGCGTCGTGCTCCGGCAACCACGTGTCCGAGGCTTCTAAAGGTGTCCGTTTTCATTTCTCCAGAC
Source organism: Nippostrongylus brasiliensis (assembly GCA_030553155.1). Taxonomy (NCBI): domain Eukaryota; kingdom Metazoa; phylum Nematoda; class Chromadorea; order Rhabditida; family Heligmosomidae; genus Nippostrongylus; species Nippostrongylus brasiliensis. Next base: position 27,782,409 of record CP130734.1, read on the forward strand.
GCTGTCTAGCTGCTGTGAGAAATGTTGCATGAGGGTAGATAAGACACCTCGATGGATCCCACTGCTAGCTGAGGTAGCTGACGCCAGCGTAAGTAAAGCGGCCGACGTGGATCAGTTCCCTGAATGCTAACCGTGCTTTTGCCTTCGACTTTTGTATTTGACATTTTTTCACATGGGTGGTTCACCATCTGTGTAATAAATATACATACTCGGAATGGTAGGTATGGTGAATTAACCCCAAAGGTGAATGGCGGAACACAGGCGTCGTCGAAGTCAAAGTCGGTGGAATGTGAGTTGCAGGGGAAGACGGGTAAATGCAGGTAACGTAAAATTCCCGTAGTCCTAATATTTCCTCGGACGCCTGCCAGAGTGATTGCTCAAGTGTGCAGAGCTACACTTCTTGGAACAATTTGACTTTTTCCGGAGAGTCTACTTAATCTTACCACATTAACCTTCTCCTAGCTGTACCAACCAGCACACGTACCACCTCAAGGTCTTTCCTTTTACATACAAGTATATTAGCAATTTACTCTAGAAAGTGGTGTGAGAGGAGCGATTGAAGCCTCGATCAGGCTGAGCGAGGGTTAATAACTCGAACTGGATGCTGGTATTATAGTAGTGTTTCGCTCCGCTAAACCATACTGTTCGGCTAATGTATTTACAACGGATAAGATAGCATGTTCATAACATTGTTCAACAATATTCAGGAAATCTAATGTAACCATCATCACCGTTCGGCTAAAAAGTTCTCTCTGGAACTTCTCAGCTTCTAATTGAACGGTTTCCTTTCAAACTCTATGGTGGATCTCTCAACGGGACCAATCAATACGTAGCTTCTTTCGGCAGGAGCAACTTCTGTGGGTTAGGTAATAGGAAAAAGGTAGTGAGGTCGGCATGGGCCGTTCTCCTATGGACGCGCCATGCATTTGCATTATGTATGGAGCTATAGAAGCAAACTTAGTGTGTATTTAGCCCATACAATGACGGAAACCACAGCTTCAGTTCCCTGACTTAGCTACCCAACCACGTAGGGATGGAGTTTGGTAGGCTCGGACGAGGATCGATCACTTGACTGAACCTTTCAAGCTCTATAGGAATGTTGGCGCTTTCATTCACAGAATGAATAGCGTCATCGATCATACTTTATCTTCCTTCTCTCCATTACGACCTCAACACAGATGACAAAACATTCAGGAGTAAACATCAACCACTTTCAAAAGCATCGGCCGTATTTCTTCGATCTACGATGAGGCGTGTCTCGTTTATCACTTAGCCGGCTATTTATCTTCAATCGGCTTTCCTCGCGAATTCCTCAGTTTAACACTCCGTCAGATTGTCTCAGCACATGCTCATGGCCAGCGAGCCTTGAACCATCACCCCGGTGGTGAACTTCGACCCAGCGGGCCAGCCTGGGTTGGATTAAACTGGCCGCAACTTCCAGCGCCATGTGGTTCTCACGTGGCGACGGCCGACAAGACAGAAAAACCCCGAGGGGATTTTGAATGCAACAGAGGGACAAAAAATGAGGGCAACGCGCAAAATCTCGCTGAGAACAGGATCATAGTACAACTTTTTTCGTATACAAAGAAAATCTGTTAGATGTTTCTCGGATAGAATTTCATGTCCGCTGTAAAGCCGACCTCAATGGGAGAAGGCAGAGATTTGTTCTCGGTTTCTATTCGGTTCGCAGTTGCCGATGCACGAAAAGTTATGGGCGCTGAGAAGACTTTGCCATGGCTCATATTTATGATTACAGTCTAAGCACAGAGGGTGTGTGTGGTGCAGTGGCAGGAGTCGCTTCTGACCGTATGGTCGGGCGTTCGATCTTCTCTCAGGCTAACCAAGCCTTTGATCCCTCCGGAGGTGGGTAAAGGGTACTTTGGTCCGCGAAGGTAATGACGCTGACTTCTACAGCGGCTGGTTGCATAAGTCAGAGAGAGTACGGTCCCGCTACCTATTCACCATACCTCTTCGATTCTGAATGGAACGCGAATGCGTGGCGCATCCTGAGCGGACTAATTGACATCGACCACTTTACCTTTACATTTATCTAAAGCAGATGAAACAGAATATGAGGTTGAACTTTGTGACAGTAAATGCATAGTGGTCATCTGGAAAATTTTACACGCTGTTCTTACTTCTAATGCAAAACGATGCATCACTTCTTTTCCATTGAGTAAAGAAAGAATGTGGGCGATCGTTTTGGTGAAATTTCCGACAAAACAACCCGCTGTTAAGAGTTTTCACCGTCTGATTTGTCTCCAAAAGAAATCGCCAAAATAGACCACCGAACGCAGCACTGAGTATTTCTTAGCCCATAATTCTGCCCACAGGGAGGCAAATATGTAAGCTTCTGCCGCGACACTCTAGAGGATACCTTCCCGAAGCTGAACCTGTTACTTACGAAAAGCTTACGGTTTAGAAGGCAAATAATTTAGTGTGCAGTACCATGTGGACTTCACGAAAGGTTCTTTCTCCGAAGTTCTGCAAAAATCCGCCCCAATGGCTCGTTCAATATTGGCAGAAATACCGACACTACGACTCACCAGGTTCATTTCTAATAAAGTGATGGAGTTCTGATGCGTGGTTCAAAGAATCGCCTGCTAATCAAGAGAAAACTTTCGATGATAAAAGGAAACCTCAATGGGTAGTTCATCAGGTTAACGAAAGTACGTTTCTGCAACAACTTGGAATGATTAAAGTAAAGTGGATCGAGCTCTTTAGAGTCGCGGCAGCATGCTGAAGATGCCACACAGTTACGAAGCTGCTTGCGAATGAAAAACTCCAGATTTCATTTATTTAATTAATTATTTGTTTGTTTATTTATTTATTTATTTAATTATTTATTTATTTATTTATGCGCCATACTGCGCGCCGGTTGAGAAAACCAAACAGAGTAACAAGGTAACACTAAACTCAGAACAGTAACTCAGAACACAACGTCACATAAGCAAATGAGCAAATCATGTGAGCAACTGAGCCTGAGTGGAAATATAGGAATGCATTATACCCGGTGGTCAGCTTTAGACTAGACTAGCATACCAACTAGGATAAGCCGTGCATCGGCTGGAGGCCATTAGTTCCATTGGACTTCGTAGTGGAAATCCTCAGTATTACACCCGTGCCCGCCCTCGAGCCTTTTTCCGATAGAAGAGAAGGTGAGAGTATGCGCCGAGAACTCAGCAAGACTCGAAGTCTATGTAGTACTACATACTAGTTGATTTGGTCTGTAAAGTATCAGAGTTTTTATGGACCAATTTAATCTTTGAAAAATATATCTGTATCTAATAAGAAGAATGTATGCAGGAATTTATTTGATACCCTGCAGTTAATCGATCTCACAACTATCTCAACAGCGTAGCCTAGAAGTGAACGCCTGCTGTGCATGTTTGTACCATCACGAACTCAGAATTTGTTGTTTGTTGACAGAACGACGAGCAGTTGTGGTTTCACTTTGAAGAGTCTCAAGGCAAATGCAAAAATGAATGGCATTTTGTAGGTAACGTCAACAATAGGTGCCTCAAGGCTCTGAACGCTTTAAACAAGAAAGCCTCGAAAGAATAGATTTCTACCGTGAGATAGTCCTCCCAGACAAGTGAAAGTTGAATCGGATCAATTTTTATCGTGAGATCCTAACTCGAGGAAGTGAAATAAAGCGCAAAGATCTTTGCGCTACGGAAAGATTAAAAACCGGCCTCCACATGTCGTTCGCTGTTGCACCTCATCTACATTTAGAATCAGAAAGAAAATAAATGGGAGCAGGGAGACAGCATTGACTAGAATCAAAAAACAACGGTGGGAAGTCAAACAGTACGTAGTTTTCGCGTTTTCTCACTTTTTTTTTGAATGAAACAATTGATGGATGGCAATTCTTGTTTTGAAGAACAAAATTCCAAAATCATTGCGGCTGTTTAATTACCCAATTTGGACGTCCGGCCCACTGAAAATTGTGGTTAGCGGAAAAAACATGATCTATACTGCCTGACCGAGAATCTTTTTGAATTCGATGAACTTCCATCTATCACTTTACTTATTGGCACAAATACGTGAGTGACTAGCGGAAGGAGGTACATCCTGAGCAAGCCCGTTGTAGTCGGTCACAATTCTAAGACACAATAATAGAGATTCTAGAACAAGAAAACGACTTCATGCTGGACCCGGGAGACGACGAGTTTGAATAAACCAGCTAAGAGCATTGCTAGTCCAGCGAGAACAATGCAGGTTCGTTAGGTTCGAGGCTATTAGCATGGCTCCAGTCCGACAGGTTCTAAGAAGTCGCCAGCTTACAGAAGCAATAAAAGTTGAAAGACAGCTTTTCCAGTTCTGTGGAGTGATCTAGAAGTCGGTCAGAAATGTTAAGGAGAATTGGGCGCTTGCCCCGTTAGCTCTGAGATCACGAACTTCGAACCTTTTATCTATTTATTTATTTATTTATTTATTTATTTATTTATTTATTGTTACGCTAAAAGACGCGCTAAAGCCGCAACCGAGAAGCAAATGGACTATAATCGACAGTAACAAAAAGAAAAGATGCAATCAAAAAAAAAAACAGTACGACTTTTTCCAAAAACATTTTCCAAACTTCTTGAGCCTCTGCCGACGACAAAGGCGTTGAAACATCAGGCTATAATCAAATCTCGTCCATCTACATACTATCGGCAGCATACAATAAGAAGAACAAAATTAAGGGCAATAAACTAGAAAAATAAGCGCTTGGGGATGGAAGTTTCGCAGCAGAGGGCAAATTTTTCCTTTGGTAGCAAATTTATGTCATCAATATTCGCTCTGTCCGTCTAGATAATCTTGCAAACAAACGGTCATATTGTTTTCCAACGCCGCTCGCTCAAGTGACGTGAGACGGTGGCGGGTTTGTTCATTTGCATGTCGTCGTTTGAGACGGCAAAATAATAAGTTCTGAGCGCTTTGTCTCTTTGGTTGTTGCGGACAAGGGTGTAACGAGGCTGCCCCTTTTTGGTTGATGTTGTACTGCACGAGTGGATGGTTGTGATTGTATGCGAAGAACGAGCGATGATGGATCGAAACGTTGTTAGTATAGCATCGACACCATAACACCAGCGCCCACACCAGCTGCAGACACACAACTACACTCATTCATTACAAAAACAAACCGCTTGGACACCGAAGGGAGTCCCCTAGTTCAAGGTCTCTTCTTATGTACGGATTGTCAAGATGATGGGAACTTGTGCAGAATACGTAGCACAGCGTATTTATATGTAGCGTCCTCTGTCGATAACTGGTCCTTATTCTTATTACATCTTTACTATATAATAAACGAAACCCAGCTGTGCATTTGGATGGATGGATGAATGGATGTCAATTCATTATTCAGATGATTAGTGGTGGTTACGGTTGGTTGTGATTTCATCACTACTTATCACTGAAATCATTTTGAAAATCACATTCTACGATAATGCAATTACACTTCATTTAAGGATGATTAGTTTAAAATTTCATATTCGGCTTAAACTTGCTCTAGGTTGGTTATTTGCATGCTGATGGCGATTCTAGGTGTCATGTGTTTTGGGGGAAGAGGGTGGTTGCAGATAGAGAAAATGTTCTCCCGCTCTCAGATTGGTGTCAGAGTATGGAGAATGTGAAAGTAGTACACGTTTGAATTTGAAAGCAATTTGGCTTCTTTGAGCACTCCACCAAGTAGAGTGAATACAACAATTCTACTTTTCTTCGGGCAGCTTGAGTCAGAATGAAAAGAGAGAATTTCTTCGACCACTGAAGTGGAATCTGTTGAACAGTAACGACATTTCAACTGGTCGAAATGTGGCTTCAGTCCAGACTTATGCATTTATTTATTTTTATTTAACGAAGCCTGCGATTGGACGTTTGGCGGCCAATAGACCGATGAACGGCTGGTAACTGTATAACCATAATCATAATTGTTGTTGTTTTCATTCTACAGCGCTCTGATGATGTGTAGGGTATACAAACCACGAACGAGTAAAGTTGCCAATTTTCTTCGCTTACAACTCTCAATAAAGGGTTCGATGGAGCTCATCCGAGCTACAGACCACCGGCGGAGCCAGAACAAACCCTGGACTTAACATCCTTCTGCAGCTAACCTTTCTTGATGAGTCCCAGAGCTCGTAATCTGAAACTTCAGTATAAACTCCAAAAGTCCAAAACGAATTTGCGAAGGGAGCAAAATAACTCCACTCTCCGTCCATTGTTGCGCATTGTTGACCTCTTGTTTCATCTTTTCCCACTTTGCAAGGAAACAGGGTGCGCCAGAAGATGGTGGCCAATTTTCATTCAAATGGAACAATTCGCTATGGGCTGCAGAGTGTTTGAGCGTCCGCTCGTTCTTTGAACAAATTGGATATTGCAAGGAAAGACTGAGAATGTCAGGGCAGGAAACGCCGGATACTTTGGCACTTCATTTATCCTTTCATTCTATTTTTATTCCCCGTCGCCTCACAAATTTAGCGCCCAGACGGACACTTGTTAGATGCCCCGCCGAAGTTGAAAACAAGAAAACAGAGAAACACAATCTGTGCACCGTCAACACGAAACTCAATGCCGGACGGCGGTCAGACACAATAACCTTGAAGAATAATATTTCAACAGCTTCTCACACATCTCCAATCTGCGGTTAGATAGAATGATAAAAACAGCGAAGGTATTGTGTAAGAGTGGTAACGAAGGTCTTCCCCTGAATCCGATCTCAAATCGAGACCTCTGGCGAAATTAAGGTATGGCGGGAAACTTGAATTAAAATTTGTCAGCTGTTGCCCCTTCTATATGTATGTATATGATGACGGTGATGATGTATATACATGCATGTATGTCGACTTTGAAAGAGATGTTGGCTAGTATGCTCGGAGTCGAACAAAAATTGTCATTCGCAGGACTTTCAGATGTTAGTTTTTCATTTCTAAAGAGAAAAGCGACCCACACTGGTTCTTTACAAAGCAATAAAAGGTGAACTATGCTGTCAAGTGCGACACCCCACTGCGTATGTAACACCTGTTTGCTAGTCTCAACGCATACTTAACCGCTTTTATGACCGGCGGTCTACAAACACGACAATAAATATCAGGATTTTATTGCTGTCCTCGCGTGTTGATGTGACAGCAGAGATCAGTTGCTGTAAATTGTTTGACTGCGTGGAATGCGAAATGGAAAATAGATTCTGTTTTGTAAACGAAACAAAAGTGTGCGATCAATTCGCATTCCACTACTTTAATAGCATTCTGTAAAAATGCTTCAATACCGTTCGACGCCTTCGTCGTTTCGTTACGGTAGATAATTAGCAGATGAAGAATTATATGGCTTGGCATGAGGTGAAAAACTCGAAAACAAAAGATGAACTGGAAGAAAAGGCATGTAATAAAGCTGTGAAATCGTTCAACGATCAAGCGTCAAAAATCCGGATCGTTATTGATGAACTGCCGGAGATACAGTATACCAATCAATGGTGAGTTCTTCGCGCAACTTGAAAAGTTCCACACCCTTGCCAACGAAATTGTAAAGGATGCACTAAAAACACTGGCGAAGAACTGATACTGTATTTAAACACAATAAATAAAATTTAAAAAAAATAAATAGAACTGATACTGTATAGGGGACAGCCAGTGATAATAATATGGGTGTGCAATTAAAACAATTTGGGGATCGTATGACTGCTATTCCCTCAATAAAACCCCAACCGAATGGAAACATAGAAGGATAGTCGTATAGCAGGATAGGTTCCATCCTTCAGGTTCCGATGTCATCAAACTGCCGTCCCTTGCAGTTGATGGTCCTCTCTTTCGACATTCGCTACAAGACAAACCTGTCCTAGTTTTTCCGATGAATTATGCGAATAGAATCTCATTTGCTACAGTGCGAGGCCGGATCTCTGCAGTTAATGAGCGAGCCTGTGCCTGTGCCTTGGAATATTGCTAGTATAAAATTATCTCATCTTCCTTGTCATGACGTAGGGGAATACCATGCGCGAGAATTTTAGCATCTAATTTGTAGTTCAAATTAAGTGCAGTGACATCTGTGGGACGTCTCATATGGGATTCTTTGCTTAACGCGGACACAAAAGATGTGTTTAGAAGGGATGCTTTCCGATTCATAGGATTTTTTTTTCATATAAGTAACAGTGGGGTACAGTGGTAGGTGACGCTACTGACATCTGCACGGTCGAGCGATCGATCCTAGCATGGGATAACTAAGCCTTCCATTCCTCCGGGTTCGGGTTAGTTATTACCAGGCTTGTCTGGGAAGGTAAAAACATTGGCTTGGTATAGCAGCTGGTCAACTGAACGTATAGACAAAATACGCATTCACCATGTTTCTAACGGAACACGAAAGCGACGACGTGCCCTTATAGGACTGATCGATGTCGAAATCCTTTACCCTTACCGTTCACCCAACGCGGTAGTGAACTTTTCTTATACAAGTGTCGAAGAAATTCGACTTGGTTGATCACCAATCCTAAATAGACCTCATTTGCCGTTTAACGAGACGGGGACGTTATAGTTGAAAAACTGAATCCCAGTGTGGCTAGACGGGGTTCAATAGGGTTGCGCAGGTAACTCTGACATTCTCCTTATGCCATCTAACCTTACCGAAAAACCGACAAAAATGTCTTGCAAAATAGCCCCTATGACCGTATACCAGTGGGTGCCTGATGCGCCACTAAATTGAGTGCTAATGATGTTTTCGGGGTGAAAAACAAGTGAGAAATGTGAGGAATGACGGCTGCTCACAAAGAGGAGCTTGGCGTCCACAAATTCCTCAGTCAAGGGGCTGCTGCCAACGGCATGCCCCATCGCATCCGCTTTGTCACTGTCGTGAATCAGTTGTTTGGTCTGTCTTCTCAGACCGGAGGGGGTGCTGTCGAGCCTACAAGCTCAGCGTATTTCCTCGTCGTCGCCAATAAATCACCTCCGCCATGATAACAATGCTCCGCTGTCGTGTTAACACGGACCAGGAACTTTTCTCGCTCTACGATTAACATCACGAGAGAAGATCTATCTTGAAGGGGCTTACTACTCATTGCTATTGCATCTTCAGCAATACTTATCGCCTCCAGGCCACACAAACTGTACACACAAAGGAAGAAGATCGCTTCACAAAATGTCCACTTATTGCTCAAGCAGATCAAGTGTTCTAAGTGAGAGTAAATTTCAAGAGATTTTAAGAAATAAGGTAAAGGTAAAGATGACGGCGTTGATCAGCCTCCTTAAGTCGCGCCATGTCGGCAAGCCGACCTTTATTTACCAACGTTAGTTAACGCGCTCCAACGCTCACCATTTGTAGGTAGCACATCGGGCGTCGGTCCTGCCACGACCGCAGCTATGGGAAGCACCGCGAAAATCGTGGGCCCAAACACCGGCCAAGGACCACGGACGCCGAACTCCAGCACCCCTCCGCAAAGGCGGGTTTCTTTGTTTCTTTGTTGTTTGCGTTGCATTTGTTTCATCTTCCGTTAGATATTCCTACATATTTTCCTATATTCCTATATGTTGTTGTAACTTGTTAAGGACATCACTTAAGCTCACCAGGGTTTATGAAGCATTTCTTATGTCTTTGTCTTTCTCAACTACTCCGGGGAGCACTTGTCTATCATCTACCTCTTCCAACTAGAAGTAATTTTGATCATTTAAGGGTTCAGAAAAAGTGGGAAGCACATTAGGATTTTAGAGCATTCTTTGAGATTATGTTGTTTAGCTGTTTCGGGGAAGCACTACTATTTCTAACTCATTTGTTGCTTTATGTTACTGTTTCTCACCCAGTTGTTGTTTTATGTTACTGTTGCTCACTCACTTGCTGTTTAGTCTTTTCGTATTTCTTCGTCACGTTCCTTTTGATATCTCAGTATGCTAACCTCGTTATATTCAGGGTTCCTCATTTATCTCTTGTTATGTCTTTCCAATACTCCGCAGTGTCTACTCACGTGTCGTTTTGTTCGTTGTTTACCACGTTATTGATATTTTCGTCGTGGTTTAATTACCCAAGTTTGAGGTTTTATTGATAAATCTGTGGCAAGTTGGTGTCGTTTGGAGCGACGGTCGAAGGCCGACTCATATTTATCGTTGAAGTTATCCGCGTGGCAGGCAAATCTGTATTCTAGCTAATTTTGAGGCCGTCAGCTCATTTGGTGCATCGGCCAAACGGTGCAAACTATCTGGTATTCGGCTGAGCTCATTTTGGTGCATCGGCCAAGTGGTATTCAACTGCGTGTTCTGATAACGACGTGGTATTCCTATTTCGGAGCCGAAACGACAAGATCAGGTTAGCAGTTCGGCTACAGTTTACCTTTGGATCTTCTTCCGTGGCGACGCTTGGGAAGCCCTTTTTTTTGTACTTCGATTTTATTCATTCCATCGACGTGCTGTTTTTGTGGGAAGCTTTGTGGACCCCCTATAAGGTAGCGTGATGGAGGCACAGGTTAGCATTCTAAAAAGGAAGCTGACTATGTATTGTAAGAAGCTCGATGCCACAGTGGCAACGAAGCAGCAGGAGAATATCGCCGAGGGGGATCTCAGGAGTTCCCAGGAAGCAATTACAGCAGTAGAAACGATCATGAAGAAGGTCGAAGAAGTACAACAGGACTACGCATCGCTACTGGACAAAGGAGGGAGCACGGTATCAAGTGAGGAATTGAACGATTTTGATCACTATTCCACGGTAGTAGAGGGAGCTTTATCCATGGCATTTGACTTCGTCACACAACTGCGAAGTCAAATCAACTCCGCGTCAGCAATCGGGAGCTACCCAACGACTTCGTTCCAGTCCGCAGCGACAGTCAATGGGCAGGTCGAAAGGACCCCGGAAGCACGCAGGATAGATCTCCCACCAATTCCCATCCCAACGTTCTCAGGGAGCACATGGGAATGGGAGAACTTCTGGACATTATACGATGCTAATGTCCACTCACAACCAATTCCAGATCTCTTTAAGTTTAACCACTTGATCAACGCCCTCAAAGGAGAACCACGACAAGCCATCGCCAGGTTCCAAATAACCGAGGCGAATTACCAGAGAGCAATTGAGTTCCTGCACAACAAATATAATGACAAGGAAGCACTAGTAAACCATCTAATATCACGCTTGGAATCAGCGGCGCTGAACTCGCCATCCATGAAGGACCAACGGATATTGTTGGATCAACTCCATGTCATTATCTCACAACTACGAGGAACTGGGGAGCATGTAGATAGTCAGTGGCTCATCAAGCAGATACTGACGAAGTTCCCTTACCAGACCCAGACGAAGATATTAGAAAGGAGGTGCTCCACACAGGAACCCTTTCTAATGCAAGACCTATTGGACTCTCTGGAGAAGCACATCACTTGCCAAGAGAAAATAGCACAGTATACCTCAAACTATGGGACAACATCATCACAACAACCGACAAGAGAAGACCAGTCAGCACAGCTCACACGGGACGAGCGACCCGAAAGGGGACCACCTCTCCGTGAAGCTTCCCCATGCATGTACTGTGGCGAGAAGCATAAACCCACATCATGCACGAGGTATATTACGCCGCAGCAACGGGCTACTTACCTCAGGGAGCACAAACTGTGTCTGATCTGCGCATCACCTCAGCACTCCACAGACGAGTGCCACGGTCGAAGTTGTCTACGCTGTCAAGGCCGTCATCACACCTCGGTATGCTTCAAGGCTCAGGTAGCAACGCCCGCGGACACAGCTCCAGTAAAGCCTCAGCGCAAGGACTACGCACCTGCAGCTACAGCCAAACCGAAGGCCAAAGACACGGACAACCACAGACAGACCCACAAATCGGTCAAACATCTTGCAGCTCTTTGTCAGGACAGCGACATGGAGCACACTTCAGAGGAGGACGTGGAGTCCATTGCAGAGTACCACGCATGCAGTGACCTCCTGGGTAGCGATGAAACATACCTGCCCATCGGAGAACTTACGGTCCACGACCCATACACGGATCGGCTCCGGAAAGTGGTAGCATTACTGGATTCGGGAGCACAATGCTCATTCGTCGAGCAAGAACTGGCGGATGAAATGCAACTCCCTACAGTGAGCACGTCAACGCTACGTCTTCGTACGTTTGGAGCACAACAGGACATCGAGATCCAAACGCGACGAGTTCCTTTAAAGGCATGGGACAACAGTGGACGTCCCCATCAATTGCAGCTTCTTACCCATACGACCTTGACGAAGTCGTTACAAACACCGTCGCTCCAGGAAGCGGACCTAGAGTTCATCAACGAGAACGGTCTAGACGTGAACGTGAGACGAACTCACAATGTCAAGCCGCAAATTGTACTGGGTAGTGACCAACTATGGCAGTTTATGCACTCGGACAGCACATTGGTACAACTCCCATCGGGCTTACACCTGCTGCCAACCCGCCTCGGTCATCTGGTTACAGGACAGCTTCTGGTAGAACGCCAAAAGCCGAATACAGGGAGCACTAACCAGGAGAACGAGAACGGGAGTACAGTGGTGCAGCACGTAACAATGTACGCGATTTCGATAGCGGATCCAAATCCACCCGACGAAGGCCAGGTAGCAGGGGAGCAGATCCTAAGGCTGAACCAAGAAGGTCAAAAGGAGGTCGGTGCTTCTGATAAGAAGATCCAGAGTCATATCGATGAAGAAGTACTGAACAATTTCAGCAAAACCGTCCAGAAACGACAGGACGGATACTACGTCTGTTTGCCAGGAAAGGATCCACCAGTAGAACTCCCAGACCACAAGGAGATCGCGGCACGACGGCTACTAAGAGTCTGGAAGCCGTTTCAAAAGGACGAGGACCTTCTAGCCAAGTACCACGACACGTTCAGGGAGCAGTTGGAACTCGGCATCGAGGAAGTGGATGAGGAAGCACCAGGAGAGTATGGGCGATGCGACACGGACCCTAAACAAGTCGCACTTGTAACACCAAATTCCGAGACGTCACCACAGCCTACAACGGCATACTTAGATATCTTTAGCGATATCAAGACATCGGATTTGGCTGGCACACACAGAATCGCAGCATGCACAAGGCGATTCATACACAAAACGGTCGTAAGCCTCAACAAACGGAGACCGTCCAAACTATTCGACGGCACGATTTTCACCTTATCCCGGTCTCCCAGCAGACTGGAGATTCGGAGAGCAAACAGGACGCTACTGAAGCAACGTAAGCTAATACGCGTTACAACATCGACAAGGCAAGCTCTCCGGCACTTCAATATCTACGAGAACCAGCACGGTCTCCTCCGATGTAGAAGCCGCTTAGGCAAGAACACCTCTGACGACGACGCCAAATACCTAATTCTAATTCGGCAGAAGACATGGTTATCTAGACTGATAATCGAGTATCGTCATCGACCATTGCACACCAGCATCAGTCACACCATGAGTAGAGTTAGGGAGCACTCAAGTTTTGGCGTAACGTCCGTACAAGTAGAGCAAAACTATACCAAACATAGTTCATTAGGTAGCATAACCAGGATTTGTAATATGGTTCGAACGACGGTAAACTATCCTTGTGATTTAGGAGGAAGCACCGAACCATGTAAACATGAAGAAATCGACGCCATCCAAACAAGCAGGAAGCATCAAACGACAGGTAGCTCTACCCCTGAATCTATCGACCACATCATGGAACTTCGCCATACAGCCCGGCAGTATCAACATGTCATTCAGGTGGGCGGGAGTGTCGGCAAACCGACCTTTAATCTATTACCGCCAGCAGTTAACGCGCTCTAGCGCCCATCATTCAAGTGGGCGGGAGTGTCGGCAAGATTTACCAACGTTAGTTAACGCGCTCCAACGCTCACCATTTGTAGGTAGCACATCGGGCGTCGGTCCTGCCACGACCGCAGCTATGGGAAGCACCGCGAAAATCGTGGGCCCAAACACCGGCCAAGGACCACGGACGCCGAACTCCAGCACCCCTCCGCAAAGGCGGGTTTCTTTGTTTCATTGTTGTTTGCGTTGCATTTGTTTCATCTTCCGTTAGATATTCCTACATATTTTCCTATATTCCTATATGTTGTTGTAACTTGTTAAGGACATCACTTAAGCTCACCAGGGTTTATGAAGCATTTCTTATGTCTTTGTCTTTCTCAACTACTCCGGGGAGCACTTGTCTATCATCTACCTCTTCCAACTAGAAGTAATTTTGATCATTTAAGGGTTCAGAAAAAGTGGGAAGCACATTAGGATTTTAGAGCATTCTTTGAGATTATGTTGTTTAGCTGTTTCGGGGAAGCACTACTATTTCTAACTCATTTGTTGCTTTATGTTACTGTTTCTCACCCAGTTGTTGTTTTATGTTACTGTTGCTCACTCACTTGCTGTTTAGTCTTTTCGTATTTCTTCGTCACGTTCCTTTTGATATCTCAGTATGCTAACCTCGTTATATTCAGGGTTCCTCATTTATCTCTTGTTATGTCTTTCCAATACTCCGCAGTGTCTACTCACGTGTCGTTTTGTTCGTTGTTTACCACGTTATTGATATTTTCGTCGTGGTTTAATTACCCAAGTTTGAGGTTTTATTGATAAATCTGTGGCAAGTTGGTGTCGTTTGGAGCGACGGTCGAAGGCCGACTCATATTTATCGTTGAAGTTATCCGCGTGGCAGGCAAATCTGTATTCTAGCTAATTTTGAGGCCGTCAGCTCACGCCACGCATTCTTGCACTTTGCACTTCGGAACCATGAAGGCAGTGTGAATGTGTATTTGGCTAATACAATGACTTGCGGGGCCAGCCGCTGCACCAAGTCAGTGTTTTTATCTTAATTAGAATGGTAATAATTCACCCGACCTTGGAGGAATGAAGGCTTGGTCAGCCTGGACAGAGATCGATCGATCGACCGTGCGGGTGTCAGTAGCGCCTCTTACACCAAGCGGGCCTATGTAAAATAGTAATAACTAAATATGTCAAATATTAATAAGTAAAGAGAAAACTGCCGGTGAAATCAAGGAAGTCCTATCTTAGGCAGAAACAAAAAATTCAGCAATTATAGCAAAATAACAAAGCAATTTAACGACAACGTGATTGAAATGTGAATGCCTTTCTTCGGAACAAGACACCATAGGGCTGAATGAATTCTCTGCTTCTGATCTGATGGAAACAGTCAAAGGAAGAAGTGAAAAGAACAAAGATTCTACGTATCCTGTCTAGTCGACAACGTGCAAAGATCATTTTCAGACCAATTAGCAGAATTTTTAAACTGAGATTGATCAAAGCTAGGTGCTGAAATGGGTACGGAGAAGAATGTGATACCTTCTCCTTGCAAAAGTCGAAGAGAACTTCTACGAGCGAGCAACGAGGTTGCTCCTTGGCAAGCCACTCTTATGCCCCAAGGCTTTCAACCTCTATAAGATTGAATCCACTATACGAGCGTTCGAATACAATCGCAATGGCTCTAAATCTCGTGACGCAATCAGCGCAAATGTACTGTTAGCGGAAACGGATAACAATAGGCTTCAATTGGTGTTGTTTTGGTTGAATATACACTTGACAACTCTAATGCTGTCTCAAAACTTGTACAGCGTTAGCTCACGGTGCCATAGTGGACATCAAATCGGACACCATTCGCTCGAATATAATGTCGTCAATGTCCTCTTATGTGGAGGTGAATATGTATAGTACAGAAAGGCTAATAGTAGCATTATGTACAAAACTAGTCAGTTGTTGAGTGGTGAATGTGGTTCTAACAGGTGATAGCGATATTTTTTTCATGTCAAACGTTTCAAATGGCTACATTATTGGCGAAAAATTGTGGTTCGTTTCCCAATAGCACGAGCATCACCGACTCCCGCAGATTGTGAAGTTGCAATTTCTATCCCGAACCCGTTGGTAAATCCTGATAATTTATCTTAGCCTCAATAATTCACTTACCAAGGCTAAAATAGATTATGTCACACTATTGGTCTACCATTGATTCGCTTATCATTTGTTAACTTTCCACGAGAATCGGCTACTTATGTGATTTTCAAGATAACGGCGTCATCCACATCCCTGAATCAGGATTCATGGGTGAACACGCGCCATAAACCTCAAAATAGGAACCGAATGGCAAACAAAACCCGTACACAACAATGTGTCTTGCTTTACTCGGGGTCCATTCGAGGTTTGTACGGAGACTATCACGTCTCACCAGCTCAAAAATGGTTCAGAGTCAGTGGACCATGGTACTCACTGCGAACGTTCCCCAAGTGAAGCGCGAGTAAACACTGGAGCGTGTTGGTGAATCAGCGTTTGCGGTAACCTCTGAAGTGGGGTTTTCTACATAGCAGGTACCTAAGAGGAGAAGCAACACCTAATCAAACAGAAACATCAAGAGGAAGCTTTGGAGGTGAATTCAATGCCGCTGAGTTGCGCTGAGCGGCAGCACAATATTTGCGAAGAGTAGCTGATTCAGGAGCTGCTGCGCTTTTTTTTCGAGATTCGAATTTTCAGCAGCATCTGCGAAAAAAGTAGGTTGTTGTGATCTCAGCATTTACAGTATATGAAAGATCCCCTGAAGAAATTATCACGCTCCAACAGTGAGAAGGTCACCTCAGATATGTTTTGTTAAATCAGGTGGCAGTTAAATCGAAAAGGAACGGCTATGCGGCGCGCAACGATGACGACAATGACCACAAAAGATTGCTCGGCTTGATGATGATAACGTGGTCGCATTGCTGGTGATATGGCTGATATGGCTGCATCCGCACGAACCCGTTGACGGCTACCCCGGTTTCCAGCAGACCGCTGACAAGAGATCTTTGTGCACCGATGATATCGCTTAATGATCGATCACTAAACCCTTCACTCCCATCAATGTTTAATGGATCACAACCGATTAGATGTCCTTCGGCAGCCTTTTGAAAACCAGCCGCAGCAGTCCGACAGGTAGCAAAATAATTTAATTCTACGTTCTGAACAGACATTGCTAGGCTCTAGTTCAAGATAGGTCTAACACCTTTCGTTATATTAACACGTATTTATTTATTTATTTATTTATACCGACAAAGGTAACAAAACACAGTGACTCTAAGTAACAAAACAATTTCACGAAAACGTATTTAAAATGTGAAAGCCTCTTTCATGGATCCGGGTCAAGACACCATAGGGCTAAATAATTCCACTGCTTCTGATCTAATGGAAATAGTCAAAGAAGGGAACAAAGATTCTAAGTATCCTATCTAGTCGACAACTGCCTATTTTTTTGGTTCTGCCTAAAGTAGGGCTTCCTTGATTTTACCAACAGCTTTCTCCTCTTTACTGAAGTCCTTTACGTACGGTTAAGTGATTGATACCGCCCATGCTAACCAAGCCCTCCAAAACTCCGCAGTCGGGTAAATTGGTACCATACTTGTCTCGGAAGGTAAAGAGACTGACATGGCATAGTGGCTGCCCTCCGCGAAATATTGTCTAGGCCAAATACAGCTTCACCATGCCTCTACAATTTTGAATGGACACGAATGTGACGGCGCTCCCTTAGAAACCTCAATCCGATCCCTTTCACAACTTTTTAAAGAATACTTGCACGAACGCAGTTTTATCTAAGAGAATTATAGAGAAAAAACAGCTGAGAACAGCCACCAGTAACCTCAGATAACGATTACTCTTTCTTTGACTCTGGATCGTCCTAGTAGCCACGATATATGGAAAATAAACTAATGATCGCTTTTCTTGGCTTTTTTGAAGCGGTTCAAATAGTTTAACCGTCTGTGAAAAACAACAACTATTATGGCGTAATAGTATTTGTGATGATATTTAATATAAATTGTTGTATTGTTTGAGAAGTGTGTTGGATACCTCCTGACTCAACGAACTACGTGAATCAAGTTAAAAGCACAGTTCACTTGAAGAGTCCTGACTCAAGAAAGTGCATGTCATAGAGGCGGGAACTGAAAAAAACAAATCATTAATATTTAGCTTGTGATATATAGTTATTCGGTACGTATTTTGTGAAGAGCTATTTTCAGGACCTAGCAGCTTCAAATATATAAGTCATTCAACTAGTTCACGTCTATAAACCGCCGAGCAAAAAGCGGCAATTAACAGAATATTTTCAGTGCGTCACTTGAAACTGTTCAGAGGTGAGCATGCAGAGAACGATGACCACAGCAAAAAGACGAGTCGGTGCCTCGGGGCATGGAACTAGGTGTCAGAGTAATGTTAGACGTTTTAGAGTGGACCGATGGAAAAGACAGACCAAAAGATGCGATAGCTGATTGAGTGACGTGACGGGTAAACCTTTGCTCTCGCCGTTCGCCTGACAAGTGATCGGCCCTCGGATTTCGCACTCCCATAGGTTTTGACGGAGCGGCGCTGTGGCTAGAGATTGTAAAAATTCGGCTGATTCTTCCGCATTCCACAAACATCTGTGGAGCAAAAAAAGAGGAAGATAAGGATGAATAAAAAATGTCCTTCAGGCTGTGCAAGAAACAAGCACAAAACAAAAACGAATCACAATGGAATTTCGATTTTGGAGTTACTATTTCGTTTGCAATATTTTGCTCGCATTACTTATTTAACTATTTATATATTTACTTATACTTACTTAACGATACGTACACTATGTGTTATCTCAACTCAGTCAGAAAACATCGAAATGAAGTCCACTGTTATCCTTTGCCGCCGGCACTATACTTGTACTGATTGCGTACCGGAAACGGTTTGTGAATTGCTAAAGGGAAAAAACAACTCGTTCTCAAATTCTTCTGCCGAGCTCAAAATAGACAGGCAAGTGACCCTACAAATGGATCATAAAAACGAACAAGTTGCATACTAAAACTGGCGCTACATATAGTGCAAGCACAGGATGAATGAACGGAGCAAGTAGTAGAAGAGTAAATTGGAGTAGTAAATTTTGGAGAGGTTTCGAGCGGGTTCCCCTAACATCTGAGCTCCTATAGTTCTACGTATTTGCGAGCCCAACTGGCCCAGTCTCAAGCCCTGGGCAATATTGTTCCAATAAGCAGTACCGTATTCCTCCCACAGTAATTAGTGAGGATGCATTATTAGTCAGCAATATCAAGTGATAACAAAACATCCTTACGTCCGTTCGATTGCAAGGGTTCAGAAAACGAACTGTTCATCGAGACAGTGGAGTGAACAGATAGCGGAAATATGTATGAGGGTCCCAACCTAACACGTGCCGACGAAACCATAAAAAATCCAAAAAACCGCTAGTCGGGAAGCGCACTTCATCTTTAATCTTGTTGTGTTTGAACTCGAGCACTTTCCGTCTATCATCTATGTATCTACCAGCTATCTATAGCGCCCATCGAACACCCTGATAAAGCAGGCGAAAGTAAATAATTTTATACGCTGCAATTCCCTCTTGAAAGCCAACAATCTTCCGTGTGGTTAGAGAAAAAGAAAATTGACGGAAAATACTGTATATGATATTCTACAGATGTGTGGAAGTTCCAGCAAAAGGCTGCTTCCGTGGCTACTAAATGGAATCACAAAGGGGTCCGGCGGGCTTGTTATCATCTCCCTAGTCACCAGATTGCGGTATAGTTCGCAATCACATCGTTAGCGCTGGCATTTCGTACTATTGTGGTGCGATTGTGGAAAAGTAGTCCCAGTGCGTTTAGCCGGTAGTCGAACCGAGGAAGCGGGAGCTAATTCTGTGCATTGCACAAAATATTAGGTCGTCGGAAAAGTTTCCCGCCACTCAGTTTGACCGCTCACCAAAATTTTAAAACGAGTTTAGTGATCTCACCTTTATAACCGTTATGTAGGTTGATTTATGAGCTATATATACCACAGTTGTCCTGGTTCAGCACTACAGGTATTGCAGAGAAAGTCGATATTGAGTGTAGGTACCTTAAGCTGCCTTTCCTTCACGAACTCATAAAACAACGCGTTGAAGAAAGCTCAGTTAATGGCTTATGCACCATGGTAGGTCCTTCAATTGTCTTTCTAGTGCAGCTGAAGTTTGGTTTCGTGTGTTCAAAAAGGCCCATTTTGGCTTCAAACAACAACAGTAGTGGGGGAGGGTAGTTGCTGTTGCTTAAGTGGGTCTTCTGGAGCTGGCTTCAGAGGATCGCCGGCGTAGTAACCGTGATTTGATAGAGGAACTCGAGAGCCATATACCCTCACAGGCTGTCCATCTCCGAGTCTTTAAAAAGACGAGGAAATAGGGAACATAGTTGAGCATGCTTTAGCGGCCACCATCTACAGATGGTGACGAGTGCATGCACGACCATCTCAACTTTCCAAAGAAATTTTCATTCGCCCGGCAAATTGGTTAGTGGCATCAAGGAGTGGGTAGCGTACACCAATCACACGCCAAATCTCCTGGTGTTCACTTGCAGCAAACCAGCGAAAATTTCAAAACCGCAACTCCACCCGAAATGGTAGATGATCGGTCTGCAGCTGAACTGCAAATGAGGCATTCGATAGGAGCTGCTACCTGCAGATGCTACTGTCACCATCGATGTCTAACATCGCCAATTCGATGGCGACGGAGCAGCCGTTAGTGGAAAACATGGGAAAACCTTCTTCAGTCACCATGACGCGAACTCACCTATTGAGAAGGAGACCTTTTAAAAATTCCAAAAATATCCGACATTTCCGATGACCTATCCAAGACATTCGTCGAACCTTGTCCCAAC
This sequence comes from Nippostrongylus brasiliensis, assembly GCA_030553155.1. Classification (NCBI taxonomy): domain Eukaryota; kingdom Metazoa; phylum Nematoda; class Chromadorea; order Rhabditida; family Heligmosomidae; genus Nippostrongylus; species Nippostrongylus brasiliensis. The sequence goes on from CP130734.1 coordinate 27,802,976, forward strand.
AAAATCATATTTGCTCCATTCGTTTTCCATTCAATTACTAGAGAACCAGCTCGACGAGTGAGAGTACCTCAAAACGTGGCTCGCCGAATTCTTTTCATCAAAACTCTAGAAATTCTGGAGGAGGAGAGTTTCAATTTTATCTGTTAAATAACAAGATGTTGTTGATGGTAATCATGCATAAATTTGTCGGATGTCGAGTGAAATAAAAAGAGAGGAACAATTTTGAAAACACTGGCAAAAGTGGCGGGAAACTTTTCCGACGGCCTAATACTAACGAAAAAAGAAAACACCGTTAGAGAAGGCTAAGCTCACATGAAGTTGAGGTCGCTTCAGAGTTAAGGTCGTTACTGCATCACGTTTTTCTTTTGGAGCTACTCATTCTTACCATTTGTTTCTGTCAAAACCACAAAGGTAAAAGGTAGGGGTGTCGAGTTAATTAATCAGTTCCTTAAGGACGCAATGCCGCATTTATGTTCCATTCAAATCGCAGAGGCATTGTGACGGGTTGATACTTGGTTGATGCAGTGATTCACCAAGTTAGTGACTCCATCTGCTGATACCAATTTGCCCGGTTGCGAAGAGGGTAAGTGTTTTGGTCAAGAGGGAAATAGTTTCTCTACCTGCTGATACTGATTTACCCGACCGCGGAGAGGATAATTGTTTTGGTCAAGAGGGAAATCTCTTCTACACTGCGGGAGATGTTCCTCTCAGTAGAGGTCGACTTTATGGCTGAGGAGCAATTGCGAGGTAGATGTTAACCAAGTTACTTGACCCACAGTGAAACTGATCTGGTACCTGCAATGCAGCCTTGGAAATTGAAAAAATTTAATATGAATAATATCGACCAAGGTCTAAGAAGGGTTGTGCGAAAAGCTCCAGTAACAAACAACGTTGGCACTAGCAGGTGGTTGGTAGTTAGACGTTGTCAGCTTAGCTCATTGAATACACACGTTTATTTATTTGTTTGTTTGCTTTCTAATTAACACAACAACAAGGACGCTATTAAATTAAAGCCTGAAACAAAGCTTACACTGAAATATAAGGGCCTATGAATTTCTTATCGCGAGGCGAGTCAGTGACGGCTCTTATAATAGTTTTGAAGATGGGCATTCTCAGCAATTCTCCCAAAGATTCCAGTGTTCTCAACAAAATGGTGAGCTCTGCTTTTTAGTTTCGTTACTCTGAGCCTGCTCTCATCGTGAGCGATTGAGCTTGAGTAGCAGCATTGGAAATTGTACTATAACGTTTTACACCTCCAACCACCATCGCCTTTTATCTTTTTGAAGTACACGAGGAAGATTGAATTTTTCTTGAATACTTGTGTAATGTGATGTGTGGCGAGCGTGGTGCCATGGTAAGAGGCGCCACTGACACGGTCGAGCGATAGATCCTCGCCTGAGCTAACCAAGCCTTCCATTCCTCCGGGGGTCAGAAAATTTCAATGCAGATTTGTCTGGGAGAATAAAAACACTGACTCGTATAGTGGCTGGCACCAGCAAGTCATTGTATAAGCCAAGTAGGCTTTTACCATGCCTCTACGATTCTGTATGTAACATGCGGCTCCTCCTTATGAGACTGATTAAAACCACACCTTTACCTTCAGTTTTTATTAGGGTGACCTAAACGTTAGTGTGCATTTCAAGCACTGACTTTCTTTATTCATAAGTCAAGAAAAACAAATGAATGACTGGTAAAATTATCATGGTTGTGCAGAATTCGTTACCGGATCGCTGACAATGAATTAGCTATGATGACTTTATTTGTCATTTATTTGTTTTTCTTGAGTTATTAACAAAAGAAGTCGGAATCCGTAATGCACACGAACTTTTAGGTCACTCTAATAATACAGAGATTAGAGCATGATTACAATTATATATTATAATTTATGATTAAGGGCACGACACGACTGAGGTTTAGTATGAGATTTGTTTTCTAACGAGAACGAAAAACATGATATTTTTGGCAACGCGTTTTACGTGCTTCTCCGAAGATGAGCGTCGAGCCTCAGAGCACCAAAGCCGCCGGAATCGTCAGAGGTATTACGACCTGACGTTGTATTGACAGGTAGACTTTGAAGCGTGACGTCTCTGGCGGCTGGACGGCCGTAGACGCAAGATTAGAGCAATCCATCAGCTGAGGTTACCGCGAGAAAGTAAATGTGGGAACGCAGTGTGACACCAGGGGTCTGTCGATGGAAAAAAAATGGATGTTAACTTAATGTTATCTCACGTCTGACACCGGCACTAATTTATTAACGTTCTGTTGCTGCTCTAACTTTCGATGCTGTTGAGTGGAAAGCTGGACCTGTCTTCAGAGTCCTAGATACTATATACTTGTGCTAAGGTCACCTCGCGAAAATATTTTTTCGACAAGCTCAATATGTTACAATTCAATCAATCTTTCGAATTCGTTTTCATTTTCACTCCGTGTCCATTTAGTTTTTTCTCTGAAGATGACGAGGTTGAAAAGTCAGGCTGTCGATGAAAGTTTCTACCTCACAACCTTGTAGGGCGTAGTAACCGTAGGATAAAGGTAACGGTAAAGCTACTGGCATTGATCAGGCCTATAACGACTCACCGCCGAATTCCTGTTCCGTGCAGCATCGTATTGGCATGGTGAATACGTATTTGGACATACAATGGCTTGGTAGGGTCCAGCTGCTGTACCAAGTCAGTGTTTTTTCACCTTCCCACACAAGTCTGGTACCAATTTACCCGAACCTGAAAGGATGGAACGGCCTGGGCAGGGATCCATCGCTCGACCGTGCCAGTGGCGCTTCTTGCAATTAGTACTGCCACGCGCGCCGCAGGAAAAAATGTGATTGAAATGAATGCCAGAGGAGGGAACATTGTTGAATATTCAAGTTCAGCCAACAGCTCGATATGAAGGGATGATAAAAGTAGTGCAGCTGTTATCATCCGATTTTTCCAAACACTAAATGCTCCAGCCAGGGTTATGTAGGAAACTGAAAGAATTTTCATTTTCAAGAAAAATGAATGAATCTGTAGGAGAACTGCCGTGTTATTTATTTATTTATTTATTTATTTACTTATTTATTTATTCTTTCATTTATTTTCCTATTAATTCGGGACGTGGGTCGGAGCCTCTCGTGGATTTACACAAGTGCACTGAAAATACCCTCAAAAACAGTGCTTAACAACTGATATACGTTAGGCGACATCTATTCACTACTCTGGGAAACTTTTCCAACTCTGACCTATCCAATATTTAGAAATGAGCTGCTACCAACTTCAAATAAGAGTATATGTAGCACACACAATTTTGTGGAAACATTGGATCCTTCGTTTTCCTCAATTGCCCCACATAGTGCTTTTTCCAACTCGTCGCTATTGGAGCTATTAAACATCCGAGTAATCTGATACGATTAGCTCTCACAAGACTGCTTAATGACCGTTTCGCTAGACATTGAAACAATGGAAGTAGGCTGACGTAAATTTAAGAGCCTATTCCTGGGTATTGCAGTAAACTTTACAATTCAGCTGAACATATCATGCGCCTGTTTTATCATTTTCAATGGAACAGAGTGCAACAAGTGATCGAAAAGCACGAAAGTTCATGGTGGAAGTCGTTGTCGATTTCCAACAGAACCGAGTGATCAGCTGTTTGAAGTGGAATCAGCTGAGGAGATTCAACGAGTAGCGGGGACCTAGCTGAGTATAGAATCGCTATGACTATTGGACATTTTCTGCTGACCACTTTTGGATTCGATCGCACAAGTTCAGATGTATTTTGCCATTTGGTGACAACAAGTATGTTGAAGGGCTCAATCGGTTCCATGAGCTGCTGCAAAACCCCTTTCGAATTTCACGGAGAGCGACCATATTCGATGGTCCGTGCGAATTCTTCTTCAAAAAAATTTGAGGGATTAATTCTTTCTGAACCACTGCAGAGACGTAGTGCGTTACTGTGCAAATGCCGATTAGCACCATAAGTCACAAATCATCAAGGAAAAGGTCGCTCTTCCCGAAAAAGCAGCGTCGACGAGACCGCAAAGCGCTTGAACTTCTGTTCAATTCTATCGGTGGGTATTAGAAAGCTTTAAACAAATCGAAGTGTGAGCGAAATGAAGAACTGTTATGTCATTGTCTCTTAAAGCGATCCTTTTCTATTAGCAAAATGCCCAACTAGGAACCTTTGTACCTATTCGAAACATGTGAAGAAAAGACACGACTCGCAGAGGGTATGTTTAACTGAAGCAGGCTTAGGACATGTAGAATTTTGAATGGGACGTAGGTATAGCTCAGAAGGACTAATGAGACGAAGTGTCGAGTGATGGATCCCATTCGAATTACTTTGTATCATCTTACTGGAAAGAACCCTTCTCATATCTCCATTTGTATTTTTGAAGAGCTTGCAATGTTTAAGAGGCGGAAAGTAATTTCAAAGGGATATTTTAGATAAGATAGGCAATATCGAAAAACAGGAAAGATGAGAGTCCGAAATTAGATTAGTATCCTGTTTCACCTTTAACCACAAGCCCTACATAGGATATACACAATTATTATAAGGTTGAAGGATAGGAAGGGTAATGTCATGCATGAAGGTAAAAGGAAGTTGTCGGCGCTGATCAGTCCCCTAATCGTAAGGGCGCGCCGCAGCATTTTTGTGTAATTCAAATGGTAGAGGCCTGTTGAATGCGTATTTGGCCTCTACAATGACTTGCGGAAGCCAAACGCTCTACCATGCCAGTGTCTTTACCTTCCGAAACGAGTCTTGTATCAGTTTACTCAATTTCGGAGGGATGGAACATTTGCTTAGTTCCGGGCCGGGAGCAATCGTTCGACCGTGCGGCTACCTGTATCGTCTTTTCCCGCTGCACCACGCGCGCCCTAATGTATAGAGAAATGTGGACAAAACTTTGCTTGCGGAGGGTTGTCAGCAGAGCAGGGAATTCGAAAATAAGAAAAATTGAGAAAAATAAAAAATACTACGGCTCGAGGACCTCTATATACCAAGTGAGATCAAATGGGAATGATGAGGAGATAGCCGTATGAAGTAGGCTCGAACAGTGAATGCTGAGCAGCTCACATAGGAACTCTAGCGGATGCGATCTGCGCTTTGACAGGTGGAAGTTTGCTTTCGGCGTTCACCGGTGGAACCGGTCCGCCTTAGACGTTCGGTTCGATGTCCAGCTGCCAACTGAACCTTCTGCTGCACGTCATTTTGGCACGAGTCCAAAAGATCTTTGGCCTGTTGCTGTGCCCTTATCGAGCACATTGTCCTCAGCGGTCGCTGTTGACAGTGCTCCCGAAGACCACCTACGTAACGGGTCCAAGAATTCAGCCGTCCGCTATTTTTGGCCAGTCCACACAAGTACATGACGCATCTGCTTATCGCGTAGCAGCTTTACTTTCCCACTGTCCATACTACAGCGACTGAGGGACCACTCAAAATTCGTTGAGGGATCACTCAAAAATTCTCTATTATCAGTTGGGAACATACGATCCATACTCAGCATATCGCATAATAAAAGCAAAAACTCAAGTGTCGGCATAAATAGTCCGCTCGGTACGGCCCAGTCAACATCAGACAGAGATGGTGAATATTTGGTCTTCGCAATGAGTGTCAGATTCTTGTGTACTCAAGAAGGAGAGATTCAAGCAAAACAGTCCGATTTCATATATTTGAAGATGCTAGGATCGGATGTCAGTAGAGTTTCATACCTAGCATCTCCAAATATTCAACTAGTTTTCGTCTATAAACCGCTAAACAAAAAGCGGCAATTAAGACCGATTTCAATACATGAACCTTTACAGTATTCTCTGAAGTGCAGCGGTACGAAACTCTACTGACATCCGATATTGAATGATCAATCCTCCCCCGAGCTAACCAAGCCTCCATTTCTTCTAGGCAATTGAATTGATTATTTATTTGTATGACAAAGTGAGTACACTGACTTGCTGAGCAGGTGGCTCCTGTACGCTACATAAAAGCACAATCCGAATTCATTATGGCTCTACAAAATTGTATTGAAGAGAAATACATGCTCAGCTATTTGTCTAGCTAATCAACCCCGACCACTCTACTTTTACCTTCTTTTTTCCAAAGCCTCTGAGGCATCTCCTTCAACATGGTGGTGAGTAACCGTGACTATTTGTGTTCGACAACAGAAAAGTCAATGAATCTTGAAATCTCGCTCTGAGCGTGAAAAATGCCAGCTCAAGCGGGACGAACCAAAATTCACTAAACTTCCAAGTCTACGATTGAAATCGACTTCCAGCGCACAGCTTGTATATGCTGATTTGGTGTGATCCGCAAATTATCGTCAATGCTTCGGTAGAGGTTACAATGAGGAAACGTAAACCGGTTTGCAGCTAAACAGTCCAAAAATTGTTCGGAAGTAACTATAAGGAACATCATTGTCGAGATTTATCGAAATTCCAACGTGAAACAGGATTCAACGAAGCATTCTATGTCCTTTTCGAGCGATGCTCCTTCTACAAGCAGTGTTCGCCACCACAACTCGCCCAAGACCTTCATGAAGTGATGGGTCAACGCTACTTTCTATATTTCAATGATTCTCCAAAAACAACCACAAACATAGGTAATGTTTACGAGCACTGGACGGGAGCAGTATTTAGGGAACTCCAGTTCGTCTGATTACCTGTCAAATGGTTCTTACTGTCCACACAATCGTTCAGATTCTTTCTTTTTGAACCCTTGCCATGACACTTCTGTTGTTTCGTGTTAGTGTGTCAAGTGAATCACCAAAAGAATCAGCAATTGAAAAGCCATGGTGAATGCATATTTGGCCAATACAACGACTTCGTGGTATCAGCCGCTATACCAGGTAAGTGTTTGTCAGTGTTTTACCTTCCCAGTCGAGCCTGGTACCGAGTTACTCGATCCTGGAGGGATGGAAGACTTGGTTAGCCCGGCAGGCATCAATCGCTCGACTGCGGTGGTGTAAGTAGAGCCTCTTAGCACTGCACAACGCGGCCCTCAGTAAGAAGTAAGATACAGTATCTGGTAAGAACTACTCCAGAAAATGATCGATGGGGTCTCGATATGTTTACGACAACGGTTGCAAGACCTTCAGTCTGCGGAGGAAGTGATTTGCTAATCATGACCCCCGTGATTATTTCATGGCTCTTCGAACGGGTGCCGCCTAACGGGTGATAAGCCTCCAAATGGGTCATTAAATACTGCGCTGTCCGGACATTTTCGCTCCAACGGAAATACCAGGAGACATCAAGATCGTATGGTTTTTTTCACAACGAAATAACACAAACGTGGAGAAGAATTAAAGTAAAACTAAAGGATTAGGTGCGTCGGTTGGTGGGCTGGCGGGGGAGCTGCAGTAAAGGGGACAAGCTCGTTGAGGACGAATCTTCCCAGAAACCTGTTCAAATCTGTGTCAACGTATGTACCGAAAGCTCATCTAGAACTTGGCCTCTTCTGAGTATTTTAGAGTAACCCAGTACTTAACTGACTGCAACCTCCAACCAATAAAGCACCATGGAATAATTTACATAAATTTCTACAAAAACGCACAGTATTACAAAATACAAATAAATAGGACCTCCTGAACTCAGTGTTGCTGTGGCAAAATTATAACAAATTCTGAAGGGCATTGTTGAGTCCAACCGCATTTTTTTGTTCGAGACAAAACGACCTGGGCAAAAAAGCATAAGAAAGTTAAGAAACTTCGAAAATTTTTCTTGATTACTTTTCATATTGTTGACTTTTTCGCAGCCAGCTTGTGCTTAGGGGCTTTGAACATGTTAATTCTTTTTTTCCTTCCTATAGTTATTTCTTTTTTCAGCAAGTCTTATATGCTAACTCTTCCGAGGTTCCAGTCTGAATCTCAGAGCGGCTAACCTAGCCCATGATGAGCGTTTTTCGCAGCAATTACTGAGATTTTTTGGGCTTGCTATACACAACACCTACGGTAATTTTTCGGGGCACAGGTCTCTTCTCCCCGTCATATTCAACCGGTTTCAATGTATTGCTCTTGGTTTAGATGTCACTATACAAGGACGATTTACTGGCATGGAGCTTCGTTGTCCCCTACCGTAGGGCAGCTGCATGCATGACGTGATATATTACCTTGTTACCTTCCTTACTCGATTTTTTTCTCACTTGCGAAACTGGTGAAAAGTGCGCCTGATCTAATCATTTCTAAGTAATCAAGTTTTTTTATAAAACAACATCAGAAAGGTGAGGAACGGGATTGGTAGAATTTTTGCTCATTGTGCCGTTGTCTAAACGAAGTAAAACTTTACGAGAGACTACTATTCGTTTCAATTGGCAGAGACTTCTTCTTGGGAGACACTTCTTAGAATATAGCTGCTTGAGAAAATGGATCGAGAAACACAGTAAAGACTGAAGAAGAATGACTCTACGGCCAAAGTCCTTCAGATAAAAATAGATCAAGTTGCACAAATGACCTGATGTATTGACGTAAGTAGTTCGCAACTGCTCTTCAGCCCAGTTCACATGTCGTGTTCTTGCTGTTGTGCACTTAACAAGTGGCGGCATAGCGTACCTCTGTCGTGTCTCTTTCTATCTGGTTTTAAACTTGTTAGTAGGAATAGCGGGGAGAAGAAAATGAAAAAAACAAAACGCGGAGTGAACAAGTCAAGTTTCACTAGGTTTGTTCCGGAAGAGTGTCGATTGTAGGTCTCCAACTCCAACCAAAATGCCGTAACTTTCTTCAAAACCAACTTCAAGTCAAACCCAACGCTGGTACCGCGAGCTATTCTTTTGGCTTTGGTGGAATTGGAACAATGAATTTGGGTTGATTAGCCTCTTAACCATGTTGTTCTTGGAGTCGTGGAAAATCGGTGAATATGATAGATAAATAAATAAATTGAGCAGCATATTTGAAACAAGCTTTAAGAAGACAACACATAGTATGGTTACGTTAATGGGGAGAGCATTGCAGAAATGCTTTATGAATACAATATGAAACACCACATTATTTCTGCATGAACCTAATAGGTTGGAAAGTTATGAATTTCCGCTGCGTTTTTTGACATGTATCTATACTGCAAAAAACGAATTTCGTTTTGAAGCACATATCGTCCCGCATCGGAGAGTATACTTACTGTCCCCAAAAATTGAACTTTTTTGTAAAAAATATATTTAGAAAATGGACAGTGAGAAACTGCGAGTGCGCATCTGCGTGTGGTACGACTTCAAATTGGGGAAAACGGCAGCAGAATCACATTTGGCCTTATGCAGTGTTTTTGGTGAGCAGGTTCTATCAGAGCGCCAGGTTAGGAATTGGTTCCTGCGTTTTCGTGATGGATACGACAGCCTTTAAGACGAGGACATGAGCGGCGACCAGTGTTAGTGAACAGTGGTGTCCTCATGGAAGCCATCGAACAGGATCCGCGTCAAACCACAACAGAACTGGCAACACAGTTTGGGTGTAGTCACACAACAATTAAAACCCACCTAAAAGCGATTGGAAAAGAGAGCAGGTGCAGTAGATGGGTGCCGCACTTACTCAGTGAGTCGAACAAAGCAGCGCGAGTCACCGTTGCAGGAATTCTTCTAAATATGGCCAAGAGGAGCAATTTTTTGACTCCATTTTGACGTCGGAGTAAACGTGGATCTATTTTGAAAACGAAAGCAAAAAACGCCAATCGTTGAGCATGGGTGAGCAGCCAATCCCGACTCCTAAACCTGACGAACACTGCCAGAAAGCAATGCTGTGTATTTGGTGGAATACAAAAGGCGTGCCTAGCTACAGGAATACAAAAGGCGTGGTGTACCAGGAAGTGCTGAACCCTGGTCAGAAGGTTACGGCAGACTTGTACTGTCAGCAGCTGTACAGAGTCGGACTAGCGCTGCGTCGCCAAGGAGTGGAGATATCAACGATAAAAATCCTGCACGACAACGCTTCACCCCACACCGCAAAAATCACCCGGGAGAAACTTCAGGAGCTAGGCAGGCATGTTCTGCCCCATGCGCCTTACAGCTCAGACCTTGCCCCATCCGACTACCATTTATTTCGGGCTATGCAGCACTCATTGGCTGACAAGAGATTCCGAAACGTCACTGAAGTGCGGATGTGGGTGTCGAGTTTTGTCGATGACCGGAGCAGCCAGTTTTACTCGGATGGGATTCGTTCCTTGCGTGGGAGGTGGAGGAAGGTCATAGACTGTAACGGAGAATATCTCTTAGATTGAGTTGCAGAGTTAAGGATTTTACAATAAACTTTCTTTTTCACTCAAACGGCAATCCATAACTTTCCAACCTGTCACCTGTATCACCTGTCGTCCCGTTGATCATCGATTTGCTCGAGCGGGCGCCAGTAACGTCTCCATTCGTCCCTGTCGCGTGTCATGGTAGACCAATGGGTCCTGCTCGCTCGAGGAACACGAAGAGCATCGAATCGGTCGTTCAGGGATTTGACGAAGAAGTCCGACCAGCGCAAAGGTGGGCGACCTGGTGTTCTTCTGACGTCCCGTGGAATCCAGTCAGTAACGGCTCTCGTCCAACGGTCGTCACGAAATCGCATTACGTGTCCGGCCCACCTGATCTTCGACAACTTGGCCCATGCGACTGCGTCTCTGATCTTCGACTGTCGACGTAGCTCGGAGCTCCGTATGCCGTCTCTCGCCTGGATGAAGCGAGTCACTCCGAGCATCCTTCTCTCTATACTTCGTTGCGCGACGCAAATCGCATGTTCATCCTGCTTGCGCAACGCACAGGATTCTGAAGCGTACGTCAACGCAGGAAGAACCGTAGAGTCGAAGAGATGGGCGCGGAGTCGGGCGTTCTTCGTCCTCCTCACTACTTCTTCAACACTCTTGAACGCGCCCCAAGCCGCTCGTTTCCTCCTGCCCAGCTCTGGATTCAAGTCGTTGGTCATGTTGACTTCCCAACCCAAGTACACATAGCTGGAGCATTCAGAGATGTTCGTTCCGTTGAGCGAAAATGGGGCATCAGAAACGTATCCATTCCTCATGAACACCGTCTTCGTCAAGTTCAGCTGCAAGCCGATCTTCCCACACGCGTGATCGAAGTCGGCCAGCATGCGTTCTGCCTGGGTGATAGATGGTGTTATGAGTACGATATCATCCGCAAAACGAAGATGGTGTAACTGCCGGCCGTCGATCTTCACTCCCATGTCGTCCCATTCTAGTGTCCGCATGATGGTCTCGAGAGAGGCGTTGAACAGCTTCGGTGATATGGTATCACCTTGGCGCACACCCCTCTTCACGTTGATGCGAACGTTGTTGTAGAATGGTGTGATCACGATCGTGAATCCTTTGTAGAGCTCACTGAGGATCTTGACGTACTGTGTGGAGACGCCTTGTTTGCACAGAGCCTCAATCACCGCTTCCGTTTCGAGAGTCGAAGGCCTTCTTGAGATCGATGAATGTGAGGCATAACGGCGTCTTGTACTCTCGGGACACCTCAATGAGCCTGATCACGGTGTGGATATGATCGATTGTGCTGAACCCTCTTCGAAACCCGGCTTGCTCGCACGGCTGTCCTTCCTCTATCGTTCGGTCGATCCTGTTCAGAATGACACGTGTGAATAACTTGTAGACTACAGACAGCAGGCAGATAGGGTGATAGTTGCCGATGTCGTGCGGATCTCCCTTCTTATACAGCAACACAGTCCTGCTAGTTTTCCATATTGCTGGTACTTTGCAGTCCGACAGGTATCGTGTGAAGAGCCTTGCCAGGGTGTTGATGAGGACTGGCGGCAGGTTCTTCAGATGTTCGGGTCGGATCCTGTCGGGACCGGGAGCTGTGCGATTCTTCATCGATGAAATCGCATGACGAATCTCGGAAGGGAGAACCGCAGGGATGACGTGTCCATCGTTCGGGATTGGGTATTCGGGAAGATGGACGTGGCTATCGAAGAGATCGAAGTAGAAGTCGTGGATGACCTTCTCCATAGCCCTTCTGGAGGACATGAGGGTTCCATCCGGGCGCAGGAGAGCTGTCATCGTGGTCTTGTAGTTGATTAAGCCTCGACGAGCGTTGCGTATGCTCTTGCCCGCTTCAGCCGCATCAACTAGCGCAGCTACTCTTCTCTCTTTAAGGTCTTCCTTTATCGCTTCTCTGCACAACTTTGCGAGTTCGGACGTTCGCAGGTAGTCGCCTTCGGTTCTTGCCACTCCGCGTTGGCGAATCAGCTCGAGAGTTTCGTGGGAAAGGCGTTTCCTGGAATTCTTGGGGCTCTCGGCTTCTTGAGCACAGTCACGTATGTGAGCAATGAACCTGTTGTATTCCTCGTCGATGTTGTCCTCGGCGGAATCTTTCCAGCAGCTAGCCAGCGAGGAGAAGAGGTCCCAGTTCACGAGTGTTCTAGGGCCTCTCTTCTTGAATTTCATGGCTTTTTCTTGCCTCCGTGTGAGATGGAAGCTTGCACGGAAGAGACGGTGGTCGGATCCCGTAAAGAATTTCGGAACAACAGCGACATCGGTTAGGCCAAACCTTCGGTTGACGATAACGTGGTCAATTTCGTTGTGGTGCAGTCCACCTGGAGACTCCCAAGTCCATCGTCTGGAGGCGGGTTTCTGGAACTGCGAGTTACCATGGATGGTGTTCGTCGACATGATGAACTCAGACAGTCTTTCACCCTGTCCACTCCAGACCATGGACGCCGATATGAAGCTCTTCCGACGACCTTCTAGGTCCGATCTTCGCGTTGAAATCTCCGACGATGACCTTGTAGAAGGTATGATCTTCCTTGTAGGGCTTCTCCAACTCCATGTAGAATGCCTCGACTTCTTCGTCGTCGTAGTCCGATGTTGGTGCATAGACTACGAAGACCGTCAACGCCGGCATTGATCCACGTCGCATCAGCCGTAAACGTCCGATTCGGGTTGTAAGTTGTTCGAACGAATCGATGTTCATGGCCAAGTTCGTGTTGACGAGGACACCGACACCACCAACGCCTCTGCTATCGCATGTTCCGAGGAACAGTTCTTCTCCAGTGTCGAACACGGCGTGTAGTAGGCGGTGTCTTCTCGTCTCGGTCAGTCCGATGACGCTGTACTTGATCTTCCTGGCTTGCATCATCAGGTCTTCGACAGACGCATCCGGTGCAAGCGTTCGTGCGTTGTAAGTACAGATCGTCATCCTAGTCCTTCTTCTTTTTGGCAGCCTGTCTAGGCCCTGAGATTTTCGCAGCCTCTTCGTACTCGTCCTTCCCAACGCTGCCGTATTGGGGGCTCTTTCGGGGTCAAGGGAATGAGGCTCTTTGTTGTTACTGTCTTCGGCATATGAGGGGCGTACGGGCAGCTTGCCAGCCTCTGCCGTACGGGCTGGATACGGCGGGTAGCTAGCCAGACTATCCCGCTGGAGCTAAGGGCTTATTTATTAGAGGCGACCCTGAACCGCCTCTCTTATACTTCCGTGTCTACCGAATGCGAGTTTTTAGGCCAGACAGTTAGCCTCCGTGAGGAGGTGTCACCGTATGGCACAGTAGAATCAGCTTGCTCGACACTGATTCCGCCCGCGTCTCACGGCAAGTATAAGGTGGCTTTTGGTCCACGATTAATCCCCTATCCGCCACCTGGGGTCGCGCCACGTAGCCTCGCCACCAACCGGCTGGGGATCCTTCTTGAAGGAGAACCTTCAAAGAAGGAGATCCGTGGAACTTTCCAACCTAATAATAGTAATTCGTTTCAGTCTATGTGGGAGAGCGTAAAAGTTTGTAGGAATTGGTAGTAATTCGGACTTTGGTTGATATTCATCCGCTGAAGCAATGATAGTAGCAGATTAACCTGATGATTTGACCGCTTATTCTTAACACCCTCTCTTTTTTTCTCCTGAACTTGCACGGCACAAACCAGTAAAACATGGTCTATCTCTCGCTTCATGGAACTTTCAGAAATTCAGAAAATTCAAGGTATGAGGTGAATGCCCTTTGACCTAACTTAAACGGCGAACAAGCGAGGCCGAGATGTTGTGCACCTAGTAAGACCAAAGTCCTGACTTATGAGGTGCGTTCAGCTGGACCACATCTAGAATTTAACACTTCCCTCAGCTTCTAGAAAAGCGATGGCCATGAGAATGACTTCTCTTCATAGAACGATTGAATCTACCTAAAGTAGCTGTCAACGTTGGCCTTCGCTATATTGCCGCACAATTGCGCTGAAATAACTCGAGTGAATTATTTCCTAGTATTAATGGACTTTTCATATACTACGGAATGTTGGGTGGATTTGAAACTATTCTGTTAATTACCGCTTTTTGTTTTGCTGGTTATAGACGAGAATTAGTTGATTGACTTAGATATTTGGAGATGCTAGGTTATTCGCAAAACACTGACATCGGACGGGAATTGAACCCGTTTCGTATATAGCTCGCTGCTCTTTCTGTTTCCGAATTTTCTAGATGGCAGGCTTTGAACAATACTCCAATTCTATCAAGCGGATCTTTGCCGATATGAAACATTCGATTAGTACGGCTCTGTCGTGTATTCTTCCCGACTTGAATACACAAGCTTGCCGTCGCGTACGCGAATAAACACTATTATGTATAGACAGAAGTACAGAAGTAGAAGAACTCCCTTAGTAGTGCATCATATAAAGGCGTCATGAACCTTTAATATGACATGGAGATCCCGGGGAGATTTCTAAGATAGATTTTTTTCGTATTCCTGTCTGAAGTATGTTTTTTCACAATAAACTAGTTTTTTCTCTTTCGGGCTATTTTTTTTCTTCTCCCGGATAATTGATTTCTCAATTCTTAATGACCATGAAAATATAAAAAGGAGGAAAAAAAACGGGAAAACTGGCCCATGCTGAGTAGTGCGCACTATTCTGTTTTGTCGTCTAATCTCGTTTTCCCAATCGTCGGATGAAGTGTTTGTGGCCTCGTATACAAGCCGAAACATTTTCGTCGGAGGAAGCTGTGCCTCCGGTAGTCCCACGCGATTCTACGAAACTGTATCCCGTAATTTTGCCGAAACTAGTCGGGGCAGTAAGAATCACGGTGCCGTGGGTGGATTCTCTAATAGGTCGCTGTTTTTGAAGCCTTTTGCTGATTCTTTTACAAGTATTCCCAATATCTTTTCACACCATTGGGGCAGAATCGAATCAGTAAAAGCTCCCCACATTCTCCGGAGAGGGGCACACAGTCGTTGCGATTGTTCAGAGCAAGGCGTGCGATACTGAACCGGTGAACCATAGCTCCTCCGTAGAAATCGGAGTTGAGATAGCTCCTCCCGTAACTTGTAGCAGAGGTAGTTCCTCCGCAAATTAGGGTTAAAACAAAAAATTACTTTTTCCGCAAATTTGGAGTAGAGGAACTATTAAAAATAGATATACTTTGCGCGTAGAAAATGGAGTAGAGATAACTCCTCCGTAAAATAGGAGAGGAAGTAGTTCCTTCGCGAATTGGGAGTAGTTAATACATTTTTTTAAAAAATTTTTCGGTACTATTGTACTTTTGGGGTCCCACTTTTTTTCATTTAAAATAGGAGAATGCCAGTGTCCCCAAAATTGTCAATACTGCAATTCCATCAAGCGGATCTTTGCTGATATGAAACATTTGATTAGTACGGCTCTCCCAATAATCCGACCACAGAGCGCAAACGTCTACAACGGTCGGGCACTCGATCGATCTTTTTTCATTTTGCCAAAAGTAATGAGGATCTAAATATAATACATCAACACTCAACTGAGCACGAGTTATCTGGATGATCACCGTGGAATTCGGTATCGGAAACCCACACTTGTCATGTGACTAGTTCGTGTTTAATTACGTATATATGTATCTCTGGTGATTCGTTGAGGACCTGTGACGTGAGGGAGCTTCTAAGCTCTCGAGTTCTTCGGATAACGGTAAACGAGAGGCTCTCTACGTGAAATTATCGGTTCGAACATTAACCTTAGTAGCTACACTAGTGCTGCTCAAGCGTTGTAAAGGGTAAGATCTCAGCTCTGATCTTACAATTCTCACTAAACAACATCGCGATGACCACAACCACGACGGATGACTCAACCACGAGCTGTTGTCGTGCGATGAGGAAAATAGCGTGTGTTGCGACAGACGACAACTGGAAAGCGGAAGTTCCATGAAAAACTACCGTCTCGCCGTGACGCGGCTTCGCCAGACAAACATTAAAATTAGCGCCTCGACGACTTAACAGCGATTTATTATGTCTGGCTGAAGGGCATGTTATCCACTCTTTAAAAATAACATTGTGGCTGCTGATCAGCCGACGTTGGAAAGTCGGGGAAGAGCGGAGAAAATAGCGGCACATACATCGAGTTTGTTCCTCGGTAGAAGGTGGTCATCCTCTCTTAAAGCAAAACTCTACGAGACAGCCGTGTTCAACCATCTTTCTAGAATCTCTTTGAATTTGGTATCTCAACGATTTGCTTGTTGAGCTACGCACTTGAGCGGCATTTCCATCAGAGAGATGGTGCAGTCCTATGCTTTCAGTAGTGATGGACGATACTGATTCCGTGATTGGAATCACCATGATAACTACAGCAAGACTTGGCATATTGATTCCAGTATCACATCACGTTATTCTGGCTAGGAAACAGCGACGATTGAACGTTTGACCCCAAGAACTGGAGGATACCCTACAATCGCTCAAAACTGACACCTAGCGAGCAATGACGTCAATGCTGCGGTATTATTCAAAGTGACGCGAAACCGATCTCACGGTATTGTCATGTATGGTTTGTTACGAATAGATTTTGGGTTGGGGAGAAACCGCTCAATTCTCATTGAGGTTAAGCACATTCAAGAAATAACTGAAAACCCCTCAGATCAGTTCAAACATGTATCCTCCTTTCTTAGAGCGGATAACTGCTTTGCGCTGTTATTGTTGAGAAGACAGATGTATGGAAACGGTAAATGCATATATTATAGAGAATTGAAAAGAAAAAAGGCGCCTGTTTTGTCTCTGAATCCTATTCAGACAAGAAAAAGCAATAAAAGGTGCACTCCTCGAGGCTCATCAGTGGGGTAAGGAGTGTGTTAGAAAGCAATGCAGTCAGCAGTTTATATACACCCTAAAGATCAGAGGAAGGGGAGATAGGAGTGATCAAATAGGTAGACGATGATCAAAGAGGAGATGAGTCGCTGCGATTCTTTTATATCCTTATCTGTCACAACTAGAAATTCAATTATAGCCTTGACGTAGCTCGGTGTCGGATAGCCTCTTGGGACGTTGCTTAGACGAGATCCAGATCTCTCAGCACGATGATTCACAATGTTTGAACCGTCACTACAGGGCGCGCAAAAATTACCCGGAATAAAATATCACATTGTAACTTCAACAAAAATGTAGATCTGACAATGAAACTTAGCATACAGTTTTCCTATTCCCTTACTAATAGAAAATATCAAGTTCGTTTGAAATGGCCCCTATCTTACGGACACATGTCCTCAGACGAGTAGCGAACCGATAACACATGGCACGGAGGTAGTCTCCTACTATATCGTTCTTTGCCTCAGCCAGGGGAGCTTCCGGTGGAGCTAAATTTTTGTGTTGTGTAGAAGAATTCTCGCTCCCAGTAACTGACCAGAATAGAAACTAAGGCGGTTCAAATCTCGTGAGTTCAGAGGTCAGTCATCTTGTGCTGTGCGGCGTGGGACAGCAAAATTATGAGTCGATAATTGCTGATCTTTCTCGATTTGGCTTTGTCATTCGCACATTGTGAACTCAAATGAACTCAGGCTTGGAATACATTTAAGTTTAGTGTATACGTACCCACTACTCTAATATTAGGTTGAAAGCTTAGTTCTAAAAGTTGTTACCAATTGCGCCAAACGAATAACTCGTGGCACGCAGGTAGTCCTCGTCGAAATCATTCTCCATGTGTTTCTTAATGGTGCTTTCAGAGGCAGCAAAGTTGCATATCAGATAGAGCACACTTTTTTCTCAAAAATCTACTAGACTAGAAAACAGTTTGCTCACCGATAGTTTCAGATTTCGTTTTGCTATCACCACTGTGCAAGCATTCAAGAGCTCAAACTTGGGCAGCGTTTGCACATAGTCTTGATGTATAACATATTCCAATATAAAGCTCAGAATCCAGTTCTGGAAGTAGTTGTGGTCTGTGACGTATTATTCCGGGTAATTTTTGCGCACCCTGTAGAATATTCTTGAACATTAACCTCACCATTGGGACCTACAAATTCAATGACGCTATCAATTACGCTCGAATACAAAATTTTTCATCCGATCAGCTGGCAATCGAAATACTCGAAACATTCCCTTGTCAACGAAGTCGCTGCAATAAGAGAAAACAGTTCAAGCTACATAATTAGTTGATCTGTGGGAGAACCGTTAGCTCTCCCGTCGATTCAGTGAGTAATCCTTCTGAAGAAAGCAAACAGGGGCAACACGCAAAACGGCGGAAATCGAACTCGATCATTGATTGCAACAAAGTGCGATATACTACAGCGGGTGAGCAGGATTGTATTCATCATGGAAGCTAGGGTGCGTTGGGTTGCGCAGCCTTGAAGTCACCAATACGACGTGGTGTACTGTTCACAATCGCCTAGAGCGAAAATTTTTACTCCTCAGCATTATAGACGTCTGAGGTCATGCAGCATTGATGCAGGGTACATGTTATGCAACACTATCAAGTAACAGCATACAATACCAACTCTGCTTACTGATTTACTGAACGGGGTACACTTGCTTTGAGAATCTCGTTGCAATTTTATCGATATAAAGGTGAGTAAAGGAGGGCGTACTCGATCACCTTCCAAATATTTTGCGATTGGCTACGACAAACATGCGAGTTCTGATTCAGAGCTTGGAAATCTTTGTTAAATCAATTACAAAGTAATAGAGCGGTTTTCGCTTTGAAGAACGAAGAATACTGCAAAAACCAAAGAGATTCGAAAGAACCTCCTGTTGGCAAGCTCATTCAACAACACGAGATGTCTTATGATACATGTGAATCCAACAGAGGTATTATCCAACTTATGTTGTACGATGAGTTCTTTACATAACAATCAGGCAAATTTCCTGACTACGCGAGCGAGAACTGAAGAAGTCGTCTTCGTGATATTTTCAAGAATTCCAAGACTTTCGTTGCTGTTCTCAAAAGTCGTTTTCGGAGAGCATTTCCTGGAATAAGAACACAATCTCGTTTTCCTCTCAGGCGGTAGATGCGATTTTTGCGACACATCTAGCACCATAAGTACAATATCCTCCTCCAGAACCATTTTATCTCCACCAAGAAGATTTTCTGATATTATCACCTTCTCAAGAACGATTGCGTTCTTTGGGTTTCTGGGTTCAAAACCTACAGCTCTTTTCCTTCAAGCAAATAATTTGGTACTGGACTCCACCTAGGAGTCTTGGAACGCATACCATTCAAATAGGCAGTCGTTTGTTGCAGCATTATCAAAGTTTTTTCGTTATAGATCTCAGCAATGGAGGAAAGGCAATTACCTCCTTAGGTACGGTGTGCTGTAATGTGCTAGAAGATCAGATAGCGGCATCATCTTGTTGGAGCCGTGTCGACGAAAATAGACCAGTCCTTCATCGTTTCTATAGAGCACGCCTTTCTCACGATTCGGCAACACCTAAGAAGGATTAGCACGAGATAGTACAGCAACTTCCTAGGCTGAATGACTTACTTTACGCTTCTTACATGATGAGTTGCGTTAAAATGTTTTATTAACACGTTGACGACAGCGCCTGTTTCGCGTGTCTGGCGCGTGGGATCAACCGATTTTCTACCGCGCCAAGGCTGTGGCATGATGCCGGCATTCCGACGAATTTTTTTCAAAATGGAAGTGAACAGTAAATCTCAAAGACTACATGTACAGTTCTGTAATATCGGGGATTGTGTCTATTTCTTTTTTGCAATGAAAATAGAAAAATAACAGCTGGAAGGCTTTAGAATTTCCTTTTTCCCCATCCAGGTTAAAAGGAAATTGTTATCTGTTTATTTTTTATTATTTGTTTATTCTAATAACCTATACTTGTTTGTATTTATTTGTTTGTTTCAGTAACCAGTATTTGTTTGCACTTATTTGTTTCTTGCAATAACAATTATTTGTTTTTACTTGTAAAGAAAACTAGTATACAATCAAAAATTCCAGTAAATCAGAAGCTAAGAATCATGTTGATGGACCACGCTTCCTATAACAATGTGCAAAGGCCTGCTAAAAAGTGGCACAAAAAAAACAGCCTCCGAAATTCTGAAATGTATCGAGGAAATTACAATGCAAGACTGTGGCGTGGCACTGCGCCACACGGTCCCAAGCGGCCGCTTGAGCGTGGCGCAGCATAGCGCCACACTGTTGCCAGCGTGTTAATACGTAAAGGTAAAGGTAAAGGTAAAGGTGCCGGCGTTGGTCAGTCCCCTAAGGACGCTCCACCGCATTCATGGACCATTCATACCGTGGTTACATGCTGAACGCCTGTTTGGTCTATACAATGACTTTCGGGTGCTGACCGCTGTATCAAGTCAGTGTCTTCCAACACAAGTCCGGTTGATACCAACTTACCCGACCCCGAAAGAGTGGAAAGTTTGGTTGGCCCGGCAGATCGACCACTCGGGGGTATCAGTAGCGCCTCTAACGACTGTACCTCGCGTGCCCTATAGATTTGAAGAGCACCATAAATGAATTTGGAGATAGAATAAGAATTTGCCGTTTTGCAAGAAGAAAATCGCGGTAGGAACAAAAATACGAGCAAAGAGTAGTTCATAAGTTTCGTTTTCGAGACCTTGACTACTCCCTTCTTTCCCTCTACTCCCTTTTCATGCTTGCTGCACGAATCTTCTGGGATAATGGACTCTCAGGTGATCGACTCCGAAAACTTTTCTTCCATTCCTCTTTTTACTTGTCCATCTGACCATCTCGAAGGTTTCTGGTTAGTATTTAGTGTTGTTTGTTCGATTGTATGTTCTACTAACTATTGTTAATACGCCCATGCGGGTAGTAGATAAATGAATACATAAATAAATATTCTCCCACAACGTATTCAACCACCTTCACGACGACAACGTAGCGATTCGTGTCCTCGTCCACGCTGAACTCACAAAGGCACTTTTGTGGACCAAACTGGTGATCGAATTCGCACTGAAAAATAGATAATTGGGAATCTGAGTCATAAGCGTAGACGTCCTCCTGCTGGTATGAAATAGCGGTTCCTAAAGAGGAAGGAGTATATCCTCTAGAAATAAATTCTCCCTCTCAAGTACTCTAGGATCAAACAAGCCGCAGACCTGTCCGCGGGCGATAACTCCATTCTCCTCATCCGTATAGCTTGAAAACTGGGGAATTGGTCGCTTATCGGGATCATTTGGATCCTTTACTGTGAGAAATGCCACTGAAATTCACGATTCATCGAGCTAACAGTTTATAATAAAAGCTAAAGTGCCCGGTGCGGGTCAACAAAGGACGCGCCCTGCACTCGCCTTTCATTTAGAGACATAGAGGCATGAAAAATGTCTATTTGGCCTATACGATGACTTGGAGGCCAGCGGCTAGACGAGGTCAATGTCTTTACCTTCCCAGACAAAGTTTCAATTGGAAGGCCTGGGCGGGGATCGATCTGCTCGACAGTGTCTATGTCATTAGCGCATCTTACCACTATAGCCCGCACCTTTAGAAGTTCTGGAAATTTCAGATGAGCATGTCATATTACGGGAAAGCACTAAATAAAAAATGGGGTTTAACTCGCATAAGCCACAGCTCCATCCCCACTCTGCGCTCGAGCAACAAAACGAAAATTCGCAGAATCAACCTACAAACCGATCCCTCTTTGCTCTCTAACTTTCTGAATCCGTTTTGAATCCTTATTCCTAGCTCAAGACTTGATTGCTCTAGGCTAAGAACGATCACTCGCCCGTGCAGGTGCAAGTGGCGCGCACTATCACTGTGCCACTCGCACCCTTTTCTGATCCGCTGATACAATGGTAAATCCAAGTAACCTTCTCCGAACAAGAATATCACCTTGAATGAGTTCCGGTGGGACTTTCGGATCGAACAGGTACAGACATTCGCTCAATGACGCCAAATAGTGCTCCTTCTAAACTAGAAATTCTAAACTTGCGTTCTCGATTCCAGCACCTCTTGAAGTCTTAAAATTTTTAACACCACATGGTAACAAACGGTGAACGAGTGAATATGTCACACACCATGGAATGGGTAAGTGGTATTCCTCGAACGATTCCACTATCTTCGACACCAATATAGATGCGACCACCATCCGTGTTTAAAAACGCACAAATCGTTCTGAAAGCGATAGACTGACTGGAAATGAAAATTCGCCAACACAACTAACAAGGTGCACTCGCTCGTTTCCGTTTTGACCGACAATTTCCCGGTCCAACAGAGGAGTAGAGCGTGCGACCGTTTTAATCTAGCCATCTAGCACTCCCAGGTCTTCCTAAGAACAAGAAGTGCGTTCGAATACTGCCTCAGCCATAATTTTTGCGTGCACCGCCAGCACAGATGATAGCAGGAAGCAAAAGCCGTCTGGTATAAGAAAGCTATTAGAGGAAGCCCGGTTGGCCGGTCCAGTAGGGGAGTAGACCATGCGATCGGAGATGTATCAGTCTATCGACATAGTGCCCTGAAAAGTTCAAAACGCGAGTTCGAATTCTGCTTGAGCTCTGAAGCCTCTCTTCGAGAGCGATCAATCAAACGATCAATTTATTACGACACGAACTGGAATATCTCGCACTTTTTTATCCCATCTTGCTGTCACACACACACCTAAAAGACTTTGCTTTACGGTCAGATTCATGAATAACGTACCCGCAATAAACCCCAAAATATACCGCGGCTACCGCACAAATCGTAGTTCATCACTAGTATAGCGTGGTTCATTCAGATGAAGCGAGAAATCAAATTTTTTGGACACTGATACAAAGACTTCAAAGTACTCTGACACAGGGAGAGGGCAATCCTTAATAGGCGTCGGAAGGATCCAAGAGTTTCAGCAGAAGAGACAATGTTGCTTTTTAGTGCCAGGTACAATGACCCGGCCCTTACTGTAAACGAATGGGCCCTGGCTCCTACTCTCGGCATCGGATGCCATATTCAGAAGGGTATTCCTCTGGTTTCTGAGAGAACGAGTTTATAAAATACTAACGGGTTTGTACACAACTGCCCGGTAATAATTTGATTACACAAATTACAGGGTGCGGCAGAAGTCCTTCAACACAGATACTTGACCGTCCAAACGGCAGATCTCAGGCAAATGAGATGAAATCTATAGCATTTATTGCCTTTGACCAAACACATATAAAGCATCTAAGTTTCGAAATGACCTCCATTCGCACGAATTCAGGCCCCATGTCACTTGAGGAACGAGTCTATGGCGGCACGCAGGTTCAACGACGCTTCCGTGAAAATCGACAGCCACAACTCCTGGAGAACGTTTTGGAGAAAGAAATTCTTCCGTGGGCTTCTCAGCACTTCGAAACACCACTCGGACCTATCAGCAAGAATCTGCACCTGCTCACAGTGCCGAAGTCGTACAGAAGTGGTGCGCCGACAATTTTCCTGACTTCATCTTAGCAAAAGAGCGGCCACAGAATAGCCCGGACCTTAATCCGATGGATTATTCAATCTGGTCCATATTGAAGAGCCAAGCCTGCACAACATCCCACGCGAGCGTTTATTCTCCTAAAAAACCCTTGAAGAAAGCCTGGGAGGAAATTGATGAAGATGTCCTGCGTGCCGCCGTAGACGCGTTCCCCAAGAGACGTAGGGCCTGTATTCCTGTGAAAGGAGGTTATTTCGAAACTCAGATGCTTTGTTATATGTGTGTGGTCAAAGGCAATAAATGTTATAAATTTCATCTCATTTGCCTGAGATCTGCCGTTTAGATGGTCAATTATCTGTGTTGAAGGACTTTTGCCGCACCCTGTACATCAGTCCGTTACCGTTCCAGCGTGTGAACTCAGAGCAATTTGTTATGAATTGTTGATTTTGGGACCATAGGATGGAAGAACTTATTGTACTTTTTGACAAATTTCTTAGTGTAGTTATTTTGTAAGACGAGAGAATGTATTTCATGTGGGTAAAACAACTAAGGTACCGCTCCGCTAAAGTTCTAATATAAGTTTATAGGCACGTATAAAAACAGTTTTCTTTTTGGTAAAAAGCTCATCAAATATTTGTTAGGTTCTACATTTGCGGGTGTGCGTATTACTATATACAGTGGTCTGAAGACTCACGTTCGTTCTAGTTATTAACATTAGGGAGCAGAGAGTGTGCTAAATAGGAACTTGAATACACTTCAGAACACTGTGGGCTAAATGAATGTACTTTAGAAGTAGAACACCAACGGGACAGAATTTGGACCAACGACATTCGTGTCCATCCT
Source organism: Nippostrongylus brasiliensis (assembly GCA_030553155.1). Taxonomy (NCBI): domain Eukaryota; kingdom Metazoa; phylum Nematoda; class Chromadorea; order Rhabditida; family Heligmosomidae; genus Nippostrongylus; species Nippostrongylus brasiliensis. Next base: position 27,827,244 of record CP130734.1, read on the forward strand.
CTGCACTGTGCTCACAATTGCTCTTGTTTTCGCGCTATCCTTTTTGAACGAAAAAATTCATACTGTTCACTTACTGACTGAGCGGCTGCATGTGTCGCACAACTACGTTCCCATCCCGTCTCCTGGGAACCTCGTTCAGCGAATTTTTCAAGTGCATTTTGAACTCGATCAGTTCATTCTCGTCTGAACTGCAGCGTGAGCCAGCGATTAAGACTTCAGACATTTCAACCTTAAGCAGGAAATAATAAATGGATACTATTAAAAACCCTCCAGTCATCAGAGTGCCACGAGTATTATCCCGGCGTTTGACAGCTCGAGAATCAATTTTTCGGTTCTCTTTTGAAATGAAAAATAATTAAATAAGAAAGGAATGAATAGACAAATAATCACATTAGTAAAAGGAACATGCAAAATGAATAAAGGATGAAAACTTGCAATTGATCTAAGTACTAGAATTTCATCGGCTCACCAGTTACTGCCTGTCGGTGAAAACATGTTAAGCAATTTCTTCGTGGGACCAGCATTCATCAAGGAAACTCGTCCTTTGAATGTATTCTGGGTTCTCTTGTAACAATCACCATACTGCTGATGAACAGTAAAGACGTGACTTTCTCGCAAACAAAAAACAATAAACAACAACGATCCCTATTGCGATAGCTCCTGCTGCCGTTTCCTCTGCGTGTCTATCTACATTGAAGCACTTCTGCTGCTGCACAGTATAATAACTCGAATGAGGAACAGAATGGTTAACCAAATGAATGTCTCTATTATTATTGGTACGACCGTGTCGCTTCAGAACATTGTGTAGGATGTACTGTACTCGCTGACGGGCTGATACAGCAAATTGACGATCTGATGACCCTAGGATCATCGTAAAAGCCGATGTCAAATTTCAAATTTATCACATGCGGTAATACCACATGTGGTGTAAAAAGTACAGAAATAACAACACAACTCCAACATAATGGCAAAAAACTAAGTTGAACAATTTTACGAGATCGTTAGAGAAGCAAATCATAACATTAACACAGCTCTTATCTCAGCATTTGACTTCAAAGAGATGGGAACCTGTGCATCATTTTTTGACTAAACAGATATGAGTTTTGAAAATGTTTTCGAATTGTGAGAACCTTTTAAGTTTTGCTCAGCTAGGAATACCCCATCCCTGCTGTGACCTAGAAGTTTCCTCTTACTATTAGTACGGTTTGCGGCTTCATTAGAAGCAGCCTTTTCTCATGATCTGAAGAGAGACAAACTCGCCTTCTAGGTTGTCTGAGCTGTTGAATTAGCTTTGAACAAAAAATGAACAATGTCTTCCATAGGACAAAACCATACCCTTCATGGACCTGATATGTCGTAAAATTAGCTATGTGGCAATGTGAATCAAATTAGACTCTAAAGAACTCGCTGCAGATTCAAACAGATTACAGATTGGTTTCAAATTCGCAGTGCTTCGTTAGAACAGCTCGAATAGGAGCATCAATTTGTGAATATCAGGTAGCCTCCTTGACTTCTGTCACACAAAACAAATGTGAAAGTTGCAACAATGCCTTGCACCATCATCTTTTCCCCAACAAGAGAGGTCCGCGAACCTCCCAACGATTCTGAACAAGATCTAGCCGGAGACCGCAGTGGTTTAGTCCTGGTAAACTAGGAAAATCAACACCAAGCTCGAATTGCACCTCAATCAGGACACCCTTCGCGTATTGTGGAGTTCATCTGAATTCATCGTATAGGAGCTCTTACCTAAAGATGCATAAGTGACTGTTAAACTGTCTTCGGTACCCAATACATATGTACAGGGTGTCTCAAAAAAATGTACCTCCTGTTTGAAATGCCATAACTTTGGAGAAAGTGAACCAATCGAAACGAGTCATAGCTTGAATGAAAGCACAGAAGAAATAAAATTTTCTGGTATGTGTTTGGTGAGGATTGCGCCACGAACTCGACCGAGGCTTCAGATTTTGGACCTGATTGATGGTGCATGGGTTATATGCTTGCTCTACTTTGACAGTAAACAGATGATATTGCTGCTATAAACTACTCCTGAGGCAGTAGACATATCTTCTTGCCGCAGCTTTCGGTTAAGCACGGAACAGCATCAATATCGGTCAATAATTGTAACCACTGTTTGAGAAGCTAAAACTCTTCCAACCGTGATTCAATCATAAGAATAGAATTTAGAGGGATGTAAAATGTATGAAACATGAAGATTGCGCCATGCGTCTCCCCGAATCGACGGATTCTAGACCTGATTGAAAGTTTACGGATAACATGATTGCTCCGCTGTATAACGTAATCTCCAGACGTTGCTATATACCATTTGCTCCCGTTGCTTCCCAATCTTATAGAAGAAAAGAATTTCAACAAGACCATGTCAGTAAAATTAAAAGTAGGTAAGGCGTAAAAGTTTATCGTCAATGAACCGGCAGGCTTTCATGCGTAAAGGTAGAAAAGGTAAAGGTGTCGGCGTTGATCAGTCCGCGAAGAACGCGCCGCCGCATTCGAGTTCAATTCAGAATCGTAGAGGCATAGTGAACGGGAATTTGGCTATTCAATAACTTGTGGGGCCAGCTGCTATACTAAGTCAGTGCATATACCTTCCCATATAGGTCTGGTACTCATTTACCCGAAGAGATGAAAGGCTTAGTTAGTCCAGGCTGGGATAGATCGCTCGATCGTGCATTATGCTGGTTAGTGCGGTACTCGCTCTCGGTATAACTAAAAGACGATTTTCTGCGAAAGAGTGGGAATTATTTTGCCACCTGTCAATGACCTAGCAAACAACAAGTCTACTGTGCACAAGAGAAATCTGGAGTTAAATGCTGTCCGGGTATTGTTAAAACGGTCGTTTATGTAAATGCAGTTTCAAGATTTATTTTCTTTGTGATTGCACGGCCATTTCTGAAACTTGAATATAGGTTAGAGAGAGAAAATATTGTGTCATCACTTACTCAAATTTGATGTAATTTCGCTCACTAGTTGCTAATATATGGGATTTTATGTAAAAGATTGTCCCAAGATTTCACCATTTCTGACTATAAAAAAAATCAGGTAAAAAATCCATGGTTTATTAATGACTTGAAACTAAAATTGATAGCATTTAAGAACCAGTTATTCATGCTCTATCAGAACATCACCACTAGACAAGCAGAAGCTCAGTGGTTCCTAAGATACATTCGCCTAAAAATGCATATGAAAATATGTTCAAAAATTTGAAAAAAAAACTGGAATTTCCAACAAGGGCACCTATTAGTGTATTTTCGGTCAGGGTTATTGAGACTGTCGACTGGAATTAAATTCCTTTTGCTTTCAGCGATCTGCACCCAAAAATGCAAGGTGATATGTCATTTAGCGAACTACTGTATATGGGTGAACGAATAAAGCTATTTATTCAAAATCTTTTCGCCCTGCTTTACTGTGAAAAAATTCTCGCCTTCGTTGTTGATCATGTGACTACAACAACCAGTTCATTTCCAACTTTTTTCCTTTAGTCCTGCTATGTGATGTTTGACAAGCGAGTACCATGAATATGAGTTTTTTGATCGCTTAAATACAGTTAGAGTTCATTGAAATAGCATCTGTCCTTATTTCTCCATTTTCGTATCATGCGTTTCTGTTCTGTATCTGTTCAGCTTTTCTGCGAACTAAGTTGTACGTCAATGAGATAAGTAAACTGCTGAGCTCAGGTGATTTGAAGGCCACCAAGGTACAGAATAATTAAATAGATCTTACAACGATTTCAAAATCACAAAGTGATCAGCGCCTCATATAAAAGGTGCATTAGGCTTTTGCCTCACAGAATTTCAAAATCACGTTGAACTCATACACCAGTCTACTAGCGAAATTGTTGTTACGAACTGCTCTAATTGTCCAACTAACTATCTAAGTTTTGTTTTAGTTCAGTTTTCTTTAGCGTTGCCACGGATGTTTCTTTCTATCAAAAACTTTCACTTTTACTGTGCATAGGAGTTCATTTAAATAAATAATTGGGAGAAATTGGTTGGTAACATTCACGAGGGTTCACGTTTGAACGGTTGAATGATAACTACGATGTTAACCACCATTGTTATTTAGTTATGACTATCACTCACCCTGGATATACAGCAGAATCACGAATGATAGCCCTGTACCGAGTACACCGCGGTCATTTCTGGCAGCTTTTCCTTTTCACCTTAGTCCTCCGATCTTGGAAATCTGCTATACGCAGTTTGGCAAGCAGGTGCCAAGGATATGAGTTCTATAGTCCGCCCTTTTTCTTCATTTTCGAAACACGTGCTACTGTTCTGTATATGTTCAGTTTTTCTGCGAATATGTAGCACGCCTGTTATCGTAACAAAGTGCTGAGCTCAACTGATCGGAAGACCAGCTGGGTACCGAATAAATAGTTCCCAGGGAGAAATCACAAATAAAGCGAGTCGTTACTGTTATGAAGAGGCCAGAAAGAGACCATGGGGACCTCTCGGGATTTCGCCTCACAAGATCCCAATGTCACGTTGAACTGCACCAGTTCGCTGCACTCTAGTGAGTTCGTACTGCTTGAATTGTCGTATTAACCATCTGAGTTTAAACAAGAACTTGAACGTGAATGATAAATAGCCGTATTACCGTGGCCGTTCTGCTGCCGTCGTTGCTACTAGAGCTTAGCTCGTACAGAATAAATAATTCTTACAAAGAATTTGCGAGCAAAGCAAGTTGTTTGTCTTATAAGGTGTACAGTTGCGGTCCTTTCGCCTCCCTTAATCTCGAAGGCATTCTGCACTCTCACTACCACACTCGCCCTATGTACTGAAAGATCTGAAACTTACATCGCTTGTTAGGTGTTTCTTTGTTGCCTTTTTCTAGGCAGTTATCGTTTTACATTAGCTTGAGTTCCGCTTTCCAAAATACAGGGTGTCTCAAAAAATGTACCCTCTGTTTGAAATGCCACAACGTTGGCGAAAGTGAACCAATGGAAACGAGTCAAAGCTTGGATGAAAGCTAAGAAAAAAGAAAATTTTCCGATATGTGTTTGGTGATGATTGAGCCATGTACTCGACCGAAGTCAGTAAACACATTTTGGACCTGATTGATAGTGCAGGGGTTATATACTTGCTCTACTTTGGTCGTAAACAGGTGATATCGCTGATATGAGTTACCTCTGAGGCAGCTTTTGGTAGTTCGCTGAATAACATCAATATCGGTCAATAATTGACCTCTGTTTGTGAAACAAAATCTCTTCCAACCGTGATGCAATAATAAGAAAAGAATTTAGAGGGATGTAAAATGTACGGACCATGAAGATTGCGCCATGCACTTGTTCGAATCGTCGGATTCTAGACGTGATTGAAAGTTCACCAATAACATGCTTGTTCTTCTTTGTTCGCCAACATTTGATATTCACTGGTACGCGTTTCTCTCTTGATGCAGTAAACACAAAAACATCGAAACATAGCCAGTTCTTCGTAGCTTTCATTCAAGCTATGACTCGTTTCGATTGGTTCACTTTCGCCAAAGTTATGGCATTTTACACAGGAAGTACATTTTTGGAGACACCCTGTAATTAGTTTCTGGTGCTGTCGTTGTATAATCACTGCACATAATGTCACTATTTCTACCAGTGTATCCCTCTCGTTTCCTGTGACTTTGGTGCATTTCAAATGAATAAATAGACTCCTGAACCACTTCTACTACAATCTAGTACACCAGACCACATACTACACTCTGTTGTCCAACGATCGACAGGAATGTGCCCGCCCGTCTCGTTGCCTCTTTCCTACGCTGGCTTCGCTCGCTCTGCCTACACCCATGCAAACAAAGTCAGCAGTTCGCAGTGGCACCAGCCTCTATCGCCATTTCCTTCGCCTTACCTTGTCAACTTTTCCAAGTGATAATGGCAGCCTTTTTCAGGCGATTTCATATCAGCATAAACACTTTTTTTAGCTTCCTGCTCTCCAGGCATTCGTTTTTGGCGTAAAGTTGATCAAATAGCCTCTTCGTAGTCGTTGCAGGTGATTCGCAATCTCTGTTGCCCTTTCATTAATCGCACTACAAATAACACTCCCACACCTCATATGCTGTGCTGCATGCTATTATGCTTTTAGCACCATGCTGTATGCAGCACTAATCCACTTACATGAAAATTAGCCCTATTTAACTAAAGAAATATTTACTTAATATTTCCCAAACAAGGCCTATTGGTTGTATTCGGGGTCTTGTTCACGCTTCTTTCTTGGACTTCGATCAAAGATCACCCGTATCGTTAACGTGCAGATCAGATTGATGTGGCTCAAAATCGGTCTACGATCATAATTTAGCGTACTTGAATAGTCTTCAATTAGGTAAGTTGATGATTTTTCCTCTAGACCCCTCGCTTTCCTGTGCCAACCTGAATTTGAAAAAGTACTTCGAAACCTGAGAAACTTTTGGAACAATCGTGACAAGCATGTACAATTTCGGTTGCAGCCACTATAGTATCTTCCGTACGCGCAGATGAAACCAGTTTGGGCGAGAAAAACCTTCCCTAGCCAGCCTAGAAAACTATAAATGGAATAGTACCTTCCTCGAACCACTCATGATAATAATTTCTCACTTCTTACGGGCCTGTTTTGTTGAATTTTTTTTTCATCCAATTCGTCATTTGATCACATCATCAGTACTTTGATGGCTCTCTTAGTAACTTTCTGACCACCCATTCGGAAAACTCGGCAACTTCTGAGGACTACCCACTGAGTTCATAGCTTCAAGTGGATTTTTTCCGCTAGAATTCTGAAAAACCTTAATTTGTTCCATATGACTTTTAGTATATGCTGTTCTTGCATCGGAGAAGCCAGTGCAGCACATCTTGTAGCGTTCCAACGGACCAATAGGAGTCTCCACGTTGTGACCATCCACGGTCCGGATTTATAAACGTTTTACCTGGAATAAACACGGAACTGTGCCCTAAATGTTAAACGATCCATGATTTGTCAACGCGCTGTAGGTTTCATGCGGGGTTTTAAGAGACCCAGCATGGTTCACCTATGGTGGCGACGTTTCGGATACCTTGAATGGCACGCGAACCCTGATTTTTCAGGGTTTTGTTCAGGGATTATTCAAGCCTTTTTTGGCCTTAATAGTTCCAGGTCTTCCCGCCATTCAGGGCATTCTGATTCTCGCCGCGCGGTTCATTTCAGGTATACTGTTCATGAATGGTATCCTAGCGACGTTACTTTTTCTAATGGAAAAAACCTCTCAATGTTGATGCTACTCTGAACGACATGCCCGTCACCTCACTTGTTACCAGTTGCTTAAACGCGCGTAAGAAAACGAAATATTCAATTCACTGAAGGCCACCGTTTTGCAGATGGGCTTCGAGCGATTGTTTGAGAACTACGAGAATGCCGAAACACCGGAAGAATGCAAAATGATTGGTGAGTCGTTGCATGTTCTGCTTCACTTCAAAAATTCGAATTTAAAATTCAAAACGCCTTCGTTAATGACGTTGTTGGTGGAACCGCAGAAAATTACGAAAGTAAGGTCTCATTATTACGGAACGTAGAGCGGAAGATCGAGATTATGATGGAAACTTTATTTGGCTTATGTTTCGACTATCACAAGCCAGCGTCGCACCCTGGAAGGTTGTGCGTGAGGAAGCTCTCGCCTAAATACCATTTATTCCACGGTAACTGTTCTGAGGACCAGAAAAATTAGAAGAAAATGCGCAAAAGAGATCAGAACAGATGCATTCCTCCATGGTGGCTGGTAGAACAAACCATCAGTCACCGTCAGCAACAGAGAGTGCTTGACTAAAGATTCGTCACGTAATTTTGATGTTAGATAGCGGAGTCCTTAATGAGAGAAAAATTGAAGTTCGGATAACGAATGTATCAAACTAGAGACTTGATGCATTTAACTTAACTTCGCTATACTTTACTGAGACGTAGACACTCAGATCCAAGTAATAACAACGCAAACTATCCAATTGGAAAAGGCAACTAACACACTTCAAATGGGACGCATTACAGAGGAAAACACTACAAAGTAGTATTTCAAGAAAAGCATCGAAAGTGCAGCAACCGATAGACGATTTGACTATAGGAATGAAAAAGTGTTGGAAAATGGAAGCTAGCAGCTTAAAGAGTACAGTTGACACTGTCGGTAGACAAGCAACTTTACAAAACGATCCGTGGGTATTCGTATGTAAAGCCTCGTTCTCTTCGCTCTAATTCGGGTTTTCCACTATTCTCAACCAGTTTTCCTGTTTTTTTTTCAAGATAACTCCTTGATGGATGAAGAGTGGTATCAGTAGGCCCTCTAGCTCCATCCAATAGTCGTAAGAGTAATTCAGCGCAGATCTTTCTCAAAAAAATAATTCCAAGTTCGCCAATATTTTTCAACCCAGAACTGCCATCACACCATCTGCCATCTGCGAACAGGTACCGTTTAAGGTACGGTTCCATCGTGGTTGCATGGAACAATGGTCCGAAACGGTCCCGGTATGTTCAAAATCGGTGACACTGACTACAAGCACTGGTTCGACGGCATGGCATACATCCAACGTTATCATTTTGAGGATGGCAAGGTGTGCATAGTATCATTCTAAGTGATGGGGTATTTTCGTAGATTCTTGCGTTTATTCAGATGTTCTATTCTGCTCGGTATCTGGAAAGCGACGATTACAAGAAGAACATGAGAGCGCACCGCATCATTTGCTCATCGTTTGGAACAATCAAGTTTCCGGACCCCTGCAAAACACTATATGCGAGGTAAGGGTATGATTTGTTTCCAACTGAATTTCTAAAGGAGAAGTTCAGACAAACATCACCGTTGTCCCAACAGTTGGCTCACTTTTTGAAGGGTAAAGATATGCTCATGCTTTCGTTGATCAGTTCGCCAAAACGGGACGACTTCCTATACCTGAGCACATTACAAGGAAACGCGTCTTCTTCACTGAATTTCAGATCCATCCGATATAGAGTCTTATCCCGCCTTTAATGTCTAAAAAAGGTCAAGTGGTCGATATTGATCAGTCCCGGTGAGGACGCGCCGTCCCGGTTGTGTTTGTGTTACATTTAAAATCGTTGAGGCATACATACATAGTTATTGAAATGACCTATACAATGACCATCGGGTACCAGCCACTAGATAAATCTGCTAAAAGTTCGGTACCCATCTAAGACGTTAGAGGACCTTCGTCATTGCCGACCATGATCTAGGAGGAAATGAATTCTGGTGCCTGAGGCTGTACCGAGCGGTTTTTAATACGGCTTGAGCGGCACCGGTTCGTGGATAACACAAAGAGAAGCTGTCTGGTCATGACAGGGATGTCATGGGTTCTCTTGCAATTTTGGAAAATGGTTCGGTTATGAGAACACCCGCCACAAAAAATCCATCCAAAGCGAACTGTCTTTCAAGCGGGAAGAAGCCAGAGGTCCAGCTCAACGTTAATAAATATTTGATAATGTATTACAGCTTTAATACACGTTATTTCCATTTTACGCAAATTCGTTCTTATACAAAACCATTTCAGATTATCCTCTTTCTTCACACAGCACAAAGAATGCATTGACAATTGTAGCGTAGCTTTTGTTACAAACGGAGACGCTGTCTACGCACTCACTGAGTCGCCATGCATGCATCGCCTTGATGTTGACACTCTGGATTCTCTCGAGAAGGTATGCTTAGCTTTGCCCTTCGGCTCCTCCTTTGGGTCATAATCCTTATTCAACCCCTTTATCCTCCCTTAAACTCTAGCCAGATTTAGTTTCCGCTAGGTTGCTGGTAAAGAATTAACCTGCCGCTTTTCGATGCACTTGCGTAATGACGTCCTTTTATGGATCAGCACGTACAGATTGAATTCAAACCCCATCTCACCACTGATTCGTCCGGAGAACACTGAGAAATTTCGTTCGTGGCTGAAACTTCATCTAGAAATGCTATTCAGAATGCTTATCACGATTCTGATGTCTGTCACTGCTAGTGTGGATGATCCATCCTAGATCAACGATTCGACTGAAACTTCGTCTAGAGGGGCTATTCGAGGAGAACGATTACGTGTTTCTTCTGTCAGACTTTGAGTGCTATCAGAAGATACAAGCGGTTACCTCAAAAATACTTTACTCTCACTGATCTGTGGCTAAATGTTTCATTCGAAGTCAATTGAAACCCTAAGACAGGTTCGTGATCGGCGCTCCAAATATCTTTACAGGCGAATTTTCAGCAAAAATTGTTTTTTTACTCCGATCCTCTCTGTGGAGTCGAAAATTTCAAATGGTGCCTTCAGGATCTGAAAATGACGCTGGCTCAACCAGAACCAGTTCAACCAGAGAAACTATTCTAGGTGGACTTTCGCGACAGCGTGAAGCTCAGCTTGCACACCAACACCGCTCACTTGCACAGTGATCAAGAGGGCAACTTGTACAACATGGGCACAATAATGGGAAACAGCTACGTCTTCACGAAGACAATGAATCCTCTTCATGCGGAATGTGAGTTGCTGCACTTTTATGCAGTACAGCTTATCCATCTTAGCCATTTGTAGGCTGAAAACCATAACAAATACCAGTGAAAACAGTCAGATTCCTAAAACTCGACTGATGTTGATGGTAACATATTATTCGGAATAAGTCGAGTTCTACGTGAGAAAATACCCACTCAACATCGCATCAAATTCTCCAAAAAATTTAGAAGAAATTGAGTGACCATCGAGTAAATGAAAAGGATCAGAAAAGGCTAACCTCTATGTACTGGTGGGTGAAGTCCACTAAGCACCCTTTGCTGGTGGAATATAATACAAAGGTGAGGTTTCACGCTTGAGCACTTCAGGGTGATGGTCCTTCAGGGTGATGGTCCTTGTAAAGACGTAAAGAATGAGGTGTTTATGTCAGTCTTGGTGGAGGTGCAGAAATCAGAATCCTTCACTAACTGCGACTATGCCAAGACTAGTCGAGACCCGGTTGTTGAGAAAGTCATAAAAAACAAACGAAAGACGTTGTGGAAAACCTTGATATGGCGTCTAAAACGCTTTTCGAACATTATGGTATATTATGGATGAAGGGGTCCTCCAGATTACTATTCTTTCTTTGTACCTGTGGAGATTCTTTTTTTCTCAACCAAATTAATGGCGTTTCCTAAAATACATCAAGCCCCAATAATACATACCTTCTTCAACAGACATTTGACAATTTGAAGTTTTGGCAAAATGAGCTCCACAAAGTTTTTATTTTCAAGGTGCATCAAGCAGCCATAGCTTCGATCAGACGGAAGTGTTGGCGACGATTCCCACCACCGATCGTTGGGCACCGGGATACTACCATTCGTTCGGGATCTCGGACAACTTTTTCATTCTGTTCGAGACACCTGAACGTATCAGTCTACTGCGAATACTGAAGGGGTGAGAAGTTCTCTAAGATAAATCGTAAATTCAGTTGTATGAAGTATGACAACTAAGATAGAAAGAGAGGACAGTAAAGATCGTAGTAGTACATGTTGAGACTAGACCTTTTCGCGATCCTCCCATTCCTCCTGGTCTCACTATCAGCCTCTTCAATCTCCGTAGCTTTCGGGTCCAGACATTACGTACAAATAAGCGCCATCATGAACTCATCTCTGATCGGGTATGTAAACTAGTTTTCGCTGTTTTTTCAATCCTGATATGTTTTTGCGGTTAACGACATTGCACAGCTGGTTTTGCGCGGTAAACGTTAGGTGCATTTTGTATCTCAAGCAACGTCGAAACACTAGATTTACGGAGAGCTTTCAGAAAATCATTAGTGACATTTTTCATATTCAAAAAACATTTCATGCAAGCCAAATGCTCTTTCAACGTCGACACACTAGATCTACAGGTAGCTTTCTGAAATTCATTGGCGACATTTTTTTATATTTAAAAAAATATTTTACGCAAGCCAAGTACTCTACGTTAATCTACAAACCTTTGTATCACCTTCTAACATAGTCTCTATGTCTTCTGTCTACCACCTGGAAACTTACAAAGGATTATCGTTGACGCGTTCCAACTTTAGAGGGTTTAATCCATCTAGAGCTGCTAACACCTACACAAGCAACGTTGAAATCTTGGGTGAATGTGAACAGCAGATTGTTCCGTTTTGAAAAGAAATTGAGTGATCCAAAAATGACATTGAGGTCTGCCATTTTGGATTCGGGCATGCGTGGTACAGTAGTAAGAGGTGCTACTGACACCGGCACGCTCGAGTGATCTATCACCAACTAGGCTAACCAAGTCGTCCATATCTCCTAGATCGGGTAAGGGTTTGTCGCCTTGGGAGACTGATCACTGTCAACATTTCAGAAACACTGTCTGCGGTCACTTGAAAAGCCGCTACTCCACAACACATGGCAGTGCTACTGTATAAAGTCTGTAGAGAATGATCCTGCAGTCGTTTCTGTTGGATCGCTGAAAGATGAACACAATGGTTTGCTCACAACCTGCAATGTGCCCTCGCACATCGACTGTTGAGGGCGTATACAACAAATTGGGAACTCTATAAGTGCGTTTCAAAAGTATGTATCCAGCGAAACGTTCGGCAGTTTCACGCTTCGCGTTCGTTTTCATGAATCGGCGTTAGTTGCATTAGATTCCTCGTTGTCGAGAATATCTGAGTTGCTCTTCCCAGTGAAAAGAATCATCTCTAGCAAAAACAGACCGTTTTTGAATTTTTTTGTTTGTTCCAAAATATGAATCCACTCTGAGACTCCACGCGCTTTTACTTTTCTCTTCAAATGATATGCTTTGTTCTTGCAGGAAACTATGCTTATAAATAGTGCTCTTGTCCAACACTACAAAATAACCACAATGCCCATTTGTGGAACCGCGTTGTCACTGGAAGAAGAAGCTCAGATCCAAGCCCCAAGGAAACCGGCTTGTCAAATCGCGCCATAGCTCGCCAACTCTGCCGTCCGCAAGGAGGCGTGAACCGTTATCTTCGCAATCTTGACGGCTATCTATCAGCACTTTTACTTGGACGTCCGCGACTTCTTTCGAGTCAGGATCACCGAAGAATTGGTCGCATGGCGTCGAACTCGACATGGAGTGTCAACAAAATTCGTTCCAGTACGGGTCCAGCTGCATCGCGAACCACGATCTACCACTCAATGCGTATGAACAACCACATCTGCAGACGGACCATGCAAGAGGCAGCTCGCCACAGCTTCTATAAGCGGGCGAGGTCGGATTGTGCGCGAAAGAAAATGGTGACACAGTGAGACGAGGTAGAGACATCCTCGTCACATTAACATCGCAAGTTTTGGCGGAGGTTCAGTGTTAGGTGATCTTCAGTGATGAAAAGAAGTTCAACCTAGATAGTCCTGATGGCTTCCAACGCTACTGAAGAGACCTGCGACAATCTCCCATCGTGTTCTCTCGACGAAACTTTGGAGGCGGCTAGATAATGGTATGGGGCTGCTTCTGCAGCAGCGGAAAGCTGAAGCTCAGTTTTCCATCTTGTCGAATGGACATTCTGGAGTGCCAATTCGTGCTGAAGTCCAGCCTTCCTTCCTTCTTGGGAAGTAGAAGAAGGCAGACACATGTTCTGGGAGAAGATAACGCGGCGGTGCATGAGTCTAGATCGACTACTGACTGGCTCCAGCACAACCGCATCCGAACAGTGGATTGGCCAACTTATTTTCCCGACTGTAATCCTATGGAGAACATTTGGGGGATTGCTGTCCGGCAGTTCTACGCGGACAACGAGCAGTTGAGTAGCGTCGAAGAACTGACCGCGACAGTGCTGACCGGTTGGGACAACATCAGCGACGACATGATCCAAAGCCTTGTTGGTAGCATGTGTACTAGAGTGTTCGATATTATGAGGAAAAATTGTCGTCAAATCGACTATAAAAATTGAATAAAAATTGCGTTTTCTGTAAGTGGATACATATTTTGAAACAAACAAAAAAATTCAAAAACGGTCTGTTTTTGCTAGAGATGATTCTTTTTACTGTGAAGAGCAACCCAGATATTTTCGACAACGAGGAATTTAGCACAACTAACGACGGTTCGTAAAAACGAACACGAAGCGTGGAACTGCCGAAAATAAGGTGGATACATACTTTTGAAACGCACTGTATATAGAAGTAACTTGGACGGGTCCGTATTTTCAGTTCTGTCCCTCCATAAGGCTGCACATTTCTTTTCCTCTTCTGGAGTAGTTCAATAGTTCCAAACCACAACTCCAAATTCGTGAATGAAGCGACTCTGATATGCAGCCTATTTCTTAGGGATCTCTTCAATTTTACCGTAATTCAAAGCGAAAGAGATATATCATTGCGCGAATTCGTAGAGCTCCTTACCTTGACGTTGAAACCGAATTCAGATTTAGAATAGATAATAGCTTATTGTTTATTATCATCAGTAATAATAATAGTAATAATAATAGATATCTTCAATTGAATTTCAGCTCATTGATTGCCACGTCGTTCAACGACTGCATGTACTGGGACGACTCTGTGGACGTTAATGTGATTTTGTTCGACAGAGTGAACAAGAAGGCCTTCGATAGAAAGGTAGTGATGATTAGTTAGATCATCCATATAATTCGCGTTAGCATGGGAACCGACGAAATCTCTCATAAGCATTGACGTCCATATATCCTTATCATTCATCAACCATAGTTATATTCGACTCATTGCAAGCTTGATAAAAGGTGGTGCACTATCAGGCCGCTCGAGCAACCAGCAGTCTTGATCTAAAATGCAATCAAAGAACTTCATAATTTACCACGCAGCAAGGAATTAAGGTCACCTGGCTATTGTCGAAGAATTTTCAGTTTCTAGAAGGATGGGCGTGCTAACAAAAAGAAATCAAAAAATTAAATTAAAATTAATTAAATTAAATCTTTTTCTAAAATCTTAACAGCCTCAAATAGATTCTTTCAGGTCACATCGGACCCATTTTTCACCTTTCACCATGCCAACGCCTACGAGAAAGACGGCTTCCTTGTAGTGGACTATTGTAAGATCCTTGACCCAGGTAATCTCGACGATCTTCTCATGGAGCACATGCGTACTGGTGCGTTCTGCTCAAAGGTTGGTTACAGTCTACCTACCGTAATCCTCAACAAACAGATAGTATGTTCCATTCCAAAACTCATTGCGTATGTCTAAACGCAGCTGTTGCTCGTCCACATCGACTTCCACCCCAGTCAACAGAGAAGAGCACTTTGAACTTATTTTCGGACGTTCTTTTGGTATTTCTTTCGTTCATTGTTCTTCTGTGAACTACACTTTTTGACAAATTTTCAGCCCTAGAATCTTCCAGAAAAACTCATAGCCCGAAAATTCGAAAATTAGGAGTTTCAACCGTTCGAACTTTCAGTCCGCCCCATGCGCTAGGAAATTTTCTTTTCGAAGGACGGTTTTGTTTCGAGAAAAAAATGTCCAAAGTGTTATGGTCCTGCGGTTGTGAGAGTCATGTGGTGAGTTTCGTCAGCATTCACTGAATGGATTTTTCAGAATTCCTCCTTCAAACCGCTTCTTCATCGAATGATCATACCCCTAAGTGTGGGTGCTGATTGTAAACCAGGCGATGATTTACTGAAGAACTGCTCGTTTGCTGGCGAATGTCACGCGATTCTTCGAGACGATGGCAGTATTCACTGCACTGACACGAAGCTATGCGACATCAGTGAGCTCATTAGGATTTCTCTGTATCGATCGACTATCACAGTAAAAAGAATTGATTCCAGTCATGGAATTTCCACGCTATTGCTACGACCTCAACATGAAGGATTATCGCTACGTTTATGGTGCCTGTATCATTCACAATGAGGATGACAAACATGGAGTGAGTCACTGTATAGGTCAAGCACGCGTTCACCGTGTGTCTGCTATTCTGAATGGAATAATGTGGTAACGAATATGGTGGTGCATATTTAGAGCACTGATCAACACCGACCCATTCACCTTTACCTCAGTTTTCATCTAATGTGGCAGCTTTCAGGTCGTGAAAGCAGATCTAAAAGATGGAACCCACAAGGTATGGTACAAGGACAATTTTGATCAGATATGTGCTGAACCGATCCTTGTGAATCGCCCAGGCTACAGCAAAGAGGATGAAGGTTAGTTGTTTGCTGCATATTTCAGTCGCCCTGACGGTGCAAAACGTCCTTCGCATTTTACAACAGTCAATATTGATAATTTGGAATAACGTTGTGCGAGTCAACTACGATCCGCTCGGAATTGTGACAGGGTGTTCCGTATAAATAAATGGTCTATTTCCAACGCGACTGTTACACTTCTTATAACTTGCAACAACGTGATCCAAACGAGGCTCTCCCTTGGTGGGACAAAGTAGTAGGATGATACTTCCCAATGATGCATTGGCTCATTCATTTGCACATCTGTCCTCATTTTGGCAATTTCTTGAAAATAAAGCAGAAATCGACATGCCCCAACCTGCTTCTTCACCAGTTCCGTTCTGCACCGTAAGCGCACTTTGCTTTTGAAACTATCGTTGTTTGCTAGAGCTCGATACCTGTAGTCAAATATGGAAGCTTGGTCTAACGGCTCTCAGAAAGCGATGTCCAGCATCACGAACAAGAGCGACTCCGTTGCTGAACACAGCTGTGACCAAGAACGAGAGGTTCTGCATATACGATAACAGTTCACATTCTCTGATTACCAAAGCACCCAAGGCCACCAACCGACCGCTCGAGTAGGGAAGATTTCGCTACGAATTCGGTTTTAAAAAAGCGGAATTATACACCGTCCGATTCTGGCAGATGGACATGCGATTACAATAAGTTTGCTCCTTGAGGATAAGCTGAAGTAGGAACGTAAACTGCTCAAGATGTACACGGAATCCGCTACTGTTCCTGACCGGGTAACGCCTGACTGCATCGAGCGAAAAGATCGCGGAAATCGATGACGAAGGAGTCCGTCAAAACTGTTATGCATCCTGCGTATTGAACACATTAGCGTAGCGCTTGAAATTTTTCAAGCGCTAATATGTTTTCAGAGGGTTCACCTTCATTCCGAAGAACAAGTGATCCTCATAACGTCTGACAGCTCAGACCGCAACCTGTGAGTAAACTGGCAGCAAGTCAGCTTCCCCGGAGAGAATGGTTTAGAGATCTCTACTCAATTATTGGAGAAATATACTGACCACACATGGTGGAAATTTCGTTTCATCACGCTTGATTGTTATTTTGTGTGAATCACTTTTCGTAACAGTGGTGTGATGGACCAGCTATTTATGGGACACCCCAATAGGAGAGAACTTTTCTGTTCTTTCCTTTGACTACTCATGTACAGCTTCTTTTTTCCCGTTCTCCTTCCACCCTCTTCGTTCCAATCTATTCCAACGTGTGAGCAAACCCTGAATGTCACGTTAGAGGATGAGAAATGGCTCGAGAAGTGGAAAGACTTGCCGGGCGAGATAATCAAATGCTTTCAAGGTGTGCTGCTTGTGCCCGTGGTGACAATCAGCGAAAAGGACGTGCCCTACGTTGTGGTGCTCGACGCCGAAACGATGGAGGAACAGGGACGTTACATCATTCCTCAATCACGAATTCCTCTCGGATTCCACTCGCATTACGTCGAGCGACAAACGAAATGAAGGATCCGGCTTCCTCCCTCTGTCTGACTTCTTCAGACTGCATTTGTGCACTTTGTATTTACTGTACTTATCGATGTGTGCGATGTTATGAGAGTCGCTCAGTGCCTACCATGTTCCTGACCTTCTGATCATTTTTCTCATATCGTGCACGCCATTATATCTGTCATATTTCTGGTGAATGATTCGGGATGAAAATTGAATCACATCGTGAAATCATCAACCTAATCGTAAGTGGCGTTACGAGCAGCAGAAGGATAAAGGTTTAAGGAATTGCGTCGGCTTGTGAGCGCGCTGTAAGCAGTGGCATTCAAAGCAGTGTGAAAGCTTTGATCTAAGGTAAAGCCAAAGATGTCGGCGTTGATCTGCCCTCTAAGGACGAGGCATTTCTGTTCCATTCACAATGCTAGAGCTATGGTGAATGTGTGTTTGGCCTGTACAAGGACGTGTGGGGTCCAGTCGCTATACTACGCCATTGTCTTTACCTTCCCACAGAAGTCTGGTACCAGTTGAACCCGACCTCGGAGGGATGGAAGGCTTGGTTGGCCCGGGATAGGATCCACCGCTCGTGCGTGCTTACCACTGCAGTACGCGCGCCCTGAGCTTTGATGCATTTCCTATTAGTCGCGAAACCTGAAATCAAAGGAATGCATGAATTACATCAGCTCCACAAGGGTATTCCGCTGCCGTGCCTAAAATTTGAACTGTAATGGAGCAAAGTTGCTTATTTATCTGTTGTAGAATATGATGTTGTAATGGTAGTGCTGGGTTCTTCTCAGAAATCATCAGGCGGGATCAGGGTCAAGCATGGGGTGCGATTTTCGTAAAAATACTACGATCCCCCCTCTACGGCTGGTATAGTACGACCCCCCCCCCTTTGTCCTCCGTTCACTTGTGGAAGCTGATAATTCACTAATTTATGCTAAATTAATATTTAGAAAATTCTGAGAAAAAGAAATAAATAAAGAGAATTAAATTAAAATCCAAAAATATATTTGAAATGAAAATAAAAAATAAAACCTAAAAATAGATATAGCGACGAAAATATACTCAAAATATTACTTGAATAAATACATATACTCAATTGCAACGTACAAGCAACAAGACTAAATAATGAAATAGATTTTTTGAAATTATTCATCAACTGAAATTCAATACTGAAATTTGGCAGTAGTTTATAGTAAAAGAGTGGAGAATCAATGATAAATGAAGCGTTGTTTCACTAATCGATACTATGCTTCCTTTTTCTATCCTTACCGTTGAAATACAGTAGTTCGCGAAAAGATATGTCATCTTGCATTTTTGGGTGCAGATCGCTGAAACCGAAAGGAATTTGATTCTAGTTGACAGTTCCAATAACTCTTATTGGAAATACACTATTATGTGCCCTTGTTGGGAATTCAAGATTTTTTCAGAAATTCTTAAACTCATTTTCATATGCATTTTTAAACGAATGTATCTTAGGAACCACTGAGCTTCTGCATGTCTAGTGGTGATATTCTGATAGGGCATGATTAGCTTATTCTTATAAGCTATTAATTCCATTTTACGTCGTTGAAAAACCACAGATTTTTTTGCGTGAATTTTTTTATGGTCAAAAAATGGTGAAATCTTGAGACAGTCTTTTATAAGAAATTCTATATCTTAGTAACTAATGAATGAAGTTGCATCAAACTGTGGTGTGGGATAGCACAAGATATTCTCTTCCTAACACGTATCAAGGTTTAAAAAACTGCCTACTCTTAACAGAGATAATAGCTCATAAAATTGCATTTACATAAACGACCGCTTCAAGAATACCCGGAGGGCGTTTGGCTCCAGATTTCTGTAGCGCATAGCAGACTTGTTGCTTGTTAGGTGCTCAACAGGTAGCAAAATAATTCCCACTCTTCTGCAGAAAAACATCTTCTAGTTGGAAATGTTGTATGCATCATATTCCCCTCCACCGTACACTATGGTTAGTGCAGTAGTTTTAATCGATCTGAAAAGCAACAAGTCTACTATGCACTAGAGAAATCTGGAGCCGTATGCCCTCCGTGTATTCCTAAAACGGCCGTTTATGTAGATACAATTTCAAGAGCTATTTTCTCTGTAAGTGGAGGGCAGTTTCCGAGATTTTAATATGTGTTAGAAAGAGAAAATCTTATGCTACCAAATATCTCAATTTGATGCAATTTCAATAGCTAGTTACCTATATATAGAATTTTATGTGAAAGACTGTCACAAGATTTCGCCATTTTTTGACCATAAAAAAATTCACGCAAAAAATCTATGGGTTTTTAACGACGTGAAACTGGAATTAATAGCCTATAAATAAGCTAATCATGCTCTATCAGAATATCACCACTAGACATGCAGAAGCTCAGTGGTTCCTAAGATACAGTAGTTCGCGAAAAGATATGTCACCTTGCATTTTTAGGGACAGATCGGTGAAACCAAAAGGAATTTTATTCCAGTTGACAGTTCTAATAACTCTTATTGAATATACACTAATATGTGCCCTTTTTGGAAATTCTAGATTTTTTTTTTAAATTTTAAACTCATTTTCATATGCATTTTCAAACGAATATATCTTAGGAACCACTGAGCTTCTGCTTGTCTTGTAGTGATAATCTGATAGAGCATGATTGGCTTGTTCTTATGGGCTATGAATTTTGGTTCCAAGACGTTAATAAACCATAGAATTTTTTGTGTGAATTTTTTCATGGTCAAAAAATGGTGAAATCATGGGACCATCTTTCATATAAAATTTCATATATCAGTGACCAGCAGATGAAATACCTTCAAATTAAGATATGTGATAGCATATGATTTTCTCTTTCCCATGTATATCTAACTTTGGAGAATAGCCGTCTGATTACTGAGAAAATAGCCAATGAAATTGCATTTACACAAGTGGCCGTTTTACGAATACCCGGCGGGCATACGACTCCAGATTTCTCTAGTGCATAGTAAACTTATTGCTTGTTAGGTAAATAACAGGTAACAAAACAATTCCCGCTATTATTCAGAAAATCATCTGTTGTTGTATGCATCACTATCCCGCCACCGTACGCTGCGCGGGTTTGTGCCCCATTTTCTCTCGGTCCAACTAGAAGACGATTTTCTGAATAATAGCGGGAATTATTTTGCTACCTGTGAAGTACTCAACAAGCAATAGGTCTACTATGCACTAGAGAAATCTGGAGTCGAATGCCCTCCGGGTATTCGTAAAACGGCCACTTGTGTAAATGCAATTTCATTGGCTATTATTTCAGTAATCACAAGGCTATTCTCCAAAGTTAGATATGCATGGGAAAGAGAAAATCATATGCTATCACATATCTTGATTTGAAGGTATTTCATCTGCTAGTTACTGATATATGAAATTTTATATGAAAGATGGTCCCATGATTTCACCATTTTTTGACCACGAAAAAATTCAGACAAAAAATTCTATGGTTTATTAATGACTTGAAACCAAAATTCATAGCCTATAAGAACAAGCCAATCATGCTCTATCAGATTATCACTACAAGACAAGCAGAAGCTCAGTGGTTCCTAAGATATATTCGTTTGAAAATGCATATGAAAATGAGTTTAAAATTTAAAAAAAAAATCTAGAATTCCCAAAAAGGGCACATATTAGTGTATATTCAATGAGAGTTATTAAAACTGTCAACTGGAATAAAATTCCTTCTGGTTTCACCGATCTGTACCTAAAAATGCAAGGTGACATATCATTTCGCGAACTACTGTACATACGTTCGTTTAAAAATGCATATGAAAGTGAGTTCAAAAATTTCTAAAAAAATCTGGAATTTTCAACAAGGGCACATGATAGTGTGTTTTCAATAAGAGTTATCAGAACTGTCAACTGGAAACAAATTGCTTCCGATTTCAGCGATATCCACCCAAAAATGCAAGATGACATATGTATCTTTTCGCGAACTACTGTATATGCGGGCTTTTCTTTTGTTTTCACAGTTTGCTCTCAGTTCACGGACAGTATGTTCCCGGTATATCTATTATTTTTTCAGGAAATGATGAGGCTGCTGGAGAAACTTCAGTCTAGTGAAGAACGTGCGTGTACCTCAGCAATGTCCTTCAGCAGTGAAGCGGTTCTGATGAAAATAGAAGAGAAACATGGAATGGAACACCAAGATGTTGAACTGAGTCACACATTATAGACGGGTTTTTCATTCTCGGTTGTTGCATAAATGATGTATGCGTATAAGAATAAAAATATACAACTAAGGATGTCCTGAAAGGATATGGAATAGCAACATACAATTTCGAGTAAAGCGGAGAAAACATGGTGTTTTTTACATGAATAGCCCAGCATCCTCGCTTTTCTTTGAAAGTGAAGTGGAACATTCATGCACAATTTTCTCTAGAAGTCTAGTCTAAACGTCCTGAACCGTCTATACATAGTCCGCAGCAGCACCAGAGCTCCCTTCTCCTGAACCAAAAATAGCGAAAGTTATTACAAAACTTTCGGTACAACGGAGCGGCTTGATTTTCACACGCTGAACAGGTATAATTCGAATGGATATTACGCGGTAAGTTTTTTCAATTACTGAGAAATGTGTATAGGATTAAAAACTAGAGGCAAAGTGGATTTCGACAGTATAAAAACATTCGTTCACAAGTCAATTTCTACGGGACATGGAGTGGTTGAAAAAAAAACAAAGTTCCCGCGTTCAAATGAAAATAACTCACGGATTACATGGTCTTCAAAAAAGGTGAACCTATTTTTAGTATCACTAAAAAACGGACATTCTTAATGTATTTCACGTGATACAAAAAACTTTAGTTTTGCTGAGAAGGCTGAATGGAATCACCTGTTCTTACAAAATGGCCGATCAAAAATCGCACCCCCCGCGCCCCGCATGAAGATCCTTTTTCAAACTTTTATTTTGCAATGGGAAGATGGCAAATATCGCCTAGTTTTCGAATTGATTGGTGTGTTTATCCAAATCCCACTTTGAGCTGAGATATGATAATTTGAGTGAAAATCTTTTTTCGTGCCCTGCATCAAGGAAACAGAAGTTCCTCACTTAAACGGCCATATCTCAGCTCAAAGTGGGATTTGAGTAAACGCACCAACCAATTCGAAAACCAGACGATATTTGCCATCTTCATTTTGCAAAACAAAAGTTTGAAGAAGGGATCTTTATGCGGGGCGCGGGGGGTGCGATTTTTGTGTGACTTTTCTGAAAAATCAAGCGAAAAATTCAACTTTGCGGCCCCGCATGAAGCTCCCATTTCTTGAAAAAGCTTTTAACAAAAAAAGATAGGAAATTTTCTCTAGTTTCCGACTCGCTTGGTGTGTTTACCCAAATCGCACTTGGAGCTGAGATATGGCAGTTTTTATGACAACACTCGCGACTCTGCGTTTGTCCAGCGCGCTGCTGAAAAAATGAGGTAGCATGAGTGGCGTCACTTAAACGGCCATGTCTCAGCTCAAAAAGCGATTTGGATAAACGCACCAACCAATTCGAAAACTAGACGATATTTGCCATGTTCCTATTGCAAAACCAAAATTTGAAAAGGGATCTTCATTCACTTTACCTCTAGTTTTTAATCCTATACATATTTCTCAGTAACTGAAAACACTTACCGAGTACTATTCATTCGAATTATACCTGTTCAGCGAGTGAAAATTAAGCCGCTCCGTTGTACAGAAACTTTTGTAATAACTTTCGCTATTTTTGATTCAGGAGAAGCGAGCTGCTGGTGCTGCTGAGGATTATGTATAGACGGTTTAGTACGTTTAGACTAGACTTCTAGAGAAAAATATGCGTGAATCTTCCACCTCACTTTCAAAGAAGAGCGAGGATGGTGGGCTATTCATGCAAAAAACATAATGTTTTCTCTGCTTTACTCGAAATTGTATGTTGCTATTCTGTATTCTTTCAGGACATCTTTATTTGCATATTTTTATCTTTTACGCATACATCATTTGTGGAATAACCGAGAATGAACAATTTGTCTATAATGTGTGACTCAGTTCAACATCTTGATATTCCATTCCACACTCAAACTCTTGAGTGTCACGCTGTAAGGGCAATCTGAAAAAAATTACTTCAAATAAATGCATTTGAATAATTGATGAATAGTAAATAAATAAATGAATAAATAGATAACTAAATATATAAATAAATAAATAAATAAATAAATAATGTTCGTATATAAACTAAATTAAAACGCATATAAATAGGTAACTTAGTAGAACACAGGCGATTGTACGACCCCCCCCCCGCCACCGAGCTGTCGGTACGACCCCCCGTCACCGAGCTGTCGGTACGACCCCCCTTCTGCAATTTCCGCACCCCACGCTTGACCCTGGCCCCGCCCCTGTGCTGTGGATACACAACCAATTGCAAGAAAGTAGTAGCTAGCCATAGGGACCCCTTAGGTTAGAGTGAGAGCAATATATGATAAGTATCTCTCGAGACGGCTCCCTAGGTACGACCCAGCGGCATACCGCGAGTGGGCACTTAGGAATCTAATCTGTGGCTCCACTCAGGTGCGGTGCCGTCTGATGTATTTACCCATTGGGTCTCAAAAGTAGCCCAATGGGATTGTTCGGTGGCTACGCCCACAAATATGTGCATAAATAGAATCATAGCCGTTATATTGTTGATATTATGACGTGAACATAGCAATAAATACTTGTTACAAAACTACTGAAAGAATTATCCTTTGATGAACCACCAAATTTCCCAATTATTAGTTTTTGTTGTTGTCCTTGAATAATCACGGCACCTAATGTCAGCATTTCTTCCAGTGTCTCCCTCTCGTTTTCTATGCTGCACGCACTTTGGTGCATTTCAAAATAATGAGTAAACTCCTGCACCATTCTACTACACTCTAGTAGACCCGACCACACACTACACTGTGGTGGCCGATGATCGACAGGAATGTGCCCGCCCGTTTCGTTGTCTCTTTCCTACGCTGGCTTCGCTCTACCTACGCCCATGTAAACAAAGTCAGCAGTTCGCAGTATCACCAGCCTCTATCGCCATTTCCTTCGCCGTACTTTGTCAACCTTTCCAACTGATGATGGCAGCCCTTTTCAGGCGATTTCGTATCAGCATAAACACTTTTCTCTAGCTTCCGGCTTTCCATGAATTCGTTTTTGGCGTAAACTTGGTGAAATAGTCTCTTCGTAGTAGTTGCCGATGATTGATATTATAGCCACTGCTGCCCTTTCATTAGTTGCACTACAAATAGCCCTCGCACACCTCATATCGTAAACACCTACCATGCTGCATGCTACTACGCTTTTAGCACCTCGAGTAACCTATTTACATGAAAATTAGCCACATCGATGGCCCCATTCAACTAAGGAAATATTCACTCAATCTTTCCCAATCTAGGCCCATGTGTTATATTTGGGGTCTTGGTCACGCTTCTTTATTGGACTTCGATAAAGGATCACCCGTATCGTTAATACGCAGGTCAGATCGAAATGGCTCGAAATGGTGCAAGATGGCTCAAAATCGGTCTACGATTACGATCTTGCATACTTGAAAAGTAATCAATTAAGTAAGTCGATAATTTCGCCTCCAGAGCCCTCGCTTTCCTGTGCCAACCTGAATCTGGGTAGCCCTTCAAAATCCGAGAAACTTAAGTTAAAATCGCGATAAGAATTACAATTTCGGTACCAGCCACTATAGTAACTTCCGTAGGCGCAGATGAAACCAACGTGGTTGAGAAAAACCTTCCCTAGTCAAGGGAAAACTATAAATGGAATAGTATCTTCCCAAAACCACTCATGATGATAATTCCTCACTTCTTACAAGTCGGTATTATTAATTTTTTGCACCGAATTCATCATTTGATCACATCATCAGTACTTCGATAGCTCTAATCTTCTCGCCACCCGTTCGGAACGCTCGACATCAAGACAACTTATTGAGTTCATAGCGTCAAGTAGGCCTTCCTGCTAGAATTCTGAGAAACCTAATTTGTTCCTTATGATTTTTAGTAGATGGTGTTCTTGCATGGTAGAAGAAGCCGCTGCAGCACATGTCGTAGCGTCCAAAAAACAGTAGGAGTCTCCACGTTGTGACCATCCACGGTCCGGTCTTATAAACGCTTTACCTGAAATAAACACCGAAATATGCCCCAAATGTTTAGTAATCCATTTGTCAACGCGCTGTAGGTTTCATGCGGGGACAACTCATCTATCGCGACGGTGTTTCGGATACCTTGAATGGCACGCGAACCCTGATTTTTCAGGGATTTTTGGAGGATTATTTAGACCTTTTATGGCATTACTAGTTCCAAGTGTCCCCGCCACTCAGGGCATTCGAATGAATAGTCTTCAATTAGGTAAGTTGATGATTTTTCCTCTAGACCCCTCGCTTTCCTGTGCCAACCTGAATTTGAAAAAGTACTTCGAAACCTGAGAAACTTTTGGAACAATCGTGACAAGCATGTACAATTTCGGTTGCAGCCACTATAGTATCTTCCGTACGCGCAGATGAAACCAGTTTGGGCGAGAAAAACCTTCCCTAGCCAGCCTAGAAAACTATAAATGGAATAGTACCTTCCTCGAACCACTCATGATAATAATTTCTCACTTCTTACGGGCCTGTTTTGTTGAATTTTTTTTTCATCCAATTCGTCATTTGATCACATCATCAGTACTTTGATGGCTCTCTTAGTAACTTTCTGACCACCCATTCGGAAAACTCGGCAACTTCTGAGGACTACCCACTGAGTTCATAGCTTCAAGTGGATTTTTTCCGCTAGAATTCTGAAAAACCTTAATTTGTTCCATATGACTTTTAGTATATGCTGTTCTTGCATCGGAGAAGCCAGTGCAGCACATCTTGTAGCGTTCCAACGGACCAATAGGAGTCTCCACGTTGTGACCATCCACGGTCCGGATTTATAAACGTTTTACCTGGAATAAACACGGAACTGTGCCCTAAATGTTAAACGATCCATGATTTGTCAACGCGCTGTAGGTTTCATGCGGGGTTTTAAGAGACCCAGCATGGTTCACCTATGGTGGCGACGTTTCGGATACCTTGAATGGCACGCGAACCCTGATTTTTCAGGGTTTTGTTCAGGGATTATTCAAGCCTTTTTTGGCCTTAATAGTTCCAGGTCTTCCCGCCATTCAGGGCATTCTGATTCTCGCCGCGCGGTTCATTTCAGGTATACTGTTCATGAATGGTATCCTAGCGACGTTACTTTTTCTAATGGAAAAAACCTCTCAATGTTGATGCTACTCTGAACGACATGCCCGTCACCTCACTTGTTACCAGTTGCTTAAACGCGCGTAAGAAAACGAAATATTCAATTCACTGAAGGCCACCGTTTTGCAGATGGGCCTCGAGCGATTGTTTGAGAACTATGAGAATGCCGAAACACCGGAAGAATGCAAAATGATTGGTGAGTCGTTTCTTGCTCTGTTTCACTGCAAAACTCAAATTCCGAATTCCAAATGCCTTCATTAATGACGTTGCTGCTGGAACTGCAGAAATTTGCGAAAGCAAGGTCCTCTACTGAGGCTGTTCTGAGGACCAGAAAAATAGGAAAGAAAGGTGCAAAGGAGATTAGAACAGAGGCATTCCTTCATGGTGGCTGGCGAAAGAAACCATCAGCCACCCTCAGCAACAGAGAGTGCTTGACTGAAGATTCGTCACGTAATTTCGATGTTAGATGGCGAAGCCTTTGGTGAGATAAAAATCGAAGGTCGGAAAACGAATGTGTCAAACTAGAGAATTGATGCATTTAACTTTACTATACTTTATTGAGACTTAGACACTCAGATCCAAGTAAGAACAAAGCAAACTAGTTAATTGAAAAAAGGCAACTAAAACACAATTCAAATTGGACGCATTAAAGAGGAAAATACCACAGAGTAGTATTTTAAAAAAAGAATCAAAAGCGCAGCAACCGATTGACTACTCAACATTTGAAGGGTTCCCTTCTTTTCCCTGATTCGACTTTTCCACTATTCGCAATCAATTTTTCTATTTCTCAGATAATTCACTGATGGATGAAGGGTGACCTAAGTAGGCTTTTTAGCTCCATCCAATAGCCGTAAGAGTGATTCAGCGCAGATCTTTCTCAAGAAAATAATTCCAAGTTCGCCAATATTTTTCAACCAGTCCTTCTATTAAACCATCCACCCTCTGCGAACAGGTACCGTCTTAGGTACGGTTCCATCATGGCTGCATGGAACAATGGTTCGAAACGGTCCTGGTATGTTCAAAATCGGTGACACTGACTACAAGCACTGGTTCGACGGCATGGCATACATCCAACGTTATCATTTTGAAGATGGCAAGGTGTGCATAACATCATTCTATGTGATTAGGTATTTTCGTAGACTCTTGTGCTTATTCAGATGTTCTACTCTGCGCGGTATCTGGAAACCGACGATTATAAGCAGAACATGAGAGCGCACCGCATCATTTGCTCATCGTTTGGAACAATCAAGTTTCCGGACCCCTGCAAAACACTATATGCAAGGTAAGGGTATGATTCGTTTCTAATTGAATTTCTACAGAGGGAAGTTTGAACAATCATCACCGTTCCTAACAGTTGTCTCGCTTTTTGAAGGGTAAAATTGTGAAAGGGGTGTCGTTGATCAGACCGCCAAGGACGAGCCAACCCCTTTTACCTGAGCACTACAGAATACCAGCACATCAAAAGAGAAACGCGTCTTGTTCAGCTGAATTTTGGATCTATCCGAAATAGAGTCATATACAGCCCTGAATCTCTAAAGAAGGTTAAGTCGTAGATATTGATCGACCCCCTAAGGGCGCGCTGCCCAATTTGTGTTACATTCAAAATCGTACAGCCATGCATAGTTATTGAAATTTGGCCTATGCAATGACCCTCGGGGCCAGCCGCTAGATAGATTGGCTAGAAATTCGGTATCCGCCTAAACGCTAGGGGACCTTCGTCACTGTTGGCCATGGCCTAGGAGGAAACGAATACTAGTGCCTGAGGCTGTACCGAACGGTTCTTAATACGACTTGGACGGCCCCATTTAGTAGATAACATTAGGAGAAGCTGCCACGTCCTTTTCCTGTGATTTTGGAAAATGGTATGGTTATGAGAACACCGGCCCCGAAAAAAAATCCAACCATGGCGAATTGTCTTTTCAGAAAGAGTTTCAAAAAAGACGCCAGAGACCTAGCCCAACCGTGATACGGATTTAATAATGTATGACAGTTTTACGTTATTTCGAATTTATACATACTCGTTCTCATAAGACCATTTCAGATTATCCTCTTTCTTCACACAGAACAAAGAACGTAGTGACAATTGTAATGTAGCTTTTGTTACAAACGGAGACGCTGTCTACGCACTCACCGAGACGCCATACATGCATCGCCTTAATATTGACACTCTGGATTCTCTCGAGAAGGTATGCTTATCTTGGCCCTTCAGTTCCTCAGCTGGATCATAATCCTTATTCAACTTACCTTTATGGAACCGCCCAAACTCTAGCCAGATATAGGGCCCGCTAGTGTTCTAGTACTAGGTTGGAAACTAATTTCGTGAACTCTCAGGCACCTTCAACAAAAGTGTAGATCACCAAATAAAAAAAACGTTACCCAAACGACATATGCACCATTAAAACAAATAGGTGATTCCCTATTCTAAGGCGGCTGCCCCATTCCACTTCCTACGAAATGTTGAGTTTTTGAAGGGAATTGGTTTCTTGGGTGCATTTTGACCTACACCTCATTACTGAATTGTCCTTTCTCCAGAGATTGCAGGAAGAACCAAAATAAGTATTACTGATGAAGCGCTCTATCTGTTCTATAACATGCATGGACAAGATTCTCAGAGCTTCCATCCTAGAAAATTTGGAGCGATCGAAACCTTCAATTGCGGCAGTCGACCCATCCATCTCCGCGGTAAGTCAAATCGCAAGGCACCTATTAGCCAGTTTTAAAGAAGAAGCGGAATAGGTCAGAACCTTTTCAGTTGGACTATCTGACCTTTTGACTTCGAGCGTCAACATAGGTGTTGCCGAGCTTTGATTTCTTTAAGAAGAACTAATTGCGACCTTCCGACCGAGCTCCGTATGTTATCCGAAGTGCACTTTTCTTTTCGTCTTGAACTGCTTGCTCGGAATCTCTTCATGTTTTTGAGAATCATCAATCGTTTCGGGACATCGTCCCCAGATCACGCACTCACAAATTGTAACGCTTCGGTATCCTTGTGGCTAAACAGGTACTCGTGAAGAAAGCCTTGGCGAACACTGGTTTTGAATGTTTTCATTTGTATTTTGTTTTCAAACACTCCCAACAAACAAAAGTAGGAGGGCTAATGAAAGGCTTTGAAAACTACTTGATATGCGCTATCAAAGTGTCAAAAGAGCAATGAAATTGGTCAACGTTCAAGCAAGTTGGGTTCGCTAGAAATAATGACTGCAAAACACTCCACGAAATTGGTTTCCAACCTAATAATTAATAAACCTTCCGCTTTTCGACGCACTTGCGTGATGACGATCATTTCTTATTGTTAGATCAGCTCACTCGGACGGTATTCAAACCCCATCTTACCACATCTGGAAGAGCTATTCAGAATGCTTATCACGATTCTGATGTCTGTCACTCCTAGTGTGGGTGGTCCACCATAGATGAACGAGTTGACTGAAACTTCGTCCAGAGGAGCTATTCGGAGAGAGGTACAAGCAGTTACTCCACCAATCATCTACTCTCACTAGTCTGTAACTACCTGTACCCTCAGAAGTCGATTGAAACCCTAAGACAAGTTCGCGATAAGCGCTCCAAATGTCCTTATAGGCGAAGTTTCAACCAAAATTGATTTTTTGATCCCGACTCTCTCCATGAAGTCAGAACTTTTGGCTGGTGCTGTTTTCTTAGCGTTTCTTCCAATCACAGGATCTCAAAATGAAGCTGGCTATTCTAGGTGGACTTCCGCGATAGTGTTAAGCTCAGCTTGCACACCAACACCGCTCACTTCCACAGTGATCAAGATGGCAACTTGTACAACACGGGCACAATAATGGGAAACAGCTACGTCTTCACGAAGACAATGAATCCTCTCAATGCTGAAGGTGTGTTTCTGCTCTCAATGCTGAAGGTGTGTTTCTGCATTTTCTGCGGTACAGCACATCAGTTTTAACCACTTGCAGGCAAAAAACAATAAAAACAGCAGTGAAAAGAGTCAGATTTCTGAAACTCGACCATGAAAAGAGTCAGTTTCGTAAAACTCAGCCTAAGTTAGTATTAACATTTTATTCGGAATAAGTCGAGTTCAACCGGAGAAACTGCTCTGTCACCATATAATAGTATCAAACTCTCCGAAGAATAGGAAATTGAATGAACATCGAGTAAATGAAAAGGGTCAGAAAAGTCTAGTCTCTAAGAAGTGAACTGGTGAGGTCCACTGAGCACTCTTCGTTGATAGGATGCGTTGTTGACTAAGGTTTCACGCTTGGGGGTGATGGAACTTGAAGACGAAAAGAATAAAATGTTCATGCCAGTCTTGGTCAAGGTGCAAAAATCAGAATCCTCTCACTAACTGCGACTATGCTAAGACTCGTCGAGAACTGGGTGTTGAGAAAATCATTGAAAAACTAAAAACGTTGTGAAAATTCTTCATGTGGCGTCTAAAACGATTGTCGAAAATTATGGTATATAATGAATGAAGAGGTCGTTCAGAGTACTATTCTTCCTTTGCACCTGTGGAGATTCCGCTTTTACTAAATTTTCTTAACCAAGTTAATGAAAATATCTCTTAAAGTTGCACCTACATAAACGGCCGTTTTTAGAACACCAGGAGTGCTTTTGACTCCAGATTTCTCTAGCGCATAGTAGACATGTTGCTTATTGAGTCCTTAACAGGTAACAGAATAATTCCTACTTTTGTGCAGAAAATCGTCTTCTAATTTGACCGAGAGAAAATACTGCACTAACCCGCGTAGTGTTAGTGCAGTATTTTCTCTCGGTCAAATTAGAAGACGATTGTCTGCACAAGAGTGGGAGTTATTTTGTTACCTGTTAAGGACTCAATAAGCAACATGTCTACTATGCGCTAGAGAAATCTGGAGTCAAAAGCACTCCTGGTGTTCTAAAAACGGCCGTTTATGTAGGTGCAACTTTAAGAGATATTTTCTCTGTAAATTGACGGCTGTTTTTAAAACTTATATAAGTGTTAGAAAGAGAAGATCTTGTGCTACCACATATCTAAATTTAATGCAATTTCGTTCACTGGCTACTAAGATATGGAATTTTATATGAAAGATTATCCAAAGATTTCACCATTTTTTGACCATAAAAAAATTCACCCAAAAAAATCTATGGTTCACTAATAACTTAAAGCTAAAATTTATAGCCTATATGAACAACCTAATGATGCTCTATCAGAACATCATCACCAGATAAGCAGAAGCTCAGTGGTTCCTAAGTTACGTTCGTTTAAAAATGCATATGAAAATAAGTTTAAATTTTTAAAAAAAATTCAGAATTTCCAACAAGGGCACACATTAGTGTATTTTCAATGAGAGTTATCAGAACTGTCAACTGGAATAAAATTCCTTTCGATTTCAGCGATCTGCACCCAAAAATGCAAGGTGACATATCATTTCGCGAACTACTGTACAATACCGCTCATAACTTCTGTCCCAAAACGCGTGAAACCGGCGGTTGCACGCGTTTTAGCGTGGAAATCGTTCTCAGTGAACTTTGGGCAAATTTAAAAACACCATTCGATTCGTCTTCTGATGCTGTGTTTCGCGCCGTAGGTAATACCGTCCTTCAGTGCTGCCCGTATTCATGAAAGAAAGGATACCCGAAATAACCCCCAAAATATGCTAGTTCGGCTAAAGCTCAGAGATCTCGAATTAGATAGTAACGGCGCATCCCAAAAGGTCACGTTTAAGAACGTGACCTTTTGGGATGCATAATACAATAAAAAACCGCTCACAATTACAAAATCAAAAACAAATTACTGAAAACCATCCACTTGAGGGAGAGCTTACCACGGGTAATGAGGTTAGAGATGCCGAAAGCCCTCATTCCTAAGGGCCTTGCTAGAGCTTCCAGTGCTTTACACCTTCATAAATGGGATGAAATTCAAAAGTGGGAGACGGTTGCATTCCGGGTAAATGTCGAGGAAACGCCTAAAAATCTTCCTATTGAGGCTGGGCTCTTTTCTAATCTGAGAATAACCTTTTTGTGTCCTAGCAAAGATGGGCGCTCTGTATTACTAAATATCCTATCCATTTTATCATATTTTGAAGCACAAATAAGCAAAAAATCAACTTTCTCTTCCGTAACGGAAAAGAGAAGAATCGCGGAAAGACAGGAAAAGAGACGCTGCGATCGAGTTTGAATTACCGGAAAAGCAACAGTAAATAGTGAAATAAAAACACACCCAAAAATGGATTATGTTAGGAATATTCGTTGAAATTCACTCTTGATCCTGGGGAAAGCTGTGCCCACTATGGCCGTCCGCTAGAGAGGGTTCAATAAAAGTCTCCGAACAACACCACCCTTGAAAACCGGAATATCCGGGAGGGTCAAAAACGCCGGATTTTCAAGAGTACTACGACCATTGCTGGCATTCGGCCCACATTTGCGCTTCAGCTACGAATACCTTTCGGGAAAATGGTTCAAAATTGGGAGTATAGGTAAGGTGTAGTGGTAAGGTGTGACCCATAAAAAAAGAAATAGAAAAAAACAAAAATGAAAAGCGAAAAACGGCTGAATTTCGTTGACATTCACGAAGCTATGAATCATAGAAAGTGGAAGATTATGGAGCTTTCTTGATCACAAGAGTGAAGAAGGAATATGAAGGCCTGACGACCCAAAGATAATTTTAAGTAGTTTCAAAATCGACGATAGCCGAGGGGTTTTGGGAGGGCCGGCTTAATTATATTGAAGCCTGTTTTATAAGAGGTTCTCCAGAACTCAAAATTTACCATTTTGAATAGATGGTGGGCTTATCGTTACGTCACTTCGTGATTTCTCAGTGGTCCCACCCTTTTCGTCCTGGAAGTGATGTGAAGACTAATTTTCATACAAAATCGTTAGAGACCGAAATAAATAAATTGCACCATTGTGGTACATCTGTACCTTGTTCACCAGACATTTGACAATTTGAAGTTTTGGCAAAATGAGCTCCACAAAGTTTTTATTTTCAAGGTGCATCAAGCAGTCATAGCTTAGATCAGACGGAAGTGTTGGCAACGATTCCTACCACCGATCGCTGGGCACCGGGATACTACCATTCGTTCGGAATCTCGGACAACTTTTTCATTCTGTTCGAGACACCCGAACGTATCAGTCTACTGCGATTACTGATGGGGTGAGAAGTTCTCTAGTAAAATGCATCATAATTCCACTTGTATGCAGTATGAAAGCTAAGATAGAAAGAGATTACAGCAGTGCGTGAAACTACATGTTGAGAATAGACGTTTTGTGATCCTCTCATTCCCGTGGTCTCCTTATCATCCTCTTCCATCACCGCCTCTTCTATCTCTCCACAAAGCTCTACATTTCTTTTCATCTTCTGGGATAGTTCAATAGTTCCAGATCGAAACTCCAAATACGTGAGTTAAGGGAGTCCGATATGCCGCCGATTTCCTAGGGATCTCTTCATTTTGCAGTAATTTCAAGTGAAAAAGACCTTTGCGCGAATTCGTGGAGCTTCTTGCCATAATATAGAAACTGAAGTCAGGTTTAGAATTTATAAAAGCCCATTTTATTATTATCACCAGTAAAAAAATAATAACAATGATAATAACAATGATAGTGATAACAATGATAATAACAATGATTAATAATAATAACAATAATAACAATAATAACAGATATTTTGCCTCGAATTTCAGGTCGTTGGTCGCTACGTCGTTCAACGACTGCATGTACTGGGACGACCATGTGGACGTTAACGTGATTTTGTTCGACAGAGTGAACAAGAAGGCCTTCGACAGAAAGGTTATGATGATTATTTGGATGATTCATATAATTTGCGTCAGCATAGCAACCGCCGAAATCTGTCATAAGTCCATATCTCCTCATTATTCATCGACGGCAGTTGCATCCGACTCATTGCAAACTTCATGAAAGGTGCACTATCAGGCCACTCGAGCAAGTCGCAGCCCTCAATCCTAATCCAAAATACAATCAACGAACTTTATAATCTATCACACAGCAAGGAATTGGCTAGCCGGCCACCTGGCTGTTGTCGAAGAATTTCCAGTTTCCAGAAGGATGGGCGTGCTAAAAAAAGAAATCAAATTAAATCCTTCTCTAAAATCTCAACAAACTCACATCGATACTTTCAGGTCACATCGGACCCATTTTTCACCTTTCACCATGCCAATGCATACGAGAAAGACGGCTTCCTTGTAGTGGATTATTGTAAGATCCTTGAACCTGGTAACTTCGACGATCTTCTCATGGAGCACATGCGTACTGGTGCGTTCTGCTCAAAGGTTGGTAACAGTCTACCTACCGTAATCCCTAACAAACAGGTAGTTTGGTCCATTCCAAAACTCACTGCGTATGTCTTAACGCAGCTGTTGGTCATCCACATCGATTTCCACCCCAGTCAATAGAGAAGAGCATTTTGAACTTATTGTCGGACGTTCTTTTGGTATTTCTTTCGTTCATTGTTCTTCTGTAAACTATAAGTTTTGACAGACTTTGAGCCCTAGAGTCTCCCGGAAAACCCAGAGTCCAAAAATTCGAAAGTTATGGGTTTCAATCGTTCAAGCTTCCAGTCGAGCAGCAGAAAATTCCCTTTTTGAAGAACGGTTTCGTTTCGAAAAAAATTTCCAAAAATGTTACGGTTCTGGGAGTTCTGCAGAAATTTTCGTCAACATTCACCGAACGAATTTTTCAGAATTCCTCCTTCAGACCGCTTCTTCATCGAATGATCATACCACTAAGTGTGGGTGCTGATTGTAAACCCGGCGATGATTTACTAAAGAACTGCTCGTTTGCTGGCGACTGTCACGCGATTCTTCGAGACGATGGCAGTATTCACTGCACTGACATGAAGCTATGCGACATCAGTGAGCTTATTAGTATTTCTCTGTATCGATCGATTATCACATTACAGAGTATTGATTCCAGTCATGGAATTTCCACGCTATTGCTACGACCTCAACATGAAGGATTACCGCTACGTTTATGGTGCCTGTATCATTCACAATGAGGATGATAAACATGGAGTGAGATCTCTTTCTTGTCGTGCTTAGATCGGGTCCTCTAGGGAGGTGAAACGTCTGCTGTTTTTTGAAGGTTCACAGCTAGAACTGCTTTTAAAGAATAAGTTTCCACATCGGTGCTGACTTCATAAGGAGCAGAAGTTGGTTCTCTGATTCGTGAGATTCACCAACTAGAATTGAACTGCGAATAATGAAAGCCGGTACCTCACCTACATATGTGTGCGCGCATGGTACACTGGTAAGGAGCGCTACTGACACCCTCACGGTCGAACCATCGGCTAACCAAGCCTTCATTCTTTCGTGGTCGGGTATATTGTTACCAGACTTGTCTGGAAAGGTAAGGAAACTGATTTAGTACAGCAATTGGCCCCCGCAAGTCATTATATAGGCCAAACACGCGTGTGGCTACTATTCTGAATGAAATAATGTGATGCGGCGCGTCCTTAGAACACTGATCAACACCGACACCTTTACCTTTGCCTCAACTATTACCTATAATAGCGGCTTCCAGGTCGTGAAAGCAGATCTAAAAGATGGAACCCACAAGGTCTGGTACAAGGACAATTTTGATCAGATATGTGCTGAACCGATCCTTGTGAATCGCCCAGGCTACAGCAAAGAGGATGAAGGTTAGTTGATTGCTGCATACATATTTCAGTCGCCTTGACTGTGCAAAACGTTCACAGCATTGCTAAAGCAGTCAATAGTGATTAATTGAAAATATGTTGTGCAAATCAACTATGGCAGGACCCGTCCGGAATTGTATTAGGGTGTACAATATACATAGATATGTATTTATGGGACACCCTAACGGAGGAGGCCTTTTCTGTTGTTTCCTTTGACTTCTCCTCTACAGCTTCTTGCTTTCCCGTTCTCCTTCCACCCTCTTCGTTCCAATCTATTCCAACGTGTGAGCAAACCCTAAATGTCACGTTAGAAGATGAGAAATGGCTCGAGAAGTGGAAAGACTTACCGGGCGAGATAATCAAATGCTTTCAAGGTGTGCTGCTTGTTCCCGTGGTGACAAACAACGAAAAGGACGTGCCCTATGTTGTGGTGCTCGACGCGGAAACAATGGAGGAACAGGGACGCTACATCATTCCTCAACCACGAATTCCTCTCGGATTCCACTCGCATTACGTCGAGCGACAAACGAAATGAAGTATCCGGCTTCCTCCCTCTGTCTGACTTCTTCAGACTGCATTTGTTCCCTTTGTATTTTCTGTACTTATCGATGTGTGCGATGTTATGAGAGTCGCTCAGTGCCTACCATGTTCCTGACCTTCTGATCGTTTTTCTCAAATCGTGCACGCCATTATGTTTGTCATATTTCTGCTGAATGATTCGGGATGAAAATTGAATTACGTCGTGAAATCATCAACCTAATCGTAATTGGCGTTTCGAGCAGCAGAAGGATAAAGGTTCAAGGAATTGCGTCGGCCTGTGGGCGCGCTGTAAACAGTGGCATTCAAAGCAGTGTGAAAGCTTTGATCTAAGGTAAAGCCAAAGATGTCGACATTGATCTGCCCTTTAAGAACGAGGTATTTCTGTTCCAATCACAATGCTAGAGCTATGGTGAATGTGTGTTTGGCCTGTACAAGGATGTGCGGGGTCCAGCCGCTATACTACGCCATTGTCTTTACCTTCCCACAGAAGTCTGGTACCAGTTGAACCCTACCCCGGAGGGATGGAAGGCTTGGTTGGCCCGGGATAGGATCGATCGCTTGAACGTGCTTACCACTGCATCACGCGCGCCCTGAGCGTTGATGTACATATTTCCTGTTAGTCATGGAACCTAAGTCAAAGGACTGCATTAAGTACAGGGTGCGTCAAAAGCGTTTCGACTCAGATAATTGGCCGCCTTAACGGCTATTTTGAAACAAATGGAACGAAATTTACAACGTTTATTACTTTAGGCTTTGTACGCATAAAAACATAGATAGGCTTCGAAACGGCCTCCTTTGGCAGGCCGTTTCGGCGCTCAGGCCTTAAGTCTCTTAGGGAACGCATCTACAGCGTCGCGCCACCGAAGGATTCTGTTCGCCGATGATTACGTTTTCACGACTGAACAATTTCTCAATTACCAAAATGACAGGATTCTTGCCAAAACTATCGGAGAAGCTACTCAACACGGGTATGTGGCGGAAAGATCAGGACATTCGAAGTTCGTGATGGTTTTCGCAGGGATAACAGCAGATGGGAAAACACCACCGATTTTTGTTGAAAAGGGCATCGAAATCGACAGCCACAAGTACCTCAAAGACAAGAAATTCTTTCCTGGGCTTCTCAGCACTTCGAAAACGCCACTTGGACCTATCAGCATGACCTTGCACATGCCCACAGGGCCAAAGTCATACCGAAGTGGTGCGCCGACAACTTTCCCGATTTCATCTCAGCAAAAGAGTGGTCACCACACAGCCCGGACCTCAATCCGATGGATTTCTCAATCTGGTCTATATGTATTAAAGAGCAAGGCCTGCGCAATACCGCACAGGGACACTGAGTCGCTCAAACGAGCTTTGAAGAAAGCCTGGGAACAATCAATGAAGAACTCCTGCGCGCCGCTGTAGATGCGTTCCCTAGGAGACTTAAGGCCTGTGTTCGTGCCAAATCAGGATGTTTCGGAAGTTACCTATGTTTTTGTGTTTACAATGTCTAATGTAATAAAAGTTATGAATTTCATTTCATTTGCTTTAGAATAGCCGTTAAGGCGGCCAATTATCTGAGTCCAAAGACTTTTGACGCACCCTGCGCATCAGCTGCCTAAGGCTATTCCGCTGCTGTGCTAAAATTTGCACTGTAATGGAGCTACGTTGCTTATTTATCTGTAACAGGTTGGTTTCACGATGTGAAAGAGAACAACTATGAGGTTGAGAATGAAACTGCTCCAAAAAGGACAAGGTTTGAACGCATTCGAGCTCCAGTACTCCAGCATCACAGCTACGAAGCATAATTGTGAGTTGGAAAAGATGCAAAATTAAGGTTGGAAGATTACCCACGACATGTCCCATACAGAGCATAGAACTTGGGTCACTGCACATAATAATTTGCTTGGTTATAAAAGCACGTTTAACTATCTGAATAAGTATAGAACGGTAGATGCGAAGTGAATAGATTGAGCTCCCTGTAGCCGAAAGCGCCACTGGACCGGTATTGGTGAACAAAACGCGAATTACGACACAATAAGGAGATGCTCCTCCTATAGTGAATGACTTCTATTAGGTTGTAAACCTTCCGATTGAATATTTTTCATCACATAGTGAAACCTGGACTGGAGCTTCTGTATTTCTCTTTCGATAACATTTCAGTGGGGTAAAGCTGTCATAACTATTCATCACCAACCCGATTTCATTCAATTTCCTCGAAATATGAAGCCTAAACCATACCAACTGCATCAGTTCAATGGACTTCGACTAAGGCATACTGCTGTAGTGTCCAAAAACGAAATTCTGCGGTGTGTGGTAGTATGGGAAAGGAAAAGTTCTTTATGAAGAACTTCATGATCATGAATAAAGCGATGGATTTTCATGCATATGATTTTCATGCAAAATACCTACCGGCAGGAAGGCGATACATAGTCGTTCAACAACGTTCCATTTACACCCCATACTTAATTGGGAGGTCCACAAACTGTTTGTACCTGATGATAAGTAGTTACTACATACAGTAGCGGCCAAAAATCTATTAACACTCGGCCGCGCAGAAATTTTCACCCTTCTTTGACCAGCAGCCCACGAAAGAGTTCGGAACTTTCGAGGAAGCTGTGCACAGTTTCTTATAGAGCAAATCTCACTCTCCATGTCCTCTCGTCTTTAAACCTCGGCATTACGATGATGTCTCAATATGATTTACTTCTGCCGCTCGAGGTTGTTAGGTGGTAACACTTTATTAACGGCCTAATTGTTAGGTGGACGATTGAGGTGCGTTTCTTTCTTTCAAGTGACTTTCCTCTGTATTCTTTCTACATCTCGTCAGAAATGCTAGGATGAACGGCTTTTGGTAGGCCAGTCTGGTAAGTCACTAACTTCGATGTGTGTTCAGGCCTCCGAAGACGACGGGAAGGTCGAAACGTTAGGCCGTTAATAAAGTGTTACCACCTAACAACCTCGAGCGGCAGAAGTAAATCATATTGAGACAAATCTCACTCTTTCATACAATGTACAAAAAATTTCCAGATGTGCTGAATCTAAAGAAATATAAGAGGTTTTTTGAGACATACATTTTTCCTCACTCAAAAATTTACTTTGGTGACTTGTAATTTTTCCGCAAAGAGATGTGAGGGAAAACTAAATAAATTTTTAGACAGTGCAAACAATTCTCTTTCAAAAGGTGTATTTAGTTTTCAACGCTTCTTTCAGATCCAGAATTACAGACAATTTCAAAGGGAAAACTCAAGAAGAAATGCAACACTACAGGGCGTCTCAAAAAATGTGCTCACTGTTTGAGGAGCCATAAGTTTACTGATAGTGAAGATCCAAAGATAGGTTATAAGCCATACGAAAGCACATGAGAAGCACATCTCGTGTCATATTACTGGTGTGGATTGCGCCATGCACCTTTGCAAGGGACCCATTTTTACACCAGATTGATGGTGCGTAAGATAAATATCATCGGTAAATCCACGATAGTGTATTTAATACTTGTAGAAGATGTTCGCAGACAAGCGATGTGCAAAACAGAGAATGATTGAGAAGTTTCTACTTCAATAGACCGCGATTCGCGGAAGCTATCATAAGCTATCATCCTCGCCACTTGCTGTTTTTTTTTTGAAAATTCATGGCGTCCTGCGCTGACAAGGTATCCTGCTCAAGATTCCTTTGTATAGGTAATCCAACACGTAGAATGCTATGGTGTTCTTTTCCACCCTCGAGATCGCGCTGTTGGTGCACTATCAACAAAATGTTGAACGGAGTTATAGTCTTGCAATACTCCCCTAGTTCAAATTTTTTACAAATTCATGGCTTGCGACGAGACGAGATATCTTCTTCAAATTTTTTTCATGATAGTATCAAATTATGTGAAATACGATGATTGTGTTTTCTGTCTTCGAAAGCGCGCTCTTGGTGAGCTATTAGGGAAATTTGGTGCGGACCCATAATTTTGCACCACACTGCCTGTTGGAAATTTGTTCAAAAATTCCTGTCATCTTGCGTTCACGAGGTATTTTGCATTTGCTGAAAGTTATTGCATAAAGACAGTAAGGCATGGGAAACAGAATGGTTATATTATCTGGCTCACTCAACGCAAAATGGGTGAAATACCGAATAGTTCACTGAAAAGAGTGTAATTCTGGATTTATTTAGAAAAGTTAAAAACAGAATATAACATATGAAAGAGAATTGTTTGCACTGCCGGAAGGTTTGTTTAGTTTTTTCTCACAGCCGTTTGCGAAAAAATTACAAGTTACCAAAGTAAATTTTTGAGTGAGGAAAAATGTATGTCTCAAAAAACCTCTTATATTTCTTTAGATTCAGCACGTCTGGAACTTTTCTGTACACTGTATGAAAGGAGGAGATTCGCTCTATAACAATTTGTGCACAGCTTCCTCGAAAGTTCCGAACTCTTTCGTGGGCTGCTGGTCAAAAAAGGGTGAAAATTTCTGCGCGGCCGAGTGTTAATAGATTTTTGGCCGCTACTGTATGTACATAGAGATTTTACAATAACTACTGAGCTATTCTATCAGGAATCCTATGGCCTGTATGTAAAAGCGTAAACGGGATAGAGTACGTTACCTGCCCATAGACATCCAAGCAATACTTCGTAACAGTCACGTGTTGGAAGAAAAATTCAGAGTATGACTGAACGTCGGTAACCTAACCCAGCCTACTCTCCAGACATAACTCCGAGCATGGGTCCATCTAACATGGATTTCCCCATTTCTCAGGAGTCGAGCGTCAGCAACGATCAGCGAGCAGTGACGAGGTGCTTAATCATTATTTGAATACATTATGTTTTCCGGTTTTTTCGTGAAAGAAAGGTAGTCCAACTAAACGACACTGTCTAGGCCAAATACACGTTCACCATTTGCGTTCTCCATTCAATTCTGAATGGAACACGAATGCGGCGGAGTGTCCATAGGGGATTAATCAGCGCCGACCCATTTACCATTTTAGAGAGAAATTTCGAAAATTCAATCGATGTAGCTAACTTTCTTTGCACTGTGGCTTCGCAGTCAGAATCCCAAACCTTGCATTTTGTCAAAATCGTAAATTTGTAAGGAATTCTGATAAACGTCAGTTTGATCATTTCTGTTTAGTATGTAGAAACACAATCGAAATTGTCGTTTGCTTCACAATTTTTCCATTCTTGCGTCGCATTTGGCGCTAGTAGATTGTCGCTTAACATTGTCGCATCCAATGTTCATTGCCGGTTTGATTTCTTATTAGCTATTCGAATTTTATTCTATCAGTTATCTATTGAGATGAATAGAAGCAGGACTCTAACGCTGCAATCGAATGCGCCTTTACCCTTTACCATCAAGTTGAAACACATGTTATGCGACTTCTTAGTGTTGATTTAACCATAACGAAGCTCTCCTAGCTCCCCCCCCC
Source organism: Nippostrongylus brasiliensis (assembly GCA_030553155.1). Classification (NCBI taxonomy): domain Eukaryota; kingdom Metazoa; phylum Nematoda; class Chromadorea; order Rhabditida; family Heligmosomidae; genus Nippostrongylus; species Nippostrongylus brasiliensis. The sequence goes on from CP130734.1 coordinate 27,869,500, forward strand.
CTTTATTTTCCGCTAGTCATGGTGTGGGACCTATCTCAGAAAACGGCTATCTTACTATATCATGGCAGACCTCTGATAACGTAGTTAAGACGTACGCGGAATGGGAAACTCGGCACATTCGGTTATCGGAACCGAAAATTGAGATGACATCATTACGAACACCTGAAAGAGCGCACGGTACTGCAGATATGATTTCAACGCACAGCAGATGCATTATGACAAACATAAAAAGCTCTTCTATTGCTTAGTCATCTTCGAGAATCTTTCGAAACACCGTCCCTTCGGAATTACACGAAAAAGTCATTCTTTCGGGTAATTTTCAAATAGCCGGAGGCAAATTTTTCAATACGAAGGAGCCATGCTCGAAAAAAAAGGTTCAATGTGGTGCCTAGAACTCAATAGGCTCCAAAACTTTCAGCTGACTTGTCAAAGTAGGCTTGGTGACTCACTCTCCCCTATATATGTACCATTTGCATTTAACACAATTCAATTGTAAGCAGAGTAGTTCCACAGTCACTGTGTCGTTTTGATGTAAAAGCTAGTTCTGAATAGCTTTACAATAGCTTCACGACAAGCTGAGCATTTTCTTTTTAAAGAGTCTTTTTTGAACCCGTTCCGTTTGAATAAATGTTGATTGTGCCGAGTTATCGACGTCTACGCTACTCTTTAAAAAGAAAATGCTCAGCTTGTCGTGAAGCTATTGTAAAGCTATTCAGAACTAGCTTTTACATCAAAACGACACAGTGACTGTGGAACTACTCTGCTTACAATTGAATTGTGTTAAATGGAAATGGTGGGTGACGGACGTTTGGGCCGAATCGTAAAACGACGCCATACAGGTGACAATACCTGCGGCGTTTCTCGGTCTGCGGACTGTCTGGTCTCGGGCTGGCCCGTCCACCATGGCTACACCGCGATGCGGCGGACCACACCGCCCTGATGACCCGACGTCGTAGAGTGAGCCACGAAGGTCGACCAGGCTGGATGCTTTGGTAATTGATTACTTACCTCAAAACAATAACAAAAACTACATGAACGCTCGAACCAACACAAATGCAACATGATTCCGCAACAAAATTTCGAGCTCTATTTAATGAGCACATCCGTAGGTTTGCTTATTGTACCATTAAGAAGAAAATTTCAAATTTGGAAAGCGAAAGTGTAGGTTCACGTTTTCTGTTTTCGTTTTGTTTTGAAGTTTTGTTGTACTACGTCGCGGCATACCACAAGGAAGATCGTTTGAAAATGTAAATGTATTCTTGTATAGTGCAAAGCAATGTATTTTTCATGAAGTTCAATCCATAGTCAATTTCATCTGAAGCATTTCACGTTTTGCAAGAATAAAAGACTGCCGTAACAGAAACACTATGCGAAGCCTACATTCCTAATTTGAGAATGTGAAATATGTCAAGATGGAGGTGATATGATGTAAAGAATAGCCAAGGTTCACTGCTTAGTGACAGACTTCCGAAGATCTACATTTTCGCTTTCCAAACCTAGGATTTTCTTCTTAACGGTACCTTAAGCAAACGTACGGATCTGCTCATTAAATAGAGCTCGAAGTTTTGTTGCGGAATCGTGTTGCATTTGTGTTGGATCGAGCGTTCATGTAGTTTTTGTTATTGTTTTAAGGTAAGTAATCAATGACCGAAGCATCGAGCTTGGTCGACCTTCGTGGCTGACTCCACAACGTCGGGTCATCGGGGCGGCGTGGTCCGCCGCATCGCGGTGTAGCCATGGTGAGCGGGTCAGTCCTTGCCCACGCGGTCCGCAGACCGAGAAGCGCCGCAGGTATTGTCACCTGCATGGCGTCGTTTTACGATTCTGCACAAACGTCCTCCCCCCCAAACGGAACCCAACTATTCGCTTCAGAATATGATCGATACAATTCATTCTCAAGCTCATAGTTGTCTTCCTCAATGCTCTAGGTCCCCCTTTCTCGGAAAACTAATTAGTGACACCTCCGTCCGTTACATTGGAAATTCGGGATCGGGGTTAGGCAACGGTAAGTCCTTATGAAATGAAAATTCATGTTGTTCGAGAACCACTGTCTCAGCTTGATATGGTGTCTTCAGATAAAGGCAGCGCGGACTCAGCGGCACCATGGTCACAACGCAGTTTTTTGTATTCACGTTATGCTATGCAAATAAACCGCAAATGTTTGAAAACTTCCATCTAATAAATCTGGAGCATTTTCACCAATAAACTACATAGGGTTTACCTCCAAATTGGCAAGCTGCTCGTTGAACTGAGGATCTAAACCTAACTTCAAAGTTAGACCGTTCCCAGCCTCGCGGAAATTGTTACAGCTGCGCTTTTGTATGAAATTTGCTCGCTCTTTTTAGGAAAAGGTACAGTGGTAGGAGAAGCTATCGACATCCGCACTGTCAAGCGATCGATCCCATCCGAGCCTTCCAAACGCCCATACCTTTATCCTACGGGTCGGGAAAATTGGTGCCAGACTTTCCTGGGAAAGTAAAGACACTGCTTTGATATTGCGGCTGCCCCCCCCCCGAAGTCATTGTACAGGTCAAATACGCATTCACCATGGCTCAACGATTCTAAATGGAACACGAATGCGGCGGCGCGTTCTTAGGGGACTAAAGAACGCCGATACGTTTATCCTTATCTTTATAGATTCAACTCCTACGCCGCTCACTGCCTAGGTTGGCATTCAGTGCCAATCATTCACTCGTGTACTCGCGTAAAACTACGTCCTGTTTCCGATAAGCGGAAGACACCATGAAGTCGCCTCTGTGAGAAATCTCATAAAAGCGCCTAGCACGTAGATAGCGTGCGTGGTTTGGCTTCGTCGTTAACGATCGCGCCTCTAATAAACAAAACTACACTATGTGGGAAACATTGGCGACGAAAGCAAACTATGAAGAAAGTCGTGCGCGCTGTAGATAATGAAGGAACCAATTTACGTTAGAGATGATCACAGAATTGACCTGAAATATACCCAAGGCGGTGTTGATGAATTAAGGTCAGGCGATTCGGGGTACATCTGAAGGTTAATAGTGCGTTTGCCAATTGCGAAATTCAGGACAGCCTCGCTTTAATCACAGTTCACATAGTTTTCAGTTGCTCTCATGCTCCAATATTCTCAATTAGCGTGTGGGGCTGCCATAACAGAGACGTTCATTCGTCCACTCCTAAATTCCGGATTGAAAAAGCTAGTCTAATCATGATATTCAAAATTCTTACTAAGCTGACTGCACTGAACCTGCTACTTTTGCTTGGAGTTTCTCTGGTTGACATCCAGCGAGGGGGACTTCAACTGCACGCGCAAGTGTCGAAGGAGTGGAGAGAATATATTTGATTCTCACAAGCGACAAAAGGTGCTCCTGGGTCTCTAGAAGCTACCGAGCAGGTGCAAGATCGGCGCAGCCCTACGGCAGCGGGTGTCTGCCCGTAAGGAAGGCCATGAGACACAAAGGCATTGCGGGAATAAGATACCCAGGACGTGGACATGAAAAAGCTATAGGTGGAGCTGAAGGAGCTATAATAGGTGGAGCTGAGAAGAGACCGGCACAAGGACGTCAGAGACGCTAGGTGGACAGCTCCAGTGCACCGTATCTCGAGGTCTGAGAGCCCGCACTCGTCGAAGGTTGAGCGACGGTATCAAGAACGACCACAATTAGCTTGAAGAAGCGCTCCATGATCGCTCCGTGGATAGGTGTCAGGGGCGACTGCTGTATCACTGGTCGTCCCGTTGATCATCACTCAGCTAGAGCGGGCGCCAGTTACGTCTGCATTTGTCCCAAGGTAGACCAGTGGGTCCTGCTCGCTCGAGGAGCACGAAGAGCATCGAATCTATCATTCAGAGACTTGACGAAGAAGTCCGACCAGCGCAAGTGTGGGCGAGCCGGTGTTCTTCTGACGTCGCGTGGAATCCAGTCAGTAACAGCTCTCGTTCAGCGGTCGCCGCGGAATCGCATTAAGGGGCTTGCAGACCTGACGACGCGACGTCGGGCAATCTCGTCCATCACGTGCAATGCAGTGTGTTGAGTGTACTCTATACTCAGCTCACTGCATTGCACGACGGAACTCCGTTGGACGAGAATACTCGTCCAAGCGTGTGCACTTATAACGGGGAATTCGACGCGCAAACTGCCCGTCGTCGAGTCTGCAAGCCCCTATACGTGTCCCCCCCACATGTTCTTCGACAACTTGGCCCATACAACTGCGTCTCTAATCCTCGACTGTCGACGTAGCTCGGAGCTCCGTATGCCGTCTCTCGCCTGTATGAAGCGAGTCACTCCGAGCATCCTTCTCTCTATACTTCATTTCCAGGATTCTGAAGCGTACGTCAACGCAGGAAGAACCGTAGAGTCGAAAAGATGGGGCGGAGTCGGGCGTTCTTCGTCTTCCTCACTACTTCTTCAACACTCCTGAATGCGCCCCAAGCCGCTGGTCTCCTCCTGACCAGCTCTGGGCTATGGACTCAAGTCGTTTGTCACGCTGATTTCCCGTCTTAAGAGCACATAGACACAGTAACACAACCAATAAACCAGCATCTATAAGGTCATCGAAAAAGTTTATCGCCACTTTTGCCATTCAAACGTTATGTTATTTTGTTGCGGGACGGTTCGACGAATGTCTTGGATAGATCAGAATACGCCATTGGAGATTTTGAAATTTCTTCCAAGATTCCTTATCAATAGGTGAATGCGCGAACGGTTGCTCCGTCACCATCGAAGTGGCTACGTCAAACATCGTTGGTGGCAGTAGCATCTGTAGGTAGCAGCTCATAGCGAATGCCTCATTCGTAGTTCACCTGCACACCGATCCTGTCCCATTTAAAGTAGAGTTGCGGATTTTGAAATTTTCGCTGGTTTGTAGCAAGTGAGTAGCAGATTTGGCATGTGATTGGTGCACACTACCTGCGCCTTGGTGACATTAACTGAATTGCCTGCTAATGAAAATTTCTTCGCAAAAACGAGATGGTCATGCATGCACTCGTCTCCATCTGTAGGTGGTGGCCGCTAAGGCATACTGCATTCATGTGCACTGCCTATTTGCCTTTCTAAAGCCTCGGAGACAGGCAGCTTGTGTGGGTATATGGCTCTCGAGTCGTTCTATCAACTTATAGGTACTGCGCCGGCCATCCTCTGAGCCCTGAAGAGCCACTAAATCCATAGCAACTGCCTCTAGAAGAGCCACTAAATCCATAGCAACTGCCCTCCCCGACTGCCGTTGCTCCTTGAAGCCCAAATGGGCCTTTTTGAACATACGAAAATAAACCTTTGCAAGGTTAAGAAAGTCGATTGAGGGACCTGGCATGATTCGTAAGCCATTAACTGAGCTTCCTTCAATACACTGTTTTATAAGCTCGTGAAGAAAAATCAGTTCAAGGTACCTGCAATCAATATCGATTTTCTCTGCAATACCTGTAGGGCTGAACCAGAACAACGGTAATATGTGTGGCATATACATAAGTCATCCTACTTAAGGGTCATGAAGTCGAGAACATCTTTATTATGAACAGCTTTAACCATAGACAAGCGAAGAAGAGAGATGTTTCATCTGAACGGCTAGGCAGTAGCGATAGTAGGTAGCAGTGTCCTCCCTGCATATTGTATTTCCGTTCTTCTAAACTTTAGAATTGTCTGTTGTGTGATGAAGTAATCAAGTGCGCGTAGGGGAGAGTCTTAGTTTTGAATAAGAAATTCGACCACCCAGGCTCTGACAAAGGCGACGTCACCGAAACGTGAGCCGAATGATAAAATTATCAATCTCGATCAATCGCTCAACAAATTTCGAAGCGCCATGCTGACAACTCCTAACAGGATAACATATGTTGCTGCACTTTGGTTGTGGAAAGAGAGCACTGCTGTGGATAATGAGGAACAGTTGTTCAAGAGCCAAATCTGACCAAGCTCAAAATTCAAGAGAAAAAGGCCTGCTGCGCATTCACAGAATTACTCAGAGAATTTTTGTGGAGAAGCCGACACTTTCGGTTAGAGACTGCTGATGTGTCACCGTCTTCGGTCGCAGGTCATAAAGCTTATCGCAGTTTCGGCAGAAGTTCGCCGCTACTTAAAGCTGATTAAACCGTGAACAAGTCGTTTAGCAGCCATGCAACGCCACAATTCTGCCACGCTTCTGCTTCTTGGTGAGAGATAGCTATTTGCTCACGCTAAATTTATTCGGCTCAATCTTAATTAGGCATCCGAGGACTTTCACTGCGACAATGATGATGGTCAATGCGCTATAATTGAGTCGGAAAACTAAGCCTTGAGCGGTCTCTTCGAGACTCGAGAACACGTACCAAAGAAATTACAGATAAGAGAGCTAGTCCGTCCGAAATTTTCCTTTTCTAAGAATTTTGAGCGTCCCTATTTCTCATACTAATCACAGATTTGGGGTTCTTTACTATCAGTTCTTCTTATAGTAGATGAAATCGTCACTGACCTTTCTTCGCTGTTTCAGTTCCATACATAGCCAAGCGATGGTCAGCGATAGAAAATTTCAGACCACTTTGCTTGAAGGTTTCAGAATTCTTGACAAACGGTATCTACGACTGATAACATACGGTACATGCAGGTGTTTCTGAAAGTTTCGTTATAACTGGTATTTATAGTCAAGCAGCCTTCGTCACTTTTAATCGCTATGTCAATTCTACAAGAGTAGGTTTCTCTATGTGCCATGAAGCTAAAATTGTTGGTGAAAAGTTTGAAGTTGTGGTGAAGTTTATTGCCATTTACAGCTTAGTTAGGGTCGTGGTGCAGTGGTAAAAGGCGCTGACGGTCGAGCGATCGATCATGGCTCGGGCTAACCAAACCTTCCAACCATCCGGAGGCGGGTAAATTGGTACCCGACTTGTCTGGAAAGGTGAAGACACTGACTTGATATAGCGGCTGACCCCCGCACGCCGTTGTATAGGCCAAGCACCCATTCACCATGCCTCTACGATAGGGGACTGATCAACGCCGACACCTTTACCTTTACAGCTCTGTTCCCGAATCTAGTCCTCAGCGGCTGTCACTTTTTTTTCGAGACCTCATTTGCAAAGAAAAAAGTCAACAAAATATAAGATAAAAGTTAAAGGTGCCAGTGTTGATTGTTTCCCTAAGGATCCGCCGCCGTATCTATGTTCCATTCAAAGGCGTAGAGATATGTTGAAAACATACATGGCTTTTACGATGACTTGCGGAAGCCGTTTTACCGAGTCAGTATCTTTACCTTTCCAGAAAAGTCTGGTATCAATTTACCCGACCCCATAGAGAAGAGAGCTTTGTCGCGAATTTAACTAACGGGCTGATCAGCACCGCCCACTTTGTGACGTCATGAGGGAAATCTCATACTACACTTACAGGATTGTTGGTCTACACATGTGGTGCCCGTAACATTCTCGATGGACCGACAGCGGTAAGTTGATTTCTATGCTATTTGCACCGGGAAATCAGACCACCACTAAATAACGGAAAAATCGTAAAGAATAATACTTCTGAGACTATGTCGAAGTAGGTACTTTCACGCAATACCCCTAACAGCATGCAGTGATCCTCGAAAAAACGACTCTCCTTTGTTTTTTTCTGAGTTCGGTCATTTGGGGGCAGAACGAACGTCCTCAGTTCCAGTCTGAATATAGTACGAAACTTAGGACGAAGTTCGGCTAGTTCTAGCTAGAGACATCATGCTTTACAAGTAATTTCGTTTGCTAGAGTCGTCTTCTGTAGCTAGAAAATAAAATAACATGGCGTTAAAAGCTCCGACTCCACTGACCGGGTTCTGGGTCGAAAAAAATAAATTTTGCCTATCGAGTTTGATCGCGAATCTGACGTCTGTTTACCGAATTTCGGACGGGGACCACACATATTATTGATTTCAATTTAAGAGGTCAAGTCGAAATTCTAGATTTCGCTCTAACTTAGTCCAGGTATGTCGTATACTGTATCGAATTTCGCTCGATTTCGGCCACTATGGACAGATTCGGGTAAACATTGAGGGGGGTGATGGCGCGGATGAGCACCTTCTTGAATGAATCAGCGTTGCAAATGACCCATCTAGACAAAGTTTCAGCCAAATCGATATTTCTACCGGACCACACAATTTGACGAGATGGGTGGAATGCTGTCGAAATTTGAAAAACGGACCCCAGCTTCGTGATCAGTGCCCAAAATAAACCCCACAGGCGAAGTTTCTGTCAAGATTAATTTTTTCGCCTAAGCTTGGTCGGTGGAGTTGGATCTACTAACAAACGAATCAGACTCGGGATTAATTTGTTAGATCGTTGAGGGCGCTGGATAATTCAAGAGGATGGTACTGCTTTCTGAAACATAATATATAGAACTGGACTATCGTGAAGCCTATCTGATCTTTTTTTTAATTTTGTGCGGATGATTTCGTATACATGTATTTATTGCAGACATACGGCCCCGAAACCAGTTCAGCTACTCCACCGTATCCTACCACCGGGCCTGGGCCAACTACATCTCCTCAACCAGCAACAGCAACTACACCTCCACCTGTGGTTGTGAACCAATGCGATTGCACCGACAAGAACATATGGCTGGACATATTCTTCATCATCGACGCCTCCTTTGCCATGACCAGCACCGGATTTGACGGCGTGAGTGGCGAATTTTATCATATCATATAACAATGGTTAATGTAAGTGGGCAGGCCGGTGGATGAGGAAGGTTTGGACCGGTTGGCAGTTGGCGGTCCGCCGTCTGACCAGGTGACCTTACATACGGATACGGAGCCGTGGTTTACCGTAGCAGCTCGAGCCACCGCACCCGCCGCGCCACCCCGTCGGACGCGAATAGCTGAGCCAGGCATAGACGTATTTATGGTGACGACAGTGACGCGAGAAACCAGAGTGCTCCACTGAAGGAGCACGGTTGGAATGAGTGTTCACAATACCCGATTTCGACGACTTCTGAGCCTACTTCAGAGAACTTTTAAGGCATTGAACCCCACTTGTTTCTGGATCAGAATTCTATGCTCTTTCTAATCAGCGTAACCAGAACAAGATCTGAACAAACACTAAAATTCAATTTCATGTCTTAAGAAAAGAAACTGAGCGCTGTGAATATAAGTTGAAACAAAGTACAATTAAAGAGTAAACTGTTCCCATGTTCGACTCTCGATGAATCTCGCCATGATGGGGAGTAGTTGTAGGTTTGAGGTTGAAGCTCGAAGTCCGAGATTGGTACAGATATTTATTGAACAGACTGACGTTTCGGGGTGTATCGCCTCCTTCAAAGTCTGAAAAAGTCCAACTATACATCAAGACTACTAGATCAAACGTCGGAACGAACTTTGCGAAGGTTGATGACCTCATGAACCGCAACCCTTCCAGCACCGAAAAACTAGAACAAGTCCACGCTAGGAGACGAAGAGACCAAAAGAATTCTAAATATAAATATCGGTACCAATCTCGGACTTCGAGCTTCAACCTCAAACCTACAGAGTAAACTGTGTTCAAAATATCGCAAATCCATAAAGGAGCCCCCAAATTTTCTCCGACTCTGGAAATAAAATCGAACGCTGAGAATAAACTCGCGGACAAAGCACAATTGATCAGTATAAGGTAAAGTTGTGCTCCAAATGTTATATAAATTCTTATATTATAAATTATAAATTCTTCAAGACACAACAATTCACACACAGTTCAGTTGTATAGAAAGTTTCTGATTTCAACGTTTCTAGACCCTCCAATTGAGCTTCGTTTCATTTTGTATTCACAGAGCTCATTTTCATTTCTTATGTCAAGACATTGCGTTCCAATGTTCGTTCTGATCACGTTCTGGTTATGCTCATTGAAAAGAGCATGAAATTCTGATTCAGAAACTTATGGGGTTCAATGCCTTGAAAGTTCTCTGAAACAATCTTTGGAGCCGTCGAAATCGGCTATTGTGAACACTAATTCCAAACGTACTGCTTGAGTGGAGCACTCTGGTTTCTCGGGTCACCGTCGTCTCCATACGTCTATGCCTAGCGCAATTCGTCGCGTCCGGCGGGGTGGCGCGGCGGGTGCGGTGGCTCGAGCTGAATATGGAAAGCGACGGCTCTGTATTCGTAAGTAAGGGCACCCGGTCAGGCGGGAGACCTCTAACTGCCAAACGGTCCAAACGTCCCAGCCACATGGGTAACCGATGAATCTTCGACCTGGCTAATCAAGCCTTCTCAGGTCGGTGGCATGCACACATTCGGCGAAGAAAAGTAAAAAATAGATGCAACACGATGGCGCTGGGGTCATCCCAAAAATTGAGGCTGAGGCAGTACTCGAACCCGGATCTCGAACCTGTTCGGGGTACCGCGATGTTGGACCACAACACCACCAAGGACGGTTCAATGGTAAGATCACTAACACCCGAACGGTAGAGTGATCGATCTCGCCTGGCCTAAGCAATCTCCCATCCCATTTCCAAGTCATTGCATAGGCCAAATACGCATTCACCATGCCTCTACGATTCTGAATTGAACACGAATGCGGCGGCGCGTCCTTAGGGGACTGATCAACGCCGGCACCATAACCTTTGCATATATCCTTCCTACTTTTATCACCCTGTTTTGCTTTTGACAACTATGTACAGTAGAAACACTTTTACATTTATGGCTTGACGAAGGTGTAAAGGAAGAACAAATGACCGGCGCAGGTTGGGAAGAATCTTCGACTTGGTGGTGCGGTGGTCCAGATAGGTTCGAGAGTTCGAGTTGCGTGCGGGACTGCAGTTGCAGTCGGGTGTGGAAATCTCAAGAAAGAAGGTTAAACATATCTCGCTTCATCGCTTTCTTGCAGGCTACGTCCTTTGTGGAGTCTTTGCTGTACAAAATGACGATCGGACAAGCAAACGCTCAACAAACTCGTGCCGCGTAGGGAAATCACATCCGATCAACTTTTTGAACCACTGATGTACTGAACTTCACAAATTTTCAGGTTCATCACCTACAGTGCTAACGCTCAAATGCTATATAATTTGTCATATTGGCAGTCTACCGACGACATGATCAACAACATGGATCTGCCATACAGCGGAACACGAGGAACAAATATCGAGGCGTGAGTTTTTTCTCCTTTGCTTAGAGAAAGGGTAACAAGAAGCACTACTGACACCAACACGGGCGACCGATGAATCTTCGGCCTGGTTAACCAAGCCTTCCGATGTAGGGTAAGTTGTTATCAGTCCTGTCTGGGAAGGGTGACCTGAACGGATGAACTTGGAGATGTGAAGGAAAATGAGTCACAACTGATGGATTGCCCAAGTTTTTTCAAACATTACACACAATTGAGTCATTCCCACTATCGAGTCACAGTCGTCGTGTGATGAAACTAGCACAATATCTTTCTTCTCTAGCCGGACTAACAGAGGTAAAATGAAATTGCCGGGTTGATAACTCCCTTAAAGACGCGCCACGCATTTGTCTTCTACTCAGAATTACAGAAGCACGACGAATGCGTTTTAGGCTTACACAATGAATTGCGCGGGAAAGTAGCTAGACTGTGGCAGCTCGCCTTTCAGATAAACTGGCCACACGGGGGTGATTCTCCACGAATTACCTAAGCAGCATATATTGTACCTCGGTATTGTAAGAGAGCAACGAAGACTAACCGGTATTGCCTCACGGCGTAATGTTTGAAGACCAAGACCCGGTATTGATCAGATTGTTATCGATGAACTCTCTGGAATATAAAACGAGGTGAGGTTACTCTTTATTTCTCAATAATGGGTCCTAGTTTACCGATAGGGCCCGCGTGGTTCATTGGTAGGAGGCGCTACTGGCACCCGCACGGCCGAGCGATCGGTCTCGGCTCAGGCTAACCAAGCCTTCTATCCCTCCGGGGTAGGGTAAATTGGCACCAGACTTGTCTGGGAAGGTAAAGACACTGACCTGATATAGCGGCTGGTCCCCGCAGGTCATTGTATAGGCCAAATACGCATTCATTACGCCTCTACGACTTGAATGGAACACGAATGCGCCGGCGCGTCCTTCGGGGACTGATCAACGCCGACACCTTTACCTTTACCTTTTACCTTTAGTTTACCGATAACGTCGCAATTGAAATTGTAGTCGAAATATTGGGCGATGTCGTTGGACCACCCGTCCTTCGTATAGATCTGCTTATATTGACTTGTCGTCGCGAAGCAAAGCATTCTATCTAAAATGAAACCATTCCCAAACATTTCTGCCAATGTGTTGAGAAACGCAGTGTCTAAATAAAAACATTTCTGCAACCGTATTGATAAGCGCGGCTAAAATGAATAATACTAAATTCTAATCGATAAATTGAAATTAAACCATTCCCACCATGTTGAATGGTAGCACTTTGCTACATAGACCATGTCAGTGTCTTCACCTTTCCAGACAGGTCTGGCAGCAATTTAGCCGACCGCGGAGGGGTGGAAGGCTTGGTTAACCCGAGCGAGAATCGGCCGTTCCACTATGCGGGTTTCAACAGTGCCTCTTACCACCGTACCACAGCTTGGTAGTTATCGCAGTTCTCCTCCTTTCCTAAATAGGGAAGAAACATCAATTGGGCGGATGGCTTTCGTAAAACATTCACTCATTTCAGAGCTATCAAACTGGCCACAAGTAACATGGTGGCCCCGGATCACAGGCCTAACGCTCAAGGCGTCATCGTCATCTTGGCGTCAGCTTATGAGTGAGTATCTAGAAAGCTGTTAGCCTTTTATAAAAATGTTTGGGTCCATTTAAGAAATGGCGGCTACAACGACCCCACTGAAGCGGCCGACACCTTCAAAGCGGACGGAAACACCATTATCACCATCGGTGGGTCTAGTTTTCCCTCTTAACCCATAACAAGCCAACGATGTGTTACCTATTAGCAACACTTCTCTTACATTCATACTTGGCAGCAGAGTAGCGCAGCGACGGCTAAGTGTGGGAGAGAGACGAAGGGAGAGTGGCACAGAGTAGGCGCTGAATTTCGACATTTTGAATTTTCAATGGTAACGGTACATATGGAAGCGTTTGTAGAGGTTAGATGGATCCGATTGTTGTTGTGGACTGTGCCGCATATAAATATAGAGGTCTGGGCTACTTCAGCAATCAACTTGTTCACCGACAACGGTGCTTTATTGCTGAGTAGGATTGGCTATTTAGAGAAAAATTAGGGTTTCAAAGAGTGAGGTTTTAACACCAGAGAGAAGTCTAGATGACCAAAGCCAGCAAGAGAGTTTAGATTTTGCAAAGTTTTATTTACGACCCTTTGGCAAGCTATCGACTTTTGCATAGATTTGGAAGTGGAACTGGAAGTGTAATCAACCTAAGAGATATAATACCAGAGCAGCTCCTCAGCATAAAATTGCCAGTTTCTGATTCACAAAAATCGCGGTAAGAATAACGCTGGATGTGACCACATGGAGCGTGTGGTGCAGTGGTAGGATGTGCCACTGACGCCCGCACCGTCGAGCGATTGCTTTCCGCTCGGGCTAAACAAGTCTTCCATCCCCCGTGGTCGAGTAAATTGGTACCAAGGCTGTCTGGGAAGATACAAACACTGAAATGGTATAGCGGCTGGGTGCGCAACTCGAGCGATTGCTTTCCGCTCGGGCTAAACAAGTCTTCCATCCCCCGTGGTCGAGTAAATTGGTACCAAGGCTGTCTAGGAAGATACAAACACTGAAATGGTATAGCGGCTGGGTGCGCAACTCGCTGTGTTGGCCAAATACGCATTCACCTAGCCTCTACGATTCTGAATGGAGCATGAAGGCGGTGGTCCATCCTTTGGGGATTGATCAGCGCACACACCTTTACCTTTAAAAACTATCTTTCAGAGTACGTCCAGGAGCATGGCGCAGAAGTTCCACAGCTTAACAAACTTGCCAGCCCCGGATACAGTTTCACTAACCGTTTCGGCAATCTCACTGCTGAGCAGATTCGGCAATCTTTCTGCAAAGGTAAGTAGGAATCCAATTTTTCTGTGCACGCTGCTCGATACTTTCCTGAGCTATTTGCTGGCTGCAAAATTATGTAGAATAAGAGTTTTTAGGTTCGCATTCCACCAAGGTAGATGAAGATCACCGTTACTTTAGCTCAATTTTTAACACTCCCACATATTGGGAGTGCTTTTTCCACTGTTCTCCCACATTTCCCCCACGGGTCATATGATGTCAACGTTTTTCAGTGAACTGCTTCTGCCCAACAAACTACAACTCCTACACGGAAGGCGACCCCATCACACCGTACGGAGGATGCTATAGGACCGTGCCGATTTCTGCAATTCAGGTCAGACACAGATTTACAACTAGCCTTCATCTTTTGTCATTAAAAGAAGCCCGTGGGCATGCGTGGTACAGAGGTAAAGGCACTACTGACATCCGCGCGGTCGAACGATCAATTCGTGCCCAGGCTAACCATGCCTTCCATCTCTTCAGGGTCGGGTAAATTGGTACCAGACCTGTCTGACAAGGCGAAAACGCTGACATCAACAGCAGCTGGCCCTACTGATTCATGATGTCAACGTGCCGTTGTCTCGGAGTTGTCCTCAACGAGCAACCATAAGTTGAAACGACCGAAATGCGCAATTCATTATACTAAAAAGGCTAAAAACGCCGTCACCAAGCCTCTACAATTCTAATAGGAAGACAAGTGCGTGGCGCATTCCTAGAAAACTGATCAACGCTGACCACTTCACTTAACATTTGCCAATCTGGACAGCTTACAAGAATTTATCCCAGCGTCATCTCACGAGGTAAATTGCTACCAGCCTTGTCTCGGAATTTGCATTAACCATGGCTCTGCCATTCTAAACGGAAGGCAAATGCTTAGATACCGAAGGAGCGTCAGCTCGAAAGTAACTCAGACACTTCACAGAGTAAAGGTAAAGGTAAGGTAGAAGGTGAAGGTGAAGGTAAAGGTGCTAGCGTTGACCAGTCTCCCAAGGACCGAAGCGCATTCTTGTTCCATTCCGAATCGTAGAGGTATAGTGAATGCGTGTCTGGCCTACACAATGACTTGCGGGGAACAGCTGTCAAGTCAATGCTTTTTCCTGCCCAGACAAGTCTGGTACCAATATAACCGACCCCGGAGGCTGGAAAAATTGGCTAACCCGTGCGCAAATCGATCGCTGGCCGTTCAGATATCAGTAGCGCATCTTACCACTCTACCACTCGCGCCCGTCTTCACATAGAAATACAGAAATTCCCGTTATTTTTCAGTTCATGTTTGTTTTCGCTGAAATAGTTGTAAAGGTATAATAGGCATCGTACCATGGCTTTTCAGACGCTTGCCGCTAAGAACTGCCGTCAGCATCACAATGGACTCCTTGCCAAGGTCGAAAGTCGTGACAAATCGACGTTCCTCAGTACCCGTGAGTATTCGGAGACAACCGAGAATTGTGCCCTTCTCTTCAGCGCTTTTCATTCAAAAATTTCCAGCGGTTTTTCATTGAAATAACTTGATGGATGGCGTAGTGTCAGTAACTGCTGTAAAATTTAACCTAGGAAACTCAAAAGACATGGGAAGTAGAAGAACGTGTCGAGGTATAGCAGTCCTAACGCTCTTCAGGCCATTTTTATACAACTCCCGCTTTCTGACAGACACCCATCCTCAATTTTGTGTTAGTCGGAGACTCAACAAAATTCAAAACCTTAATTTAGCAGTTTGAAGTCGTTTAATTGAATTAAAGACAGTTTTAAACCAGTTTTTGTAGCCCTGAAAATAAAGGAAGCCTACGAACCACAAAGGTGCTTATCACGGTGCTTTAGTAACAGTATAAAATTATCGAATAATGATTTATGTACTTTCGAAATTTCTGCGAAAACACAAGAGGCGCATATACCATACATATGGTTAAGTGAAAAGATGTGCGAAAAAGATGGTTCTTGCGCGATATTCCTCTCACAACGACTATGACTATGATTCCACTGAGGGCTTAGTTTGGACTCTCACTGAACCCTTCAGAATTCGTCAAACATTTCAATATTCCAGTGTTCCCCTCGAAGACCAAATTTTGGATTGGCCTGAAGTTTGACACAGCTGGCAATGCCTATCAATGGGCTGACGGAACCTACGTGAGCGAATTTAATGGAAATATCTCGGTGTTTTGTTTGGTTCTTAAGAGAGTACATTTTTGTTGTTTCAGCTTTCATCGTCCGACTTCCAAATGTGGGCACCCGGATATCCCTTCGCTGCCAGTGGCTATTGTGTCTACCAGTATCAGTACCAAGGATTCAGGTATTGAAAGCTAGAAACTGTCGCCATAAAGAAACAAATAAGGTCTTTCGATCTTCTCAAACACCACTCAGACGAAAGAAATTGTAGTGGTAACCAGCGTGACTGGGGATTTAGATATTGTCTTACTAAGATAGTATAGGTTAGGATTTCCGCCGGCGTGTGCCTACATCATCCATTGATCAGCTTGCTGTTCAAGAATTGTAATGTTTATTTCTCAAATTTCGCCCGATTTCTGCATTTATGTGCAAACGCAGCTAAGCCATGAGGTGAGGTTGTACACACCTGGATCTACCGAAGTCAATCGCATTGAAAAGACATCAAATTAGTAATCATCACCCCCCTCCAAATAATCTACCTAGGCAAAGTTTCGACAGAATTGTCTACTTTTTGCAATATGGGTGGTCTTCGGCCGAAATTCGAAAAAAAACCTCAGAAACGTGATCAGCATGCAACATAATCAGCCTATACAAAGCTCTAGCCTAATCGGTGATCATGGCTGGATCACCAAGCAATATCGGTGGTCTCCGTCCGAAATTCGAAAAGCGGATACCAGTTTCGTTATCGGCACCCTGGAAAACAACCGAATGCGAAGTTTCTAGGCGTCGAACTGGAAGGCATAAATTCTACGACCACTGGAGTCGAAAACGTGGATAATGCCAAAAAGCGGCGTTAAATTTAAAAAGTAAGAAAATTCTAAAAACAACCCCTAATGTCTCATTTTCAGTTCCGGCTGGTTCAACGACGACTGCGGTGACGACTGGCAGTACGTTTGCCAGAGCACCCCATGCAGCGCCGACAATTATTGTGCCACAAGAGATTAGAAAGTAATAAAGCTTCGAATAAAATAGTTTCACTTGCTCTTTCGTGTCCAATAATAACGGTGTAAGCTTGATAACTTGGAGAACAGACGGTCTGAGGAGCAAAGCCGTGGAATCGCGATTTTGTCCTCAGGAAAAAATGATTGCCTTGACATTGTCATCGCTGTCAGCGATCGAGCTGCTACCATCAACGGAAAGGGGGTGTACCGGTGCAAAGCTGTAGAACACACAATAAAAATAAAATATTGGTCATAATTATTGAGTTGGAAAGACATGAAGGCGACTTTCGTAGCAGCCCTATTATTGCATTTTTAATTTTTTCGTTGCATTCCACCTCTTTTTCAGTTGTTAGTATACGTCAAAAACTGCTGAGATTTCGCAAAATCCTCGGTGGCATTCTTGTAGTGCTTAATTCAATTATTATAATGCACAAAGAAAGTATGATCTAGATCGCAGGCAAAATATAACTTCGAGGAGCAAAATGTTTGATAGTTAAAAACGGTGAAATGCTGGCATCATTAACTTGAGAAAATTTTCTAGTGTTGTCGTCATTCAGCGAGAAATCATGAGTATTCTATACAGCAACATTTTCCTTTACATGACGTATTTAATTTTAACTATTTATGAAACAATTATGTAGAAAGTGGTTTTCAAATTGATGATTACACAAAAGAACGAACTAGGGGAGAGGCTCTACGTAATCAAATCCACTGAATCAGCCTCGAGGTCAACGGCAATCAGCCGAGAATGGTGCTGTGCACCTGATCTCACCTGCTAACGTCTGGCGACGATTTGTCCGCCGGCGATGCTGGAGGCATTTGTCATCACATATAAATAGCCGGCCATGGAATAGGCCGGGGTCACTGTCAGTTCTACCAATCCATTGCATTTATAGATCTCCACTAGTAGTGATATTTTGTGAACCTGTGTCATGCCTTTTGCGCTCTTTTTTGCTTCGAATTCCTTCCTCTTGATCATTTCGTTTTGAACTTTTTGTCGATATTTACCTCAGCATTTACATATTCTTTTTTCCTCAAGACGGTAATGCTAGTCTTATTCTACTTGATCTTTTCTTTCCTTGCCGAAATTCAAACATTCTATTGAGATAAAAAGATGCAATTTATTACTGACGTTGAATTTCTGGATAATTTCTCAACACCAGGTCGACTTCTCGGCTATCGTTTTTTTTTTGCGTTCTCAGTGTATCGACATTCACTTTTAGTAGCATGAGGAGCAAGCTGTAGAGAAGTTTCCAATTTAGGTGTGGGTCTGCAGATGGGGGACGACTTTGCCAAGGAGACGACGATGTCGAAGATTCTGGACATGGCTCTGCAAAAGCGACGAGGTCAAGGCCGCCGTAAGAAGGGCTTCGATCTGCGCAAACATTTCCTTCAAACGCAGCTCATCCGCACCCTCTCCTCCGACATCAATAAAATCCTCACAACTCGAGAAAAACGTCGTCGTACCGCACAGCTCTATCTCAAAGATTTGTAGCCCACACCCGACTAGAAATCCCGCTGTTTTTCACTCACTGGAATATTCTACTATTTCTATGGTCATTTGTATATGTATATTATGCTTAAGATTTTCAATCTCGATTCAAGTAATGATTAATCTAGAACCTTTTTATGTCGTGTACGTTTTATTATGTTTGCACTTTATTTCAACAGAAGTAAATTATTGGACGGATATTTATAATATCTCAGAAAATGCTGGACCTGAAAACATTAAGTGTCTGAATCACACTCCTTTCGATGAGAAAGTGCTGTTTAAGCTGTTTAAGTGAAGCTTTCAACTGTTTCTTGTCGAAGGAAGGTAGACAGCTCTGCGGTCACATCTTAGTCATCACAATTATACACTTCGATAAATCAATACCTGCCTACAGACTATTAACAGAATGAGTAAAGGTAAAAAGACGCAGAAGTTGGCGTTGATCTGCCCCCCTAAGGACGCGCCAGGCACCCTTCTTCAATACGGAATCATAGAAGTGTGGCGGATGTGTATTTCATCCATTGATGATGCGGGGGCAAACACTACAATTTCCAAGTCAGTTTTATCGAAAATATTTCCTTCTTTATGGTAAAGGTAGTGGGTATTGAGTCTCCTAGAGACGCGCCATGCACTCCTCTTCCATACAAAATCATGGAGTCATAATGAACGCGTATTTTTCCAATACAATGACTTGCGAGAGCCAGCCGCTAAACTAGTGTCTTTACCTGCCCAGACAACTCTGGTTTCAATTAAGTCGAAGCCGGAGCGAAGGAAAGCTTGGTTACCCCAAACGAGGATCGACCACTCGAACGTACGAGTGTCAGTAGCGCATCTTGCCAATGCTTTACGCCCATCCTTTTACGATACGATTATGTAAACGGCTGTCTTTTTCCCTTCTTTACATCTCAGTGTTAGTTGTTAATAGGCTAGTGGTGGTAAAACAAAGAGCAGAAGGCGAAGAGTAGGAAATAAAATTTGTGAAATGCAAAAAGGAACAAAATTTTCCACCTAACACACTAAAATGCATGTAAATGTGCAATTATCATTTATTACGCCGCAACTGTTAAACTGTTGATGCAGCACAGTAGTTGGTCGAGTCACACGGCCTTGACTGACAGATGTAGTTGTGATCGTCGCCACAGTCATTGCTGAACCAGCCCGAGCTAAAATTCAAAGCAGTTGTGCAGTGGGCCAGTGTTAGGTTCGATAATGATAAGAATCCATTTTAGAACTCGTTTCTACGGTAACTGCTACTTGTTGAGGTTACTTATACTCCACAGCAAAGCAGTGCCGCACTAGAGCACATCATCCGCCGCAATTTTGGTTTCTTGGACACTGGGGTTTTCTCCAGCATTGTTCACAATCTTAGAAGTAACAGTTTCATCTCTGGAGCTCTTCTGGGTCCCAGTGGTTGTGATTGCAAAATGTTGAAAGTTTTTATCAATGACGCCTTCTGCCAAGCTGCATTCCCTCCATATCTGCTTTATGCTTAGGCATTGCTGTTTCGCTGCAGACTATGAATCGGCGTTTCATCCGATTTATCTTCCGAATATCAATCCGATTTCTTTAACCTGCAATTGAAACTGTGAAACAACTTAGAGAAATTCCTTTTAGTTGGGTTAAATTCGAATCAACGGTTACAGGGGTCAACTGACTCAATCCCAGAATACGATGTTGTAATGGTGGTGCTAGGTTCATCGCAAAGATGGCGGGTTCGAATCCCGCCTGACATGCGATTTTTTGCGATGAACCTAGCACCACCATTACCACATCCTATTCTAGTATACACAATAGTAAACCACAAAAAAGCGGTAATAAACTAGAATTTCACATGACTCAATCCTATAAAAAACTATAGTGATAGGGTCAAGTCAAGTCATGCCAAATCGGAAGGAAAGGTTTAATCAACGCGAGGTTACGCTGCCGTTGGTTCTCATTCGCAATGTTAGATAAGTGCTCATGAATTTTTTTGTTACATTTATGCAATCGAACCACATTTTAATACTTGCTATGCTATTTCAATATCGGTGCATTTCGACATGAAAGCACCTTTCATGACGAAATGCATCTTTCAGAAGGCATTTTGTAACAAATTTCAAGCTTCTTCAAACATTACCAACCTAAATCCAGAATATTGTTGCATGTAGGCGCATTGTCCTGCGTTAATATTCGGTTGGTTTGGAGCCCAATTGGTGTAGCCGACCTTGAAATCAATAGCTAAAAAGCAGAAGACAACAATCCATTATTTTTAAGTGCCGCTTTAGTCATTTGTGCCTATCCGTACGAACATGCTATTTGGTTGTCGGATTTCGGGTCATTTCGGCAAGAGCAGGTAGCGTGAATCTTCGAAATAGGTAGCATGAATCTTTGCCAAGAGGAACTGATCGGGGCACTGATCATGATACTGATCCGTTTTAGGGTTTTAACCGAAGATCAACCATGACAGCTGTATTAGAATTGATTTTTTCGTCACAGCTTGAGTTATTAACTGTTTGAGTTCGGTAAGTAAATGAATATAATAAATAAATGACGTCATGATGGCAATGAAAATTAGGATTTGCCCTATTTGTCCGTAAAAACTAGAGGCAAATGTGTCGGCGTCGATCGGTACCCTTAGGAGGCGCCACGCACTCGTCTCCCATCCAGAAGCGTAGAGGAAAGGTTGTTTTATCGATGTTGGCCTCTAGCGAAGACCGATCGTTCCACCGTGCCGGCCAACAGCGCCTCTGACTACTGCACCACACGCAGCCAGATCAATGCAGAATGAAATTCTTGTAATTACTAAGAAGGATAGGCATCACCGTACAGAGTATTGTCCACTCCATGTCCACTGTGCTCCGTCGTACTGCAGACCCAACCAGAACTTCGTTTTCGATGGCAACACTGAAACGTCCTAAATTACGTGAAGAACCCAATATTTAGAGGATGACATAGCACAGTGACAGGTAAATGATGGAAGGAGCCTCGACTTACACCCTAGGAGGAACATATTCTTGCTGAAGTCCTCGTCGAGCGCAAGGACGGCGCCATTTTCACGTTTGCAAGTGCGCACCGCAAGTTCCTGCAAGAGGATGACTTCGAAAAACAGACGGGCATCGTATGAGACTTTGTAAATGAGGAACTGTAGAATCGGTAGGGTTTTTCTTCCTGTGCTTTGGATATTGTGATTATCCACGTTCATTTATCAATACCACCTGGCTTGCGCCAAGGCTTCATCGATGTTCTACCCCTTGGTTCGATTGATTCGATCAAAACATTTAGGTGTAATTGATTAGATTACTTCATAGTCTAACCTTAATAGAGGAAATGTCGATGGGATAGTAACATCCACCTTGCGGAGCGCTCCACATGTCCGCTAGGTACGGGTTCCAGTTTGCACGACAGAAACAGTTTGCTGGAAATTTCAAATATAGTACAGTACGTTTTATAAATAGACGCCACCTCCCTGTTTCGGCACCTGCCTTTTTGCTGGAAATGATGCTACGTTTTCCTTAATGACCTCGGGATACATTTTTCTGACTACCTGAGTATATTTGGCCTGTACTGTTAATTTTTTCCAAAAAATTTTCCAGGAAACCAAAGTGTCGCGGCGGTCGCGAAAACTTGCGGATGTCAAAAAAATCGACGTAAAAACGCCACATAAGCCCATATAATCCAGAAAAGCATTTCAGTGATTATTTTCCATGCTGATAAAAATGGCACCTGGTAAGAAATCGAATCTTTTCCG
Organism: Nippostrongylus brasiliensis; assembly: GCA_030553155.1. NCBI lineage: Eukaryota > Metazoa > Nematoda > Chromadorea > Rhabditida > Heligmosomidae > Nippostrongylus > Nippostrongylus brasiliensis. The sequence continues at coordinate 27,891,691 of CP130734.1, forward strand.
TCGAAACGGCAACACATGAAGGAGTGGCTTTTAGTTGAGAAGCACACTCTGTGAAGAAACGATCTTTAGTGCTCTGGAGAAGCTATGAGAGCTCAAAATATGGTTTCGATTTGACAGACGTGGAAGTGGAGTAAGAAAATTTATAGGAGTCAAGAGTTGAGAGAAAATCGAATTAGAAGAATTTCATGAGGTGCACCGTGAGGAAACCATCAACCGGGATGATAAATTTCTTGGCCTTTTCATAACAAAGTCTAGCTGTAGACATGGCGCGAGGAACTTAAGAAAAAGGTTAGAAGGGTAATTTGATATCCAAATGTGCGTCGAAGAGCGTAGGAAATTGGGCACTTGATGGAATGGAATTGGCCGGACACCTGTGAATGGAATCTGGAAATACCATTCTGAATTTCCAATCAAATGATCGTTCCACCGATCAAATGCAGCTCATGAAGCACAGTGAAAATTGAAAAACTTTTTTTCGGGACCACGTGTAGAACATTGTGCCGACCCTGGCAACAATAATTTCCAATTGGTTGTCTATGATTTTTTTTGTTAAAGGTTCCTACTTGAAATGGGGAAACAGCAAGCGAAAAAAAAAACAATAAAAAGTCTGAGAAATTTCAACCTGTTAAAGTATTCATAAAAGAACGCTCATGCCCATGTCTTTTTCTTCTTTCTTTCAGAAAAGAAAACGCTGTGCCGGCGAAGACTGTTTAACTTTTACGCGGTGCATGGGCCCCACATTTCTAATGCTCAATCGCCACTCGGTGGATTGATACCCTACTGGAGCTTCCACGTCGATCTATCCAATGGTGCAATCTATTTTTAACTAATATTGTCGTTAAGGGTGAATTCTGAAGGGTTTTTGTGCTATTTGAGTTATGCCGCGCCGTTCTCATTAGCTACTACGTCTAGCACTTCTCCATAGGACTGCCTAACGGTTATCGGAACTACAAGTCTATTCCGTCCGAAAAAAAACACCTTCGCAGAGCAAGTGACGCAAATCATCAGCTCGAAGTTGTGAACCATCGGCGTTTTGATTGGTGAGATTGTAGTTTGAGGTGGCTATCGACCTCAGCATTGGCACTGACAATCCGTGCTGTTGTACATACTCTACAATAATTGGTTGCCAAATCTGAAGCGATTATTGCATCAAAAATGCCCTTGGGACATGTTCTCACCAATAGTAATAATGATGCCGTTTTGTCGGAATTGACCAGCGATTTGCGTTGGATCGTTGTAGCCGCCGATTCTTAATACATCGTCATCACTAAATTATTTTGGAAATTCACAATTTTAACGACTAGCTTGATTTCGCCATGCATAAAATTTCGATCAACTCGTATTCTTCCAGTATTTCGAATAAGAGCCGCTCCCATTGAAAACCGTAGCGTTTTTAGTGAGACTAATATTCTTAAACTGAAGCCTTTTTCTCAGTGAATATCAAGCCGAAGCAAGACCAGTTCCAATTGTTTCTCAGCTTCGTTTTCCGCGGTTTCCAGAAAATTAACTGTATTTCGCCTAATATTCCTCAAAAAGGACATTTCAGTGACATGTTTGCCTATATTTTTTTTACTACTGTTAAGTTTTGTAGGTTATCGAAGAGCAGACCTTTTACGAAGCGATTTTTGATACATTTTGAACTTGTGATGAAGAATGGATATTATACTATGAGAAGAAACATTTTATACAGTTTTTTTCACATCGACTGGCGCTATAAGATCTTTCTGAAGACGGATTTCCACTGTAAGAAGATGGTGGTCTCCATAGCGTCCATTACAACTTTATTAGACTTATTTTTCTCTTGCATCTTTCTAGCCAAACGATAAAGAAATAGGTGTACGTCGGAAATACATGTGACATTGAAAAGATGACAGCCTAAGCTAGGAATCAACATGCCCCGTTACTTCTGCGGGACACACCGCATCTAGGTGTTTCAGAGTTGGCCCTCCAGAATTCAAGCGAACTACATATCGAAACTTCTTCTACATCCACCACATTCATCGACCCTCATTCTATTTCGGTGCCACTTTTTAGACATCCACATTGCATTTGAAGGAAGGGAGGATTAAGAAACCAACATGATGTCGAAATCGCCTTCTTGGATTTTAGAACTCGGTTGACGAAGCTAGTCTACACACAATCACAAATCTAGTGAAGGAAAGTCTAGAAGGGTGAGCTGAGCTGATGATTAACGAGGACGCAAAAGTATTTTCCCACAAGCAACGCGCTGAAGGGAAGAGTCTAAGGAGATTAGGCACCAGCTGAACTGCAGCTGAAACCAAATATTTCACTTCCGCGGCTGTTTTTTCCTGGTCTATTGTACTATTTATAGTGAGACCTTAGGTTGCCGGATATTCACTAGGACTGCTCTCTTCAAAAACGCGGCCATAATGAGAAAAGTTGAAGTTGCCGGCATATATTAGCCGACCATCATTGGTTAAAACTTAAGACAGATGCATTGCCTAAAATATAACCTTAGAGACCAGCCGCTGAGCAAACCAATGTTTTCAGCCTCCCAGAAGTTTTATACCAATTTACTCGACCCCAGGCGTGAATAGGTTGGGTGGCCGGGACCGATCGCCGGATGGTGTGGGTGAAAGTGACGCTTTCTTCTGATTCTCCACGCGCGTCGTAAAATCATGACCACATAATAGAAAACCCTTCCTACTTGTAGGAGCTCCCAACAATGATAAGAACTGGTCGAGCTGCTGTACGATGCGTTTTCGAAGTGAACTTCGACGTTGCCAGACGAATCGCTCTGAAAGCTGAAGATGAAGGATGATAATTCGAAGTTTCAGTAAGTACCGTTCGAATTTAGTACCTATTGATGATTTTTTGAGTTCTTCAGATCAGCTTTCAGAAATTCTCTACAGCTTCCCTAACCCGAGCTATGGTTCGCAGAGCACTCCTTTTCTTCTTCTCGGAAAATGATGTCCATGTGAAACCGAGATTTCAGACAAAAAATTTAATTTTTTCCGTTGCAGATTTCGGTTCCACGTGAGAATCATGATACGTTTTATTTGGAAATTTCTCTATTTCAGAAGCTTGTTTCTATGCAGCCATAACATGAACGTCGAGCTGTTCTACTATGATAGCCCTTCGTCTAAGCAACTTTCACTCACCCCTCGATGTTGGTGCCGGTCTCGTTCATGAGCGAAATGTTCAGATCGAACAGGTCCGACGTGGTCGTGTAAGCATCGAGGTCTGCGATAAGTTCGACGTTCGATGCGTAGCGAATGACTCCGAATCGGGTTTGGTACTGCTCCGATTGGCCGATCGTCAGTTTGGACATCGCCGATACAACATAGTCGGTGGCCTAAAGCAGTCAAACTACGTTCATGTGTATAGCTTAATGGGGCTTCACATCGAATGAGTTTGAAGACTAGCCGTTCTTCGCCAGCGGAGTTGGCACTTGTTAGAAATGAGATAGTGACTTGATTCAAATAGGCTTCCCCCAATTAATGTCAAGGCAAAGGTAAAGGTAAAAGGTAAAGGTTAATCAGTTTCGTATTCGTGTTCCATTCAGAGTCGTGGTTGCACGATGAATACATGTTTGATCAGTACCGTGACATGGATGCAAGTACAAGGATGCAAATAAATTGAAACTCCACTGGCTAGAGTACTGTGCTCCTTTGTGATACTGCTCCTGAGAAATGGTCATTTTCGCACTGGGACCATCAGAATCGACGTTTGGATTGTTGTCAGGTGTCTCGTGTGGCGCTTCAAAAACTCTAGAATTATACCACACACTTCACGTCACCTTTCTGCAGCAGCAGCGAAGAATGAGCTAGGCCGTTTCTCGGCGTCCGCGTCTCCTTGTATGCATAACCATTGGCCCGGTAGGTATAAGCGGGGCTTATGAACAAAGGGAAGGGTGGATATTATCCTGTACCCGCACTTTCCTTTACCAGAGCTACGCTTCGCAGAGCACTCCATTTCTTCTTCTCGGATTATGATGTCTGTGTGAAACCGAAATCTCAGACAAAAAATTCAAATTTTTCCGTTTTATGCTTCTGTGCCGGACGAGGTTAGTATGGTGAACCAGATCTTTATTGGCCTAACGTTTCGACTTGAACGTCGTCTTCAGAGGCCTTGGTCCGACCGACCCTTGATCTAAACGGCCAAGCGCCGCATCGCTCCTAGCCAAACCCATACAATCCCCACGGAGAAATCCAGAGAAATCCATGACTTACCCCGTGGTCCACCGTGAGAGCTTACGTCAACAGCTCTGTTAGTTGACGAATGCGACTGAGTCACATCAGTCATTCCGGAACCCACAGAACGGTGTAAATGATGAGAAGTCATTGCTTATTGAAAGACACTCATTTCGGTTGTTCATGATTGGATTCCCGCCACGCCTCCAATGCCTTTCTGGACGATATCTCAGCTTCGTAAGAAAGAATTTTGCACACAATGTCAAAATCATTCCCGCCGTGCACTTCATGCTTGTGCCTTCCCAGCGGTGATGTTATGCTACTTCTCTTGCTGGCCAGATGTTCATTTATTCGTGTCAACAAAACACGACCGGTCAATGTACTTGCCGTTGCAAGTCCTGCAAATGATGTCTTCTCCGATACACATTCAGTGTCGTAGAATTTCCACTAGATGTTGTCGTTCGGGAATCTCATTCTGAAGCTGAAAAAGGCATCGCTGTACAAATTTTTACGCGGTTGCACAGAGTTGTTCTTCTGTGGTATGATGTTCTGCTAACATAACCATTGTGAGAGGCTATTTCGGAAGCTAATCTTACTGATTCTCGTCGTTCGTCGTCACCCGTGCACACTGCTGTAGCTGTCTTGAACATGTTCCGTACTACTGCTCGTTTAACAGCGGTGGGGTGAGCAGATTTCGCATTGATCAAGATATTTTTAGAGCTTCCTTTTCGGTACCACTTTACGCTTACTATGCCGTTAGATACCTTCACCTGCGTGTTAAGATACGGAAGCCAACCGTCCGAAGGTGTCTCTCGAGTAAGCTTGATGTGCTGTGATTGCTGGTTAAGAACGCGGAAGCATTCATCCATCTCGGACTGTGTAGATGTTATTATGAAACAGTCGTCGATGTATCTACAGTACATCAGAGGCAAACGAGCTAGCACCGGTTCTTCTATTCTGCTCATAAAGCAAATTGCAAGCACTGGCGCAAGCCGCTGACCCATTGCCAGACCCCTTAGTTGGGAATAATACGTGCCTGACCATTTAAAGATGTTACAGTTCAGGCATTCTTTGACCAGAGTCATAATTGAGTTCCTCTCGAGTCCAAAAGTGTTGATGTTAGCTATGTGCCTTTCAAGCATTTCGGACAATGCTTGTAGGGCTTGATCGTTTTGGACGTTGGTATACAATGAGGTGACATCGAATGACTCTACAACGCACTTTTCTTGTAATTGTACGTTGTGTAAATGGTCAAGGAATGTCCTCGTATTGGTCAGGTGTGAAGGAATCATGGTCAAAAGTTGGCTTACGATTTTGTTGAGAAACCAAGATATACGATCGGTTGGTCCACCAACGCAGCTTATTATAGGCCGTATTTTGAAGGTATCCGCTGACATCGAAAGCACATCTGTAGAGGAAAGCTTGTGGGTCTTTATAAGGCTATAGAACACAGGACATCTGGGATGGTCTTGCTTGAGTCTAGCAATTAACTTTCTGTCTAATCCCGCAGATTGTCCCAATGTTGTCCAAGTTCGGTTCAAGCGTCTACATTGTGAACGGAATTCCTCCACGGTTGATAATCGGTAGAGAGAGGAATCTCGCAGATGGAGTTCATTGATACTTCTGTCAAGTGACTGGGGTATTACAACGAACTCTCCACCCTTGTCACTCACGGAGACGCGTAACGTACCATTAGATCTTAACTCACGCATCTCTTTAAATCCCAGTCTTTCCTCGAACGTCAAATTTGTATTTCGTTGTCGTCTGTGCTGATGGAGTGCACTTAAGATAGTGGACGACAAGATTCGTAATTTGACGTCTACTTCTGGAACAGGCTGAGGTTCTCGATAAAATGTGCGTGGGAATGGTAAAGGCGGTAGCGAACTCCGGGTGTCATTGGAGGTGGTCCGCGGGTTGACATCGCTCACATGCCTCACTCGCAACTGATCTCGCAGCCTTTGCAAGCCTCCTACAACTTTACGATACGTGAATGAAGTGACATTCTGTGCAATTGAAAAAGATGGGCCGAGATTAAGTAGACTTAGAGCATTGGATGAAAGATGAGCGTTTCCAATAATCGTGACTCTTTGCGAAGAACTACCGTTCTTGTTGTGGGTGAAGTCGTAACGGTGGTCAACGGGAGCATCCCTTTCTCTGTTTCTACGAATCTCCTGGCGAGATTGAACAAGCCTATCATATTTTGCACAAAGGGACGATTTAACCCTAGACCGTATAGAGACGACGTTCAAGAGTTTAGTTTCGGACCACTTTTTAGGCCTCTGAAGACGACGTTCAAGAACATCAAACGCCAGCTAGTGCGAAATAGGCTCTACGACACTGAATGTGTATCGGAGAATTGTGTTGTCTGTCCTTACGGAAAGAGTGGAGATTGTGAAAAGTCGGGAGTAGTGTATGAGATTGAATGCAGGACTTGCAACGGCAAGTACATTGGGGAGACCGGTCGTGTTTTGTTGACACGAATAAATGAACATCTGGCCAGCAAGAGAAGGGGTAGCATAACATCACCGCTGGGAAGGCACAAGCATGAAGTGCACGGCGGGAATGATTTTGACATTGTGTGCAAAATTCTTTCTTACGAAGCTGAGATATCGTCCAGAAAGGCATTGGAGGCGTTCTGGATTTCCGCAAGGAATCCAATCATGAACAACCGAAATGAGTGTCTTTCAATAAGCAATGACTTCTCATCATTTACACCGTTCTGTGGGTTCCGGAATGACTGATGTGACTCAGTCGCATTCGTCAACTAACAGAGCTGGTTGCCACGTCGGCAACGCTCTCACGGTGGACCACGGGGTAAGTCATTGGATTTCTCTGGATTTCTCAATTTCGTGGGGATTGTATGGGTTTGTCAAAAATGCTAGGAGCGATGCGGCGCTTGGCCGTTTAGATCAAGGGTCAGTTTAGTTTCGGACCACTTTTTAGGCCTCTGAAGACGACGTTCAAGTCGAAACGTTAGGCCAATAAAGATCTGGTTCACCATACTAACCTCGTCCGGCACAGAAGCATAAAACAGTTATAACATCATGCCGAGGTTTCAAGAAGAGAGAACTTGGAGAATTCTACACCACATACCGCCCCAGTTCTTCTCTCTGGCGCGCGAAGCTCTATCGCTTCGCCAAAAAGTGGTTGTTACCCGCCAGTCCTTGAAGTTCCTCCAGCGATGCCGGACAAGCGACGTGCTACCACGCTTCATCACGAACAAGAAGATCGGTACAACGTGTGGTTTATCCGAAGATCACCCAAGGATAAGGAAGATCTATCGTCAGATGTTGAATGTTGTGATCAAGGAAAAATCTTATGTGTTGTACTCGTCGTTGTTGAAGTGCGTCTCGAAAGAGACTGCGTGCCGGCGTCTTCTTCCTGGACGGACTTGGAGGAGGGTGGAAAGTGAATCGAAATGGATCTGCGACTCTATACGGTCTAGGGTTAAATCGTCCCTTTGTGCAAAATATGATAGGCTTGTTCAATCTCGCCAGGAGATTCGTAGAAACAGAGAAAGGGATGCTCCCGTTGACCACCGTTACGACTTCACCCACAACAAGAACGGTAGTTCTTCGCAAAGAGTCACGATTATTGGAAACGCTCATCTTTCATCCAATGCTCTAAGTCTACTTAATCTCGGCCCATCTTTTTCAATTGCACAGAATGTCACTTCATTCACGTATCGTAAAGTTGTAGGAGGCTTGCAAAGGCTGCGAGATCAGTTGCGAGTGAGGCATGTGAGCGATGTCAACCCGCGGACCACCTCCAATGACACCCGGAGTTCGCTACCGCCTTTACCATTCCCACGCACATTTTATCGAGAACCTCAGCCTGTTCCAGAAGTAGACGTCAAATTACGAATCTTGTCGTCCACTATCTTAAGTGCACTCCATCAGCACAGACGACAACGAAATACAAATTTGACGTTCGAGGAAAGACTGGGATTTAAAGAGATGCGTGAGTTAAGATCTAATGGTACGTTACGCGTCTCCGTGAGTGACAAGGGTGGAGAGTTCGTTGTAATACCCCAGTCACTTGACAGAAGTATCAATGAACTCCATCTGCGAGATTCCTCTCTCTACCGATTATCAACCGTGGAGGAATTCCGTTCACAATGTAGACGCTTGAACCGAACTTGGACAACATTGGGACAATCTGCGGGATTAGACAGAAAGTTAATTGCTAGACTCAAGCAAGACCATCCCAGATGTCCTGTGTTCTATAGCCTTATAAAGACCCACAAGCTTTCCTCTACAGATGTGCTTTCGATGTCAGCGGATACCTTCAAAATACGGCCTATAATAAGCTGCGTTGGTGGACCAACCGATCGTATATCTTGGTTTCTCAACAAAATCGTAAGCCAACTTTTGACCATGATTCCTTCACACCTGACCAATACGAGGACATTCCTTGACCATTTACACAACGTACAATTACAAGAAAAGTGCGTTGTAGAGTCATTCGATGTCACCTCATTGTATACCAACGTCCAAAACGATCAAGCCCTACAAGCATTGTCCGAAATGCTTGAAAGGCACATAGCTAACATCAACACTTTTGGACTCGAGAGGAACTCAATTATGACTCTGGTCAAAGAATGCCTGAACTGTAACATCTTTAAATGGTCAGGCACGTATTATTCCCAACTAAGGGGTCTGGCAATGGGTCAGCGGCTTGCGCCAGTGCTTGCAATTTGCTTTATGAGCAGAATAGAAGAACCGGTGCTAGCTCGTTTGCCTCTGATGTACTGTAGATACATCGACGACTGTTTCATAATAACATCTACACAGTCCGAGATGGATGAATGCTTCCGCGTTCTTAACCAGCAATCACAGCACATCAAGCTTACTCGAGAGACACCTTCGGACGGTTGGCTTCCGTATCTTAACACGCAGGTGAAGGTATCTAACGGCATAGTAAGCGTAAAGTGGTACCGAAAAGGAAGCTCTAAAAATATCTTGATCAATGCGAAATCTGCTCACCCCACCGCTGTTAAACGAGCAGTAGTACGGAACATGTTCAAGACAGCTACAGCAGTGTGCACGGGTGACGACGAACGACGAGAATCAGTAAGATTAGCTTCCGAAATAGCCTCTCACAATGGTTATGTTAGCAGAACATCATACCACAGAAGAACAACTACTGTCCAGCGCGTACAACCCTTCCGAGACCGCGTACCTTTATGTCTTCCTTTTATCTCTGACGCATTCTCCTCTACAGTACAGCGATGCCTTGCTCGTGCTCAGCTTCAGAATGATGTCGTTCTTGTTAACATCCCGAACGACAACATCAAACGCCAGCTAGTGCGAAATAGGCTCTACGACACTGAATGTGTATCGGAGAATTGTGTTGTCTGTCCTTACGGAAAGAGTGGAGATTGTGAAAAGTCGGGAGTAGTGTATGAGATTGAATGCAGGACTTGCAACGGCAAGTACATTGGGGAGACCGGTCGTGTTTTGTTGACACGAATAAATGAACATCTGGCCAGCAAGAGAAGGGGTAGCATAACATCACCGCTGGGAAGGCACAAGCATGAAGTGCACGGCGGGAATGATTTTGACATTGTGTGCAAAATTCTTTCTTACGAAGCTGAGATATCGTCCAGAAAGGCATTGGAGGCGTTCTGGATTTCCGCAAGGAATCCAATCATGAACAACCGAAATGAGTGTCTTTCAATAAGCAATGACTTCTCATCATTTACACCGTTCTGTGGGTTCCGGAATGACTGATGTGACTCAGTCGCATTCGTCAACTAACAGAGCTGGTTGCCACGTCGGCAACGCTCTCACGGTGGACCACGGGGTAAGTCATTGGATTTCTCTGGATTTCTCAATTTCGTGGGGATTGTATGGGTTTGTCAAAAATGCTAGGAGCGATGCGGCGCTTGGCCGTTTAGATCAAGGGTCAGTTTAGTTTCGGACCACTTTTTAGGCCTCTGAAGACGACGTTCAAGTCGAAACGTTAGGCCAATAAAGATCTGGTTCACCATACTAACCTCGTCCGGCACAGAAGCATAAAACAGTTATAACATCATGCCGAGGTTTCAAGAAGAGAGAACTTGGAGAATTCTACACCACATACCGCCCCAGTTCTTCTCTCTGGCGCGCGAAGCTCTATCGCTTCGCCAAAAAGTGGTTGTTACCCGCCAGTCCTTGAAGTTCCTCCAGCGATGCCGGACAAGCGACGTGCTACCACGCTTCATCACGAACAAGAAGATCGGTACAACGTGTGGTTTATCCGAAGATCACCCAAGGATAAGGAAGATCTATCGTCAGATGTTGAATGTTGTGATCAAGGAAAAATCTTATGTGTTGTACTCGTCGTTGTTGAAGTGCGTCTCGAAAGAGACTGCGTGCCGGCGTCTTCTTCCTGGACGGACTTGGAGGAGGGTGGAAAGTGAATCGAAATGGATCTGCGACTCTATACGGTCTAGGGTTAAATCGTCCCTTTGTGCAAAATATGATAGGCTTGTTCAATCTCGCCAGGAGATTCGTAGAAACAGAGAAAGGGATGCTCCCGTTGACCACCGTTACGACTTCACCCACAACAAGAACGGTAGTTCTTCGCAAAGAGTCACGATTATTGGAAACGCTCATCTTTCATCCAATGCTCTAAGTCTACTTAATCTCGGCCCATCTTGAGAAAGACGTTTCTCTATTTTAAGTGCACTCCATCAGCACAGACGACAACGAAATACAAATTTGACGTTCGAGGAAAGACTGGGATTTAAAGAGAAGTTAAGCTAATGGTACGTTACGCGTCTCCGTGAGTGAAATTATCAACCGTGGAGGAATTCCGTTCACAATGTAGACGCTTGAACCGAACTTGGACAACATTGGGACAATCTGCGGGATTAGACAGAAAGTTAATTGCTAGACTCAAGCAAGACCATCCCAGATGTCCTGTGTTCTATAGCCTTATAAAGACCCACAAGCTTTCCTCTACAGATGTGCTTTCGATGTCAGCGGATACCTTCAAAATACGGCCTATAATAAGCTGCGTTGGTGGACCAACCGATCGTATATCTTGGTTTCTCAACAAAATCGTAAGCCAACTTTTGACCTTGGGTCCATGTAGCCATAAACATGAACGTCGAGCTGCTCCACTGATGAGATCGCAGCATCGGGAGTAGTGTATGAGATTGAATGCAGAAGAAATTTGAGATATCGTCCAGAAAGGCTTGCACTCAGAACAACCAACTTTATTACTACGACAAATGCCATCCTGTGAATCATAGCCTTTGACTAGTCCAACTTTTCGCCATCCTACGTTTGGTGGACAGCCGCATATATTTAGATAACTGAGGACTGACGATATATGTGGAGACAGACCAAAAAAGAAAGGAATATCTGTCGGAAGCTCTTTAAACCAACCGAATCAATTCCTGTCTGTGTCATTGATGTGGACGCCTCCATGAGTAGGAACACGTCCAGCCACACCGTTTTTAGCACGCAGTTGCAACCGGTGTTGTTAATATTCGCCGTGGGTAAACCAGACGTTGGCGCTATAGTGGGTGTTGGAGACGTTCTGATAGGCTGCTGCCGTGGAGTGTTGGTGATGGAGCCGGAAGGAGCCGGCTTTGTGGTAGGAGCAGCATCTGCAATAGGTAATATTACCTGTAGCTGGTGGAGACGTTCCGATATACTACTGCTGTTCGAGGTGACTATATTACGGGAGGTTGGTTAGCGGTTCAACCAGGGTTCAGGCCCATGAATGGTATACCCGAAATAAACGTTGAAATATAGCCCGAAAGGCACGCACAGCAGGGCTTATTCGGAGTTTATTCGAGGTCCACACGAGTTCTAACACGGCGAGGTTTTCGAGAACCCAAATATCGTGCAAACCCTAATTAACCAGTCCGTGACGCGCGTTCACGAATTTCGGTTTGCGCGCGTTTCGGGGTTTAATCGAGATTTATCGCGGGTTTTGCAGTGACGGATGTGGGCCCTAAGCGCTCTGGGGTTAATTCGAGGTTTATTTGACGTTTACACTCTGTTGCTAGTTGGAAGTCTCCGGACCTTGGTGAGGTGTGTTAGACCTTATGTTATAAAGGAATCCTGAGCAGACTCCGCTTCGAGCGTTGATGAATCAAGGCGATTCAGAGTCAATTTCGTGATTTGTTTCTCGCATTTCGATATTATAAATCTGTACCAGCAGCTACAGTTCATAGACAGTACCTTCTTATTCGCTGCTTTCCTTTCACAACGGATAGAAAATCTTACATATCGCGTGAAAACTAACTTGGTGCAGTAGTTGGGCTAGTATCAGCAGGTAATTTGGCGGTAGTTCCTGCTGAAGTAGTGACCACGGTTGAGCTCTGCGTTGGTATTGCAGTTGAGCTGATTGTTGTAGTGGGCGTTGATGTGGATAGTGTCGTGTATGTTGGTTCTAGGAGGAATCATCAAGTTGCTGGTGTTAATGTGAAATAGACAGCATAATGTGAAATAGGTCGACTTTTTTAGCGGCAAAGTTTGGCCAATATTCGATAGCTGACAAACGACTAACCACAAATTGAATTGTCGACGTACATAGAGAGTATACTGGGATCCATAGTGGTTGCATCGTACTCGTCTGTGTGCTGAAAAATTCACAACAAACTGAATGAAACATGAATGACTCAACGAACACCTACCGATGCCGGCCAACTTTTGAACGAACAATTGCCGTAGTTGACGACGACTACAGAAAAATCGACCGCCAATTTATTATCGATATAGTATTCCACCTGAGCACCAGCTGCATCCACATCGGACTGATCTCTGGATTGAAATCAAATGAGTTAGGCCTTCAGCGCTCTAACTGAGACCTTTTCAAACAATTGAAAACATTGATGAAATCCATTTTATGTTCATTACGGGGGTAAATCGGACTGAAAATTCAACTCGTTTGTTCTACCGTTGTTTTTGACCACCGGGAAATTGTCGGAGCTTTCTGAAGCCCACCTTCTTCTACAGATCGGGATGCAGTACAGACATTGTGTACTCATACTCCTACCAGATAAGAAATGACTGCTTCGGAAACTTGTTCTTTAAAAGGTAAAGGTGTAGGCGTTGATCAGTCTCCTAAGGACAAACCACCGTATTCGTGTTCGATTCAGAGTCGTAGAGGCTTGGTGAGTGCGTGTTTGGCTTATACAATGACTTGTGGAGGCCTACCGCTAAACAAAGTCAATGTCTTTATCTTCCCAAACAAGTGCGGTACCGAACTACCGAACTCGAAAGGATGGGAGGACTGGTAATCTGGAATCGATCGCTAGACCGTGCGAGTGTCACTAGCGCCTCTTACCACTTTACGATGCGAGCCCTTGATGCCCTTTAACATTGAAAAATGACCAAATTCTGTCCAGGACAGTCTGAGATATGTACAATAATTGCTGCAGAAAGAACGATGCAGCCGGTACAGGTGAATTCCTTATCTGAAGTTCTTCTGCGGGCCTACTCATATTATGCAAGCGACCAGCGCCAAGCACACCAAATTTCACACACCTGTCTCCAGTGAACAAAACCAACGATGTAGAGTCAAAACCGAAATTGTTGAATAGATTACGGATGGTCCTGCAATTCACTGAGAGTGATAATGATAGCGTGACATCAGTGATAATAATGGTGACAACGATTTCATCTACTTTATTTCGTGATGAGCTAGCAGGATACTTGCCTTGATAGCGGCACATTGTTCGCCTGTTCAAGGTTAACGCCAGCCCATAATTTTTCCAAATTATTGCAAATCTGAGGTCTGTTAGTGCTGAAATCGTAAATTGTCGTCGATCCAGTACCTGAAAATTAAATACTTTGCTGATTACAATAAAACATTCCGTGTTTTCCTGATGTCAGATTACTCACAAAACGGTGTACAAAGCGTTTTGAATCGTCTTGGCTTTCATTGTTTTTTAGGCCGTCAAAGTGGACCTAAACCTGCACTGCTGATGATCATTCGACGTCGCGTCGCGCCGGGGATCACTATCCACTTTGAAGATCTAAAAACAATGAAAACCAAGACGAATTAAAACACTTTGAATACCATCTTGTGGAACGTAACGTCCTCTTTCGAATATTCTATGAGACTTGGTGAAAAGGTTGAAATTGGAGGTTTGCTCTACTGAGAAACTCCAAGGCGCTTTTCTCGCGAAAAAATTTTGAAACGGAGGGCGCTTCAATAACAAGCATATCTTCTAATAGAGAAATTCTGTTTCGAAAACTGCACAGAGATCAATTTGGGCGTTCAGAAGAAAATCAGGAGCAGCATCAAACATTACTCTTGTTTTTCGAACGACAAACTTTGATGGTTTGAAACCTTGTAATTTTCAGAACTAATAGGAATAAGCAATATACTACCTAATAGTGAAAATTATCATCCTTTGAAACTGAGCATAAAAATCGCTGTCGGTGATAATATTTTTTCACTTTGTCGCTTTTCACATTACTATAAAAAACAATGACATTCAAAGTTATTCACAAATTCCAAATGCACTGCTTGAAAGAGCAAATGATTCTCTTTGGAATGCTTTGTCACACGCTGCAAAAGTTTTCTAACTCAACTTACAACAGTCGTTTGAAAAAACGGCGGAAACTTTCGAAGGAACTTTATATCAAAGGCTTCGATAAACGAAAAATATCGTTTTAATTCGTCACTTTGTCACTGCAACGTTAAGTGTGAAGGTGAGAAGCCTTCGTTTGGTATTTATCAGTGCGAAATCGAGGAAAACCCGTGTGTGTTGAGCTTTGACGAAAGATGAACGAAGCTTTGAACGTACCGTACGTAGTCATTCCAATGCTTACAAGTGCGGGTCTGATGTCGAGTCGAGGGATAACCCAGTTTTCAATGAAGTCGAATTCCTGAACAAGAAAAGTATGAAATTTCTGGCTCTTCAGAGTCGCACGAATCTCAGAAACAGCAATTTTCCCATCTGTTCCAAACCATGGGTTCCAATGAATTTCGGAGCGTTGGTCGTCACATAATTTTCGATGTTAGCGGAACGGCGATTGAGCAACTGATTGGGTGATTATCTGATGCAAAAATAATGTTAAACAATGATTGCTGCTACTTCGCTGCTCTTGAAATGGGTGCTTTGAGAAGAATCCATAGAATTCGATTCAATCACATCAGAGCATGCCGCTCACGGGTGTAGCAAATTAACAAATGTAAATTATCGTTCAATGTCTACAAAAAATTTTCGACGATCGCCGCTCGGTTCTGAAGTAGATGTCCACTTAAAAAAGGAAAGGTCCACCCGTGCTGAACAATTATCCTCTTTCTGGCTCCAGTCACGAAATCTACCTATCGAAAAGCAACCACAAATACTCCAAGGCGCCTGAAAAGATAACTCACACTACGTATTCCTGCCACTGTGCCCATATTCGACGTTGCATCGATTGCTAGGATTACGTCGCGCATGCACGAATACGAGTAATTTTCACCCGATGCGCATGACAGCGAAGCATTGCAGACGTCTATGAGCACCGCTGAAGTAAAGGAACATTGGACACTCGCTTTCGTTCTAAAATCACTATAACTACAAAACAGTGCTAATTTTGACCATATTCCTAGGAACAGTTTTCTGCTTAAAGTTTCGGTGTAATCGCCTTCTAAGGAAAACAAAATCAAAATCAAAAAGTCAAGCACGTCCAAACTTGTTGCCGAGAAAACTCAAGTGCTCCAGTTTAAAGCTCTGGAGAAAATGGTTACCGCTCACACGTAAATGGGAGTAAATGGGAACGGGAATGATTGAAGTCAAACACTGTGGATGGATAAACCATGAGACCTTAGTGATGATGGAAACCGTGCTTGCCTAGGTGGTACCTTTACGTGCAAGTAGAGCGTAACTTATGGGTTAGCAGCATGGCAGGTCGCAGAAGACATAGGGTTTTAGCCAACCCCCA
The DNA here is from genome assembly GCA_030553155.1 of Nippostrongylus brasiliensis. NCBI lineage: Eukaryota > Metazoa > Nematoda > Chromadorea > Rhabditida > Heligmosomidae > Nippostrongylus > Nippostrongylus brasiliensis. The sequence goes on from CP130734.1 coordinate 27,907,727, forward strand.
GAATGCAGGAAAGTAAAGCATGTTTTGGCGTTTAGGCCTTGTTACCCTAGATGCTACTCGTACCTTCTAAAGACGCTGCGCAACAAAAGTACAGAAAAAGAGTTGTATATATAAGTGAAAGGTCAAGGTATGGGGCATGATGAATGGGTATTTAATCTATACAATGCCTTTCGGGGAGCAGCCGCCGTCAATTCAGTGCCTTTACCTTTCCAAACAGTTCTGGTACCAGTTTACCTGACTCAAGTGGGATCGAAGGCTCGGTTAACCTGAACGAGGATCAGTTGCCCAACTGCGCTGTTGTCAGTAGCTTCTCAACCTATTATAGTATAATACTTCTTAAGAACGCAAGGAACAGGTAGTACGAAGAGTCTCTCTTATAATAAGAGTGAGATGATCTTTGCGAGGACTCTGTCAGGGAAGCCAGGTATAACATTATCTCTGAAGCAAAATGAGGTTACTGAGGTGGAACACCGACTGCCACATTACCGGCATAACTATTTTCCTCATCAATTGTTAACTTGTGGGGAGCCTTCAAATCTCTCTGAACAGTCACACCAGGCGCAAATCTCTTCTTCATTTTCGATAATTTTAGTTTTGAACGCATAGACTCACCTAAGAGACCCAGCCCATACCTGACAAGTCGCATTGTCGAACGCTGCCTGGAAAATGCGCGCCGTCGTCCTGACGTTTAGATAACAACAGCAACGCTGGCAGCCCAGTTTTAATGAGCTGCAAGATCAGTCGGAAAAGCTTCAAACGATAAGAACAAACTTCGTCACGTCACCTTAACTGCTAACGCCGATCTGATTAGATTTCGCGTCAGCGCTGATGCAAAAATATTCGCACATAAGGGATTTTCTTATACGAATATTTTTTGATTAACATCAAATTTCGACCACTCACTATTTATCCCTTTCAAATTTTGCCATCACTTCAGTTTTGAAAGGGTAAATTAAACTCTGAGCAGAATGTTGCTAAATGGTGAGTATTGTTAGATAATTTTGAAAAAATATCATTCAGTACAATCAATCATTCTCTATAAATTGTATTTGAGATTATCACATTTATGATGTTCTTTCAGATGATGTCGACTCCTACTGGTAGTGAGTGTTGTCATCAGGATAATCGCTTTAGCCCAAATTCCGCTCTCAAAATAGAATTCCAGGGTACTGATCATCCTCTTGACATCTGCTTCAGAACCTGTGAAAGGAAGTGCGAGTGATTACTATGATATTTACCGTTGTATATGTATATACTTCACGTCCGGTGAAATGATGATGTATGTGGTGTGGTGCAGTGATAAGAATAGCTTCTCCCATCAGCATGGACAAAAGATCCATTCTTGCCAAGGGTAACCAAGCCTTCAACGCCTCCTTGGTCCGGTAAATTGGTACCAGCCTTGTCTGGGATGGTGAAAACAGTCGCTTACATTGCGGCTGCTCCCCGAAAGTCATTCTCTAGGCACTCACCATGCCTCTAATGGAATAGAAGTGCATGGCGCGTCCTTATGAGACTGGTCAATCCCGATAACTCTTCACTTAACTTTAAGGCTGTACGGCGGAAATACCTTACTGGACGTAAAAAATTTCCTGGCTCAGAACCGTGACATTAAACTTCAAGCTAGTACATCTATAATAACACCTTTCCGACATCATTCGTCATTTTTGGCATCACATCTGTGCACTCTGCCTATGCAGCCGATGAAATAGTGCGCTCCAGTGAAATAGCGCGCTCCAAACTATGATCCTCGCTCTGATCTAGATAGAGGAAAATCCTTTCAACGTACTTCTCAAACTTTGAACCAAAGTAGGCTATTGCTGTGAGCGATTGTCTGGATATTATCGAAAATATTAAATCAGTCGATATCCCTTAGGTATATAGTTCACGTCCGAGGACCCTATTAACGATTTGGGCGGTGGGGTCAAAATCTCAAATCGGTTTCCACAGAAGTACAAACCTAAGCGTAACTACGAGAACTTCGTAAGCAGAGCGACAGCTTAGGTTGAGCACTACAGAAAGCACCCAGCAGGAAGGACTCGAACCTGCAACCCATACTCGACAAGCATCTTCGCCACGAACATCCACTCGGCCATCTCGGCACTTTGATGACTGTTCTAGGCCCTCTCATGTGGATACCGAATTACCGTTTTGCCGAGCGATTCTGAATCGAGTTTGGAGGGAAGAATTTAGCTCTGAAGCGTTAGTGAGTACCAATGTATATTAGACAAAGTAAGGTAGACTCCATTAATCAGTGCTGAGGACGCGCCATGCATTTGTACTCCATTTATGATCCGAGAGGCACGGTGAATACGATTTTGGTCTGTACTTGGACTTGTCAGTATCTTCACCTTCCCAGAGAAGTTTGATGCCAGATCCTCGATCCCGGAATTATGAAAGGCTTGGCTGGCCTTGTGGGGACCGATCGCTCGACCTTGCAAGTCGCAGTTGCGCCTCTTACCACTGCACCGCCACTCTTCCCACAATTTACCATTATAATTTCTACCTAAATTCCTTCTGTCGTCGTTCGTGTATGCAGGGCTGGTTTCAGGCCTGAGAGCGCTGTTACGATTATACCACAATATTAGGCACACTATTTTTTGCTTTCCTATATTGGATAAAGTCGGTGCCGCTGTAGCGTCCTGGTAAGACATGTCCTACTTCTAGGTTCGATGGGCTTTCTCAAGTAGTCGTTGTTTTTGAAGGCAGGTTGATCGCTCTTATCACTATCATACGCGGATCGTTGAAGCAGAAATTCACATGGAGAGGCGAGTGAGGACGTCGAAGACGAATCCGAGTCAACACGTGGCCTCAAAACCGCCGAAAAGGTTGGAAGTTGTTTGTTTAACTACTGGTTTTCTATCATGTTTTGCAACCCCTTGTTTTGCGCTATTATTCCTTTGTATATTAGCATTTCAATTCACTAGAATTCAGCATTTCACGTCTGAGGTAGGTGGCTTCTTTTCTAAAATCAGTGTTCATCGTCGACGTCAAGAAAGTAAAGGTCAACTGCTCATCTGGTACTATAACAGTACGAATCCGAGACACAGCTAGTGTTGAGCTCGTTACGTTAGCTCTAATAGCTCTTTCTGCCGAGATTGATAGAAGGCCAGCCGCTATAACAAGAGATTGAGTGTCTATAACAAGTCAGTGTCTTTACCTTCTCAGACAAGTCCGATACCAATTTACCCGACCCCAAAGTAATGAAAGGATTGGTTAGCCTGTGCGGGCATCGATCGCTCGACAGTGCGAGTGTCAGTAGCGCCTCTTGTCACTGCAACACGTTCGCCCTTATGTCTACCTGTATATGCCGAACTCGGACTTAGCACCCTAAATGCCTCTCCAGAAAGTTTGGGCAACATTGGATGCAAAAATTAACTGCTGTTCTGCCAATAGTGCCGAAACGTCTCTACGCGTGCCTTTTTTCCACATCGAACACATTCTTCCCTTGAAACATTCTTGTAAACTTTTAATGGATAAGACAGAACCGTAACGTGAAAGAACCCGTAACTCTCGAACTTAACAAATATATCACTATTAGGCCTAACCTGAAGAGTTCTAGGTTCGCTGTGGTTTAGATTCGTACTGTTGTAGTATTAGATGAACAGTTGACGTTTCCATTCCTCGCATATGCCACTAGCGCTGTCTAAAGAATATTTTTGGTTGCCAACCAAAGTGTCTAGTAGAGCTATAAGGTCCAGATTGGGCAATAAAAGGACAAACAAAATAAGTAACAAAAATAGAAAATGATAGTTTAGCGGAAATCTTCTCAATTATTCAGTCTCGATGCCTTCCGCTGCCCACTTACACCAGTTTTCTCAGGATGAAGAGACCTCCGAAGATCAAATTGGAGACGACTGAAGCACAATCTTGCGACATCGAAGACCTCTGGAAAGAGCAGGTCTGTCGGAATTGTTCCTTTAATTATTTTCTTTTTCGACCCAGATAAATTGTTCCTTTAAGCTTGATCGTATCACTGTGATGCGAAAATCTGGTGACGCGCCAGTCGACACAATGGGTTGTCATAAACTCGCAGACCCCTTGGCTTCACCGGAGGTTAGCCTTGATCTCTTCGTAATTTACCATTGCAAACGTCCTTTTTCTGTTACTAATGGCGCTGACAGATTGGGAGGTTGACCACATTATCAGCCACTCATCTCTGTTAAATTATTTCTTCTAAGAAATTGTGTTCAACTGTGATAACCTTATTGGTCATCCATTTGTTTTTCTTTAGTTGTCTATGAAGGAAGTCAGAATGTGCACGAACTGATGGGTCATACTAATGAAAGTCGTCCTATGGGGTCAATCATTCCTTCTTTCTTCTGGAGTTGACTACAAAACTACGAATGTGTTCGCCAAATTGTCGCTTGTTTAGGTTTCCTTTCTTAGTTTGTGCTTCAGGAAAGAAATGAATCGTATTAGGTGGAATCAGTCTCATTATCATCTAGCATTATCGTCTATCAATTCGTTTTCAGACTTTTCGATTTCAAGTGTTGCTAGCATTGATGCTATCCAGTCAAACGAAAGACGAGGTCACTTCAGCTGCCATGATGGTGTGTTTCTCTCATATCGCCAACTTTTAAATTCTCATAGTGTTTCAGTGCATATTATTTAGCGTCTCCGACTTCACGGATGTGATATCGAGAGCATGATTAACATTCCCACATCTGAATTGGAAAAGCTTCTTTGCCCAGTCGGATTCTATAAGGTGAAGTATTTTGAATGCCTGCCATTGTGGCACCAAGGTTTTTGTTTCTCAGAAGAAAGCCGTCTTCATCAAAAAGGCAGCGCAAGTTCTAAAAGAGAAGTATAACGGAGATGTCCCTGACACTGCTGAAGGTGAGGCTTTCAGCGACGATTGGAAGCTTTATTTTTCCACTAGGCTTCACTTGTCTTTAGTCTCGTCGTTTCACTAAAGTTTGCACTACAAGCACGTTAAAACTTTTACGACGTTTTTTTATTCCAAAATAAACTTTTCAGAGTTATGTTCTCTGGCCGGAGTAGGACCGAAAATGGCCCATTAGTACTACAAATCGCGTGGAATAAGGTTGACGGTATCGCAGTGGACACTCACGTGCACAGGATAGTCAATCGACTAGGTACTGCTTTGTATTCTAGTGCATTCTCTTAGGGCGGAGTTTTCGGATAAACTTTCTCCGTCTTGCCTTTTTATTACGATCATATATGGATTTGGCTTTTGGTCAACACCGTATACGAGCTAACCAAAAGTTAATACCATTTCTGTCTCGAAAAAATTACCCAGCTATCGGACGTTGAACAAGTCTTGACCCGTCATTCTCTTTTTTTTGCGTTTTTATTACGCATACAGTGTAATTATTTTTAACAACATGATCACCATTCTCGGTTACGATAATGTTCGACCTTATGGCCGGATCAACGATTTCCTTCTCCCAGAACTTAGGAGTTTGGGAATCGAAGAAACGCCAACCTATTTACAACGTTTCCACCGGGGTTAATTTTTCTTAGCTCAAAATTTTGTAGCGGAGTGAAGTAAGATGTAATCACTGGGGTAAGGTCTGAGGAGTAGGCTAGGTGTAGAATCTCAACTCTTCCAATTTTAACAGGTCCTTTTTCTATATGGGGCCCAGGGTTCGTGAGCTTGTAGAATGGACATTGGTAATTAATGGTAATGGGGACTGTTTGACTATTCAAACCCGTCAGAACGCAACTACGAGAAATGTTAACACACAACACATGATTAGTCGTGAAGACCATTAATCGAAATTTCTGGAACTTTCAAGCAAAGCGGCTCAAGTCTCTCTTACCACCCTATTTCGTTCTCCTTTGTGTTTTTTCGGTAGGATTTCGCGTCCTTCACATGCATATTTGACTATGACGTGAACTGGTGCGGAAACGTTATCGATAGCAAGGGTAAGATTGGTTGATTACCTGTTTTTAAGTGATGATCTTTAGGATGGATGAAAACCAGCACACCAGAGAAGACCCGTGAGAAGCTTCAGGAAATGCTGCCCAGGTACGGTTTATTGAGTAGATACTCAGTTTACTCTAGGCCTACACCAAATGCGAATAATTGCCGTTTTGGTTATGAACCTTGGAAGGCATTTGAGTGTACTACATAAACCGGTATAAAAATTAAACAAATGGAATTTGCGGGTAATGCTGTAGCCAACTTCTTCCTTGTGTTCTTAGGTCTCATTGGACGACAATAAATCCACTCCTCGTCGGTTTTGGGCAACGAATTTGTTTGCCGGTGAAGCCGAAATGTGATATATGTACCTGCCAAGACATATGCCCTTCTTCCACCAAACTTTCGAAGAAGTCTAAGAAGTAATATAATGATGAGGACTGTGTGAGGAGAAAGATACCGATTAACTTCTTCAGCTCATCTCGTTTGAATTACCTCCTAACTATTCTTATGCGCATCATTTTTTTCTCAAGCTGATCTCAGAGTCAATTCCTAACAGATGTCACTTCATTGTTTTCCTTGCTTTAACCCTTCATTAACTCTGCAACACATTATAAATCAATGTATTGAGAGGTTTGTTTTACCTGGTGATTAGTTCTTTCTTATATTTGCTTAGTCTCGTCGGTATCCCCGTTATTGTACAAATTTTGTTATCATGTAACCATCTTCCTGTTCGTTCTCTTTTCGATTATTACCTCGAGATAAGACAGATGATGAGAAGCACTAGTAATTTCGTATAATTGTTGCTCACTTTTAATGTTCTCATGGTGCGGTAGGGTCGGAGAACCTTACAATAATAGTTACTATGGCATGCTTACCGGAACTGCATTGAAGAACTTCTATTTTCCTCATTGGTGAACCTATCAGTCACGGCTCTTGATCGTGGAATGAATTTATTCATCTCGATAAATTATATCTTATAAATATAGACATACATAGGAAAGTGTAGACTTTCTATGGACGCTGTTCTGTGCACCGACTGTGCGCTAAAGTGAGTTGGCGATTCTCTCGTGATAACCGTGATACTTCGTTACTGAGAGAGTCCACAGATCCCTGCAATGATTACGGATTACAAAGACTCGACCGCCATCTCTTCTTCTTTGGAAAACGAGTTTAAACTTGATGCGTATAGGTTGATATCCGTCGTTAAAAACTACGATAGAGTTGATTTGTTTTTTCGCTTCGTTTTACTGGAGGTCATGACCCGGCAGCGGGTCATAATGTCATCCAACTAAGCTTTTTCCCAAGTTCCCTGTAGAAGGCGGGCAGAACAGGCCTTAGGCACTACACTACCTTAATTCGCAACAGTAAAGTAGTATTGGATACGTTGTAGTAGTGCATCTTCGTATCCATTGAAGTGAACAGTAAACATGTAAATATGAAATGTGTAGTGTTAGAATGTTCCAACCACCAAATCCTGTATTCGAACTACTGATTTAATTATCTATTTATTTATTTATGGGTGTCGGAACGACACAAACAGAACAAACAACTGCCAAACAATCATAAAATGATGCAGTTGATAACGGGGGTGGGAGGGTTAAAACACTGTTTCTGGAAGGACTCTAACTAGACCCACAGGTAACGTATATGCTCAGATTTATATTACTTCAATGACCTTACCTTTAATGTTATGTTTTTGATCAAAGCGTCCTCTAAGACAGCCTGTAGTCGGGAATTCACCTCAGCTGCCAGTTGAAGAGACCTTTTATCGCTTCCACCGGTGAAGATCGCTCCCATTAACGAGTAGGAGGCGCCTTTTCGAGAAAGTGGAACCTGGAACACGGACAGCTCCACTTAGGGATCGACAGGCTTGCTTCCGGAGCATTTCCTCTCTTGGTTGATGAGGAATAATATGACAACTCGACTGACTAGGGGTGACCGTGAATGTTTGTATAGTAAAAATCTTGATGTAATTTTTACAAAGGTGATCGCATAGGAGAAACGAATTGAGTGCTCACGTAGCTACCTACAGAGATAGACCTATTTGAAACTCAACGTGTAGTGCAGCACAAATCAAACAAGGAAATCTATTGACCATCATGCGCATAGAAAGCATAAACTGCTCACTGAACTGATGGACAAACAACACCACACTATTAGCAACTTGCCTGAACAACTTCGCAGCAATCCATTAGCTATAAAATTGATCCTTTCAATTGAATGAGGCAAAATTGTTGTACCACAAAACACACCTTGTCAAGTGACCCGTCTGAAGGAAGCAGTAGTGACGCTTCTTCCCGCAAAGCATAGTGCTGGATTATCCTGAAATAGGAGGGGAATATAATTCATGGAAAATTCTTTTCGAAAAATGAATGGAACATACTTTGTTTTCTTTTGTAGTTCCTCTAAACAGTGCCGCACGTGCTCCTCCAAGAATTCTATCTTGTCGTTCCTTCGTGCCAGCTTCTTTTGGAGCACTATGATCTGACAGAAGTGATCATCTATACCGGATCCTGCCAACATAAACAAATCAATTCGAAATTTACCTTGTCTATCATAACCTGCTGAATAGCTGTAGTCTCTGCTGACATTTGCGTTGACTGACCGCTCTCCTCATCTCGTGACAATGTCTTAACACGGTTCGACTTCAGATTTTGAAAAGCCGATAAATTTCAGGGGCTCCAGGATTGGAATGTCCAATATATTAACCCACCGTTACTCTGTCCAGACTATTCAGGGAGCTCGCTCGCGATCGTGAGCTTGTACTCGGCACAGAATCACCAGAAGGAGGTGGAGCAAGTGGAGCTTGAGAACAATTCGAATCCAACTGCTTTCGAAGGCTGGATAGCTCGTGTTTCAACTCCTACAATATTTTGTTCAAAAGGAAAAATTCAGCATAGACAAGCCTTCAGCTGTCGATAATAGCATTCTGTGCCAACACAGCACCTCGTGTGAATACGTATTCCGACAACTAACCAGCCTAACATGCCTAGCCAAGTTTCGCGAGTAAAGGTAGGGGCAAAGGTATCGGGGTCGATCAGCCCTCTCCATACAGAATCGCAGAGGCATAGTAAATGTACAGGGTGCGCCTTTCTGAAGATACAGCCACTACCCTGGGTTCTACCACAGTCACTGAACGTTGGCTAACTCCCAACACTGTCGCCAAGTTCTTCAGTGATTCTCCCGGGTCCTCCTGGATCAGCTCTTGAGCCCGTTCCACGGCTTCTGCTGTTCTTGAAACACGTCATCGCGAATGGGTTCTCCTCGTCGGAGTTGCAGAACCCTTTTCGGAAGCCTTGTACCTCGCCACAACATCGTAAACCGTCGATCTCGAGTATCCGAAGAATCGAACGATTTCCGCCCGTAGCGTTCAGCGCAAACGCTTTCGATGATTGCGGCTCTTCTGTTGTACTCCGCCCTAATGGGAAGCACCTATGCTGTTACGAGGGTATCACTACAAACCAGAGGGTTTTTTCTTACACTATACCAAACGGGACCTCTAACGAAGTTATGGTGTGGCGGGAGATTTGAATTGAAATTTGTCCGGATTTAGCTGGCGCACCCTGTATATTTGGCCTATACAATGACTTGCGGGGCCAGCCACTTTACCAAATCAATGGTTTTTACCTTCCCAGACATGTTTGGCACCGCGGAGGGATGGAGGGCCTGGTTAGCCCGAACGTTGATCGATCGTTCGCACGGATGTCAGTAGCGCCTCTTACCACTGTACCACGCACGCCCTTTTTCATGTGCAAATCTTTTAATAGGTGAGTAGAAAAATCCCCTATGCTCCATAATGGTTAACAGGAACTAGAAGCTGATCTTAATTTCAAAAAAGGTGGCAGACTGTCGGCGGCAACCGCGACATGGAATGAGGGAAAATAAACCGCGAATGATTTCATGCCGCCTAGTATAAATGGGGTCATAGAGGAGCGGCGACAACAAAATAGTCCCCTTATTGACTGTTGTTGCTGCTGCCGAGTGTGACATTAACTTGATATACCTGACCTTGATGTTCGCCACATACTTCTTTTTAAGTGCAGCGTTGTCGGTGCGCTCCTCTTGCAATTTCTGCGTCAACTGTTGAACTAAAAAAAGAATCTGAAGCTATACAATTGATAGCTGAAAAAGACTCCAGATTCGCAAAAAACTCTGCTCCACCTTTGCCAATTTTCTCGTTCAATTCGCTCTTTAACGATGCGATTTCACTTTGGCCACTTCCTGTAGCTTCTTCGAGATCTCTCTCCTGGAATATCAGGAAATTCCATGTGAAACCTAAACAGAACTGACTCAACAAACCCTTTCCGACAACTTCTGGAGGGCGCGATTCAATGATCCTTCCGTCTCGACCACTTGCTGTTCTAACCGGCAGCTCTAGGAAAATAGATTTCAGCACGTATGAATCCTCTTTCAAAGACATCTGACACTCAAACCTTCTCTCTTTCGGCAGCAACTTCGCCGGCTAAGTGGCTGTTTCGTTGAGTGAGCTGCTCAGTGATGGCGAGCATTCTCTCGGCTTGTTGCCGACACTCTTCAGCTTCTTTTTCTGCGATCTGTAGTAGAAATACATTAACAATTCAATATTGAATAAGAGTCACCGTCAAGACCACTTACCTCCCGCTCCCTCTCGGCGTTCTCTTGCGCAAGTTTCGCCCGCTCAGTCTCTTTCTTGCAACTGCAAGATAGTTTTGGTATTTTCCATATACTGTATACTGTCCTACAGAGTCGTAGCACCACATAATTTGAAATCAAAGAATATCTACACTCGATACCATAGCTTCCGAGGTATAAAATAATCGCACCTTAGAATCTGATTTTCGATGCCCTGCAATCGTGAAACCTCGAAAGATGCTGCTGCTCGGGCCTCCTCTTCCAGCGACAGCTTGTCTTCGAGGTCTTGCAGCTTATTCATGAGCTCAATGTTCTCTCTGAAAAACCGCGAAACTTAGATGCCCATTGACAGTCGGCAGCAAAGCAGCGCTACAGGTGGATGGGTTTCCGCTAAACTCCCTCTGCTATCAAGCATGGACTTTAGCATATCACTGCGGTGCAGTCCACTATACCACAGAGCCCATTTCATCCGCAGAACTTTGTCAACGGTATCGCTACTGTAGGAATATCTTCGTAATTTTCGAACCTGGAGCCTACTGCTGTGCTGCGCCCACTGTTTTGTTGCTAAGTATGGATGTGGCTTAAATCTTTCATATTGAAGACTAGTTGGGATACAAGATCCACAGAATTTATGAAGTAATGAACCGCAATGAACCTAGCACAAGTACTTCAACATCATATTCTAGTACACATAGTGGAAACCCGCAAAAGCGGTAATAACACTAGAATTTCACGTTAACTGTGAAATGCCTTCAGCTTGACTGACGCAATGCCGAGTTCGGCTCGCCGTCTTAAGCCTTCATTACAGATGAGTGTTGAAAGAAAAAGCCTTCGGGCTCAAACGAGGTGCTAGGGGAGCGCAAATGACAGTCGCAGTTGAGAAGGAGAACCGTCGCCTCAGTGGTGTAGTGGTTAGCGCACGAGAACAGGTCAAGCGTGAGACGCGGGTTCTAATCTCACCCGTGACGCAGTTTTTGCGACAAACCTAGTACCAAAATCACAACATGATTGTTGGGTACAGGGCCACCGCTGGGGTCAAAACCGTTGACCACCGCGGTGGGTGGTCTGACGCCGCCCATTCTAGAATTTCTAGAACCATGTACAGCCTGTATAAATAGCGATTTCCAACCATTGTTATTGTATTTGATTGTCTCAGAGAAACTTATCGACTCGCTCTCGTCTACCGCTCCTCAGGACACAACAATGATTTTCTAGTACACATAATAGCAAACCGCAAAAAGCGGTAGTGACACTCGAGTTTCACGTTATAAAGATATCGTTTTGAAGCATCAAAGATCCCGTTCAAGATAAATGAAAGTAATTTTCAACGGACCTGATAAACGTAAAATATTTCAACTCCATTCCGCTCACCTAGTGACTTCGTCAAGCTTAACGTTGGCTTCATGATTGGCATCAGCAAGGCGAGAGCACTGCCCATTTGCCTCAACTAACCGCTGTTCCAGGTCTTGCTGAGATCGACTAAGTTCTTCTGACTCGTGTGCTCGTCTTGATTCTTGAATCTAAAAATGTTCAATACCAAAAACAGACACCCGATTGAACGTAAAATATTGAAGAGCATTAGACAGTAAGTAAAACTCATGTGAGTCAACAAATTTTGCCATTAAGAAGCCTCTTAATCACTCCAAACGACCGATTATGTTACTGGTCGTTAAAACGACCATCAGGACACCATTAGGAAATAACCACTTTCGAAAGTGTTTGTCATTTGTTTACCATGCGAATCTTGCTGGGAACAAGTTTGAAACCGGAGCTGAAAAAATGCAAATAGACGGGAAAATATAAACAACGTGGAAGTCGTTCGAAATTGACAGTACACGAAAGACGTACGGCTTGTAGCTATTACGCTGTCGAAATTTTACAACTAAGAACTATCAGACGTTTACGGTTTGTTTCTAATAGAATAATATGCAAGGTAGATAGTAAGTAGATGTACACATACCATGAAGGACGTGTATACACATGGATAATGTCTAACCTTGGCTGCACCTCTTCGAATAATTTCCCACGTATCGCTGAGGCACCTACACCAATGATGGTGGTGTACCGATCAAATGTGGTGTACGGTTGCATATGTGTGTAAAGGAAAAGCAAACTATAACTGGCGGCTTAATTGCAAAGTTAAACTTGAAAAAAAAAACTGTCAAAAACCGAAGCTGAAAGTGAAAATCGACGGAAAAATACGAACATCGTGGAAGTCGTTTGAAATTCTGATTTTTCCACTATCACCTATCATCAATGGATAAATTGCAGAAGTAATACGCAAAAAAAAACTTGATAACTAACGAAAAATGCTTTAGTTTGACAGTTTACGTTTCATGGCTCAAGTAAAATAATGAACGCTGTTATTTAACTCGTAAAATTCCTCAATCCAGTAGAAGTATCGAATAAATAGGTGACAAACCTGTGTTTTCAATGAGAGCTGTCGATTCTCTTCTTGAAGTTGAACCTTCTCGTCCTTCAGTTGTATGAGCTGCTTTCGTAGAACATCGTTCTGTTGCTTCAATTCTGTCACCGTAGCAGTGCACGCCTGAATAGATTTTCATAGAAAGGAATGTAATGCTTGGGAATTTTGAAAACTTCGTCCTTCTCAGTGCACCGTTTTCACTCCACCCCTCTACATTTACTGCCATTTGAAAGGGAAAATTTATGGGAAATAGAAGAGGAAAAATGGACAATTTTGGCACTCACGTCCGCTCTCTTTTCTGATATCTTCAACTTGTTCTCTAAATCGAACTTCTCGTGCTTCATTTGCTCCACTTCTACCCGAAGACTGTTGTTCGCTTTCTCCTAAATAATGACTAAAGCTTTTTTTGAGTACGAAAGGAATGTAGAATAACTAACCAGCTGTTCTAGATTCTCTTGACTATGGCTGTTTTCTAATTCTTGCTTCATCTTCAAACATTGAGATAGTTCTTGCTCCTTCTTCTGGATTTCGCCCCTCATCCTCATCACTTCGGCCTCCCTGGTGGCGTATTTGATCACGGCGTCGTTCTTCTCTTTTTCAGCCATGTCCGCTTTTTTCGTTAGCTAAATGGACTTACACTCTGTGATGTGTAGATCACTAACAACGATTGAGAGGATCAACCTACTTGAGATACGGAAGTGTTATATTTGAGAGAAAGATCTTTCATGGTGACACTGTAATGGGCTTCTTGTGCTGCTGCTCGCTCCTAAAATAAGTTAGGAAGCTTTCAATCTAGGATAATTTCATACAATCCAGTGGTGACTATGTCTTTATAAAATTACAACAGAACGGTGGTGTAGAGCAAAGATGAAAAAGAAGAGATTCATCCAACACATTGAATACTGATGAAGTGTTTGTTGACGTCCACACGTACGTATATTCCAATGTACTGTACTATTCATTTTATTATTATTTGACATCATTTTAATTCCATCTCACGACTTTTAGCTGACCATGTTACTGTCCGAACGTAATTGATTTTTAGCACACCCCTGGGTGTATAAATTACTGAAAAAAAAACAACAGTGTAAAGGGTTCGGCGCTGATCAGTCCCCTGAGGGCGCGCCATTCAGAATCGTAGACGCATGCTGCATGCTTATTTGGCCTATACAATGACTTGCAGGGGCCACTCGCCGTTCACGTCAGTGCTTTCAGGATACCAGATAAGTCTGATACCAACTTAGGCAACCCCAGAAGGATGGAAAACTCGGTTACCCAGTACCAAAGTTCGATCACTCGACCTCGCGAATGTCAGTAGTGCCCAATAGCGCTGCACCACGCGCGCCAAATGAAAGTGGGTAAATTAATGCATTTTGAAAGCTAGGAAGTAGAGCGAAGAGTTCGAACGAGAAGGGATATTATCAACGTAGCAGACCTAACAAGTCTGCCCCACTCAGCATTCAATCTCAAAACTCGTTGGAGAAAACATTAGCAACAGTGTAACTTTGAGTCAACAATTCTATAAAATAACAGTATGATTTGCTAGAAAAAAAAAGGATTAAGAAAAGAGGCAAACGATGAACACCATCATGATCGACCAAAGGCTAGATACTCACCTGAACGGCTTTCAGCTGTATTTCGTAGTCTCGTATTCGCCTTTCGAATTCTGATGTCTCCTTTTTTTGCGCATCTCGGACACTTTTTAATTGTTCTTCAAGCGAATCCCGTTCCCGTATTGTCCTTAGCAGTTTTTCGCGATAACCGGCATTTTGTTCCTCTAATCTAAATCAGCGTATTCGTAATGTTGTTACTCTGGAAACTTGACGCAAACCAGTTGTATTGAGGGCTTTTTGTTTATTGTTGATCGTAACTGCCCGCCATTTAGGTAAGCTGTGATTGCTTCCAATTAGGAGACTGTGTGGAACAAAACACATAATTGGGACAAGACGAAAAGCAAGAAGGGAAAAATAGTTTGACTACTGCATTGAAGGAATCACTAACTTCATCAGATGGGTTTAGTCAACTGGAAGGGCGATTATTATGACACAACGAATAATAATCCTTCGTGCAAACCCACATTTGCATCAATTTTGTTGTGTTTGATTGCAACTCAGCACAAAAATGTATTTCAAAACAGAAATGTAAAATAAAAGTGAAATCAAAGATGTACAGCAAGATTCTAGATTTCCATGCACTTACCGCTCCATTTCTTTTTGCTGAATGTCGAACTTCACATAAAATGACCGCAGCGAAGATTCCTCTTCACCGGCGAGTTCATTTTGAGGCGCTGCCGCTTTTATAATCTCTTCTGTAGACTCGTCAAACGAACCTACTTCTGAACTATGTTCGTCCATTGCCTCTAAGAGGGACAGCTACAATCTGGACATCTGCAACAATAACCGATTCTGATGAATTTTAAAATATGTAATATGGAGACGGCAAGAGTCAAATACTTGGTGCAAGAGATACATATTAGCAAAACAACAGGGATACAAGGAGAACGGTGAATTCATCCTCAGAGACATGAATTTTTATACGGCAAAGAAAGGGGTACCAACACATGCATATCAGTACTTGAATGACTGAGAGAACGAACAACATATGGAGTCCGTAGACCCTGATAACTCCGAGAGCCGACGCAGTTAATGCGCTCAACGAGAATGTTGAATAAATTTGGAATCGAACACATTCACACGAACAACTGGATGACAGAATAGAGAGCGACGTCGCTAAATGAAGTGCAACGGAATAGTGTAATTTCCGGGAGAGGAGATGAGTGGTTTCCCTCGTTTCCATTGGCTTCGTCACCACATTTCAATACTAAAACAAAACGGGAACGTTCAATGCTACCACTGACCTGTCAACGCCACAAGGCTTCAGAAAGGGAGAAAAGAACATATCAAAGGCTTGTATTGAAAATCAGCGGCAGACGATGAAGACATAGATGACGACGGACAGCGTCCTCATCCGGTAGAACAGGCATCTTATTTATTCGCTTATAAGAAAATAAGCAAATAAATAGGGTGCCTGTTTTACCGAATCGGGATGCTATCAGACGTCATCTATGTCTTCATCGTCTTATTCAGGATGTGGGCCGGAGTCGTACGTGGAAAAATACAACAATGAGCTCTTATTAAAAACAATCTAAAAACAATGGCTGATGTTAGGCGACGCTTATATAAGACGCGCTACTGAATTTTTGAAACCACAAAGAGAGAGACCCTGCACATTTTGCCTCGATCTCAAAATACGGTTGAACTCCTCAAGATTTCTGTAAGGGGAAAGAAATGTTTTCATTTCTCGACTTTGCCACGACAGCATTATGTCTTATACTGTTTATTTATCTGTCTATTTATTTATCCATTATAGAGTCCAGCATGGATACCTATGCCACCGGTGAGCTATATTTTTGTTATCCAGCGGAATCCTGCACGAAGTGCAAAACTGATGAGGAATCGCGATGTTTATCCTTACCTCCTTTGCCGGTTTCCATTCATACTACTTCTCTTGGGAAAGTTTTTCCGACTTCGGTTCAATCATTGTCAAATCTTATTGCAACATGCAGGGTGATTACTGCCTTTCGACTTATTGCACTATGGCGTCATGTCACGCTATGCGCTCGATAATTCGCTCCATAACAGTGCAAAAACCAATGAAGCTGAACACCATGCATTTATTTGGGCCATTGGGGGCTATGCCACCAGCGAGCTATATTTTTGTTATCCACCGGAATCCTGCAGGAAGTGCAAAACTGATGAGGAATCACGAAGTTTATCTCCTTTGCCGGTTTCCATTCATACTACTTCTCTTGGGAAAATTTTTCCGACTTCGGTTCAATCATTGTCAAATCTTATTGCAACATACAGGGTGATTACCGCCTTTCGACTTATTGCACTATGGCGTCATGTCACGCTATGCGCTCGATAATTCGCTCCATAACAGTGCAAAAACCAATGAAGCTGAACACCATGCATTTATTTGGGCCATTGGGGGGCTGCCATCGACATGGGTGGTCTCCAGCCGAAATTCGGAAAACGGATATCAGATTTATGATCAGCTCCCCGAAAACCCTCGGCGGCAAAGTTTGAGCCAAATTGAAAAAAGTTTTTTTTGGATAGTGGAGTCCGTGAAGTGGAATAGTGCCAGAGGCGCTATTGACACCGGCACAGTCCAGCGATCGATCCACACCTGGGCTGGCTAAGCCGTCCATCCCTCTGGGGTCTGGTAAATTGATAACAGACTTGTCTGGGAAGGTAAAAAACACTGACTTGGTATAGCGGCTGGCTCCCGTAAGTCATTGTAAACAAATACAAGTAAATATAAATAGTAAATACGCATCCAACATGCCTCGTCGATCCTGAATGGAACAGGAATGCCGCGGCGCCTTATCTGACTGATCAATGACGACACCTTTACGTTTACATTTTATATTTTCCTACTTAATACGCCATTAACACTAAAAGTGAACGGTATTTTACGTTTAATAAATCAAGTGCGAAATCCGTCTTATTATTTTATTCTTATTATTTATCTCTCTTATTATTTAGCAATATAGCGAGTGAGGTCTTATCATTGAGCAATATAGCGAGCGAGGTAACCCATTCCATGAAAAACCACATTGACTCCATCATCCTTACCAACCCTATACCTACGTAAATAAGTCAAAAGCCGGGTAGCAAATATAGGAATCGTGAGAGGAGGTGTTGGAGAACCCAAGAAAACCCTTAGACGGAATAATTGACTGGAAAAACATTCCTTCGAGCACTGGAATGCAATAAAGAGACGAGCATGTCGCTCGCCCATGTTGAAGCTCAATACTAATGCAGTATCTAAAAATTACTTCATTAGAGTGCAAGCATTCGACGGAAATGAGGACAATTTTGCGCTCTCCTCTACATCGGCAAATACGGTTGTCAGGGGGAACAGACTCAACCTAATCCAAATTTCCTACCTATAGTCGGGTCAAGCAGACGTTGAAATTCGTGAAACGAATACCTGAGAGCTGTGATTTTGCCTGGCCTCGACAAAAAAGAAAGACTCAGATCGGGACCAATAGTCTGAACTCTTAAGACTCAACTCTTACATGGTGACTAAATAACCCCTGTAGGCGAATGGTTTTATGGGGTTGCGGAGTGAGTGCTGCAAGTAGAAGTGCTGTTTTCTTGTACTTTCAAGAATTCTTGGAGGAAGTGAGTTCCGAATGTAAAATTTCAGATTCTCCACATTTTAATGTCAATTGAGCAGGTTTCTGTGGAAGAATACGGCGCTGAGTAATTTATTCTCTGCTGCAAGCCCAATAGCTCCGGCGAAGTTCGGGTGAAAATGAGGAGAGAAAATTTTCTTCTGACATCTGCAGGGCAATAAATGGTGGAATGTGAAATTATTGAATGAGGTGTGTTGGCTTCAGATTTGGTGAAAATTTTCACAATCGCCACAGGCGATATAATCTTGCACTGAGGCGCTCACTTGTACAGAATACGCATCCGAAACCTGTTTGATGGCTGGTCAGCAGCAGCAGAAAACCAGAGGGTGGATTGGAGTGAGTTCTTCTTATTCTAGCGGATACATTTCGCGACATTCCGACACCAACTGAGCGCACAAAACACATCCGAGCGAGAAACGACGCGATTTCAAGCAAACAGCATGGAGCCGGAGGATTCAACGACGTCGTAGGGGACGTGTGAACGAGTTCGACCGGATAAGGGCACTCCGGGGGTGGACACGATGCCCGGGGGCGAGAACTGTGTCCCGAGTGCTCGGTCGGGTGGGTATCGATTCCCGTCGGTTGGCCGGCGGCCACCTCGGGAAGGCCGGTGGGGCGCGTTTCCTCCGCCGCCGCTGCACTTGTGTGTCGCCACACCGGCCCAACTTCTATAGCATCCCCCACCCCTAATCGTGACTCGTTCGTTGCTGTGTTGATTTGTTGCCTGGGGCACTGAAAATTCGCCCCGTTCGTTTTTCCTTTCTGCCGAGAGCCACCGTAACGAGGTTGTGTTCAATTTGTCACGACGACACCAAGCCGCCCTTTTTTCTTCCTCGTCTTCTCCTTCCCAGCTTGATAACTAGATTACGCTGCCGGCGTTCTCCAGTTCGCCTCGGAAGCTCTATCTATACACAGAAAATTATCCGCTTTGGGTTCAAAGCTTCGAGTGGACGCATCAGTCGCATCAATTTTACCCCGGCGAGGTTAACTTGTGAGGCTGATCAACATCGGATGAAAGTTCCGACTTCCAACAGTGCCGAGTTTGTAAAAGCAAAAAGTTCCTATATAATATTTGTTATATGTATTTTAGATGGATGAATATATTTTTTCACGATATTTTCATCACAAATGGTTCTAACTATCCTTCTGTCCATCTGAATTTTCTTTTAGTTTGGTGTTCTTCAGTATTTCCATGATTGTTGGTCCTACTAACCACTTCCACTTTTAACATGGCTGTGTGCGTAGTTAGATAAATGAATAAATCATGAAGCTCTCTTTCGAGAGAAGCATGGCAACGGTCTGGGCCTGGGTCATTTTCCTTTTCATTTTCCGTGTTTATCTAAAAGTTGAAATTCCGTATACGGGGTTTATTTAGAATCCTGATCACCATCCGCTTCTCGAATTTCGCCCGAGGACCTTTCGTATGGATGATATCATTGACAAATGGGGCCCGGATAGAATTACCGATTTCCTCACTATAGAGGGGTTGATCACAGTCACGATGTTCATTTTCCAAAGTTGTCCATTTTTTCTGCTGGGATCACCCACATGTTCTGACTCCGCCAATTTAGTTAACGATATACTATCGTCTGGGGCCGACATTTCGATAGCGGATGCCAGAATCGTGATCAGCGCCTTGGATAACAAAATGCTCCTCGAAGTTTTAGCAAAAAATTGTTTTTGGTACCAGTGCCCTGTCCACTGAGTATGAAGTTTCAACTATTGCAGCCCTCGACTCCACGGATCCGACTTGGGTCGATCATCCTATGGCTAAGTTTGTTGTGGATCACGAATCTGATATACGTTCTCTAAGTGAAGATCACCCCAATGTTGAAATGGATGGTCGAATCAGGGCAACTAATCCATTTTTCGAATTTCAGCCGAGGATGACCCATATCGTCATCTGTAGCGGCCGGGTCAGAGTCACAGATTTCGCTAAAGCTTCGTGTAGATGGACAGTTTGTGGTGCTGATCCTGGATCTAATATCTTTCCTAGGACTTTTTCGGAGGAATTTTGATTGATTTCTGAAGCATTGCTAACTATTGTTTATTGTTCAGAAGAGTTAAGAAATTATTGTTATAGACTGATTCGATTCCTTGCTCGAACCCAAACTCGAACAGTTTGGTTTATGTGAAAACAATAGGACTTCAGGATGAGGATTCTACTTACGAATATGACGTTTAATTCCACGACTTCGGAAAGCTTATCTTAGGGTCTTGTTTTTCAGAAATCTGCTTTGATTTTTGTTTGAATGATATTAACGCTCTTCAGCGAACGGCTATTTGGGATGCTGTACATGAGTCTGACATTCGTTCATTTCATGGTTATTTTAGCTCTATATTACATGAACTATTCAAAAGCAGCCCGATAGAACAACCGCGAACAAACAGCGACCGATATCAAC
This sequence comes from Nippostrongylus brasiliensis, assembly GCA_030553155.1. Lineage (NCBI taxonomy): Eukaryota > Metazoa > Nematoda > Chromadorea > Rhabditida > Heligmosomidae > Nippostrongylus > Nippostrongylus brasiliensis. The sequence goes on from CP130734.1 coordinate 27,928,258, forward strand.
TTACCTTACATTGTCGGAAATTCACGTGCTGAAAAGTCTCTATTCAGTCAATGTGAGGTCAGATAATTCCGGGATTCCTTATATATTATAGGATTACAGGACGAGGAAGATTTGGTGCCTGGATCTCGATCAAATGGGCATGTTTTGGTAGGTCTTGGTGACACCTACGTTCTGTAACCTACTGATCAGCCGTAGTTCTGAAAACGTGAAATGATCCGTGAGCAGCAAAACAAGTAACTTCTCTAGTCGAATTTCTAAATAGTTCTTGACCGAGGCCGGATCTGATTCGAACATTTTAGCAATGCATGCTATTCATAACGGAAAGGCTATTTGGCTACTTCAACTCAATTCTTTCTGTTTTCTTTTTGTTTTCTGGACTCTTCAGAAACCACGTTTTGTTTTCATGAGCTTCTAGAAGTTTCGATCGAAGTATTCTATTCCCGATCAGTTTGCGAGAACGTCGCCATGAGTAGTTGCGATTCTAGTGGTGAATAATGATCGTCAGATGG